>JARDVY010000293.1:2812500-3286896 GCA_029030555.1 Ornithoptera alexandrae | reverse complement strand
TCCTCTCCAACGGGTTCTCGCCTTGTCGTGGCGGAGGGGCTTAATAACGTGGTCCGGTACACGGTGAAGCCAAGTGGAACCCACCCGGCCGGCCCGCGGCGAAGGGCTGGCCGAAGCGGCCGCTCCAGGTTTGAGCACCGGTTGCGGTAACCGGAGCTCACCGGAGCGGCCGGGGGCCGCAGGGGCGGCTGTGTGCTGCCCTAGCGGCCGAGGTGGAGTCGCGGAGGGAGTACCCTCTGCGGCCAACCGGTGTCGCACCGGCGATGCGGCGGCGGTGGGGCCGCGGGGGAAGAGGAGTGCCGCATTTAGATGCGCCGCTTTCCCTATCCTCCGCGGCCGTTGACAGATAGCGGCGGGCCTAACATCTCTCCGCCGCAGGGAGCCGGGAGAGGTTTTCTCCAGTGGCTCCCATGGCCTCTGGGCGACAGGTTCGGGGGAACCGGTCGCCCGCACACGCATGAGGTCGAGGAGGGGGCGCGCTGCATGTTCCGGCGCACCATGGAAAGGGAGGGTTCATCCCTCCCTCCCGAGGTGGGGCTGCGCAAGCGGCCAGCGCCGGCAGGGTCGCGGTTGAGTGCGAGCGTTCCCGCGACCCAGCCATCATGGCGATGAGGCGGAACATCGTGGGGGTTTTAGTCGGTACAAGTCCGACATAACTCGTCCTTGCCCCCGCGAGGACGAGTATGCGTAGGCATTTCCCCCACGTAAAACAAAAAAAAAAAAAAAAAAGTAGTTGCGTCCTTAATATTTAAATTTAAAATAGTAGTTTCTTTTAATTAAGCGGTCTGTGATCCCACTTATAAAAATGATCACCATCTTGTACATGTTTATTCATAAGATGGCTTAAGTTATGATTCTTTGCGTCCTGGAGTATTTTACAAATGTTATATGTATAATTTACTAAGACGCAAGCAATCGTCATCATCGACCATTTCTAAAGTCTACAATTTTCAAATGCTTCCTTGGCAAAGTAATTAACCGCTTATTAATGCAGTGGTACATAGTAGTGTTTTTTTTGTCCTTCGTGCCTTTCTGCGGTTATTGGAAGAAGAAGAAGAAGAAGAAGAAGAATAAGAAGAAGAAGAAGAAGAAGAAGAAGAATGAAGAAGAAGAAGAAGAAGAAGAAGAAGAAGAAGAAACGATGACCAAGACGACGACGACGACGACGACGACGACGACGACGACGACGACGACGACGACGACGACGACGACGACGACGACGACGACGACGACGACGACGACGACGACGACGACGACGACGACGACGACGACGACGACGACGACGACGACGACGACGACGACGACGACGACGACGACGACGACGACGACGACGACGACGACGACGACGACGACGACGACGACGACGACGACGACGACGACGACGACGACGACGACGACGACGACGACGACGACGACGACGACGACGACGACGACGACGACGACGACGACGACGACGACGACGACGACGACGACGACGACGACGACGACGACGACGACGACGACGACGACGACGACGACGACGACGACGACGACGACGACGACGACGACGACGACGACGACGACGACGACGACGACGACGACGACGACGACGACGACGACGACGACGACGACGACGACGACGACGACGACGACGACGACGACGACGACGACGACGACGACGACGACGACGACGACGACGACGACGACGACGACGACGACGACGACGACGACGACGACGACGACGACGACGACGACGACGACGACGACGACGACGACGACTACGACTACGACTACGACGACGACCACGCTTTGATACATTGCGGGTGAGGAGGTACGTAGTTTTTATCAGCTCAAGATATACAGCGCAGAGTAATGATGTTAACGTCATCAACATTATTTTACCTGAGACTTTCTTAACTTTGTAATAACATTTTTAAAGCGACTCCATCAATTTTCTGTCCGAATTTTACAAGCATAAACTTGACCACAATATAGAGGCTGGTATAAATTTAACTGTTTGCAAAACTATCAAAAATGAGTACCATCATAATATTAACTGCATGCTGTGATGTCGCTGTGGTGAATAGAAACCCATTAGAAATTAAAAAATTGAAAATAAATTGCCATTGTCTTCAATAATTACGCAGATAAGAGAAATGGAGGAAATAAATAAAGAATATAATATATGTAGATCTGTTTACTATACTAACAGAAAAACGAATAAGTAAAAAAAAAATTCAGTCCAATAAAGATATTATTATATATATATATATATATTCATTATCATCTGCCGATAAACGTCCGCTACTGAACATTAGCCTCCCCCAAAAATCGTCACATACAGTCAGCATAGCCACGGGACCGCTGAGCACTAGGAGCTGTCGATGTAAGGGTTCATATGGAGGGATTTGAGCCATTTCCCCCCACGTTAGCCCAATGCGGGTTGGCGGGAGCCAGAGCCTCGTTTGTTAATTAGCAGGGTGCACCACGAGCAGGTGATGTTGGCTCGGGTCCCGTGAATTGTTGTACGAGACCCCTTACACCCTATAAATAACAATAAATAAAGATGTCTACAAATCAAAAATTTAGAACAGATCGAATGAAATAGTTTTTTGAAGCAATATAGTAATGCCTATATTTACTAATGTACAAAAGCCGTTATTGATGACGTCGCTGAGGAATTACGATACGCAGTATCGCCTGTGACCCGTATCAACAGGCCGCCAGAGCGAAGATAATCCATTCGCGTTTAATTTGACGCCCATAAGCCACCACCCATCTACTCCAGCTAACCGCTTATATACACCTACGGTTATAACAATTATTCTTTTATGTAACAATTTGAATATTTTTTCTTGCCGAGCTTCTCATCGACAAAAAACCTTGCTTTATACAAAACAAGTCGATGCCGGTTGAAGTATTTTTGCCAGCTTCGTGAAATGAGAGTCACGCAGTCCTAATCTATTATACTATAACTTGTTACTTTCAAGAATATGACCAATTCTATACAAATTATAATATATATAAATCATATATCAAATGCTATATTTGTTACTGATGTCGAAAAGTAGTAGTAAGAGTAACAGTTGTGTTTATTTCTTACCGAATTAATTTAAATAACTTCAAGAATCTATTAATTTAACCTAAATAATGTTTCATTGCCTTACTCCATTGAAAAAGTTATATTATTATAATTTTATGGGAACAATTATTTCATATAATCAAACTTAAGGATAGATGGTGTTTTTGAATAGTAGGTTTCTGTACATTGGCGAATCTGGTGTGTACTCAATATCCAACACACCTTACCATTCTGTATTCTATCTCATACCTTTAATTTATCCCTTCTTTGAACAAACATTGCAAATTTGGTTAACGAATCAGCTCATAATCAACTTTACATTTCACCATCGAAGGTGGTTGGTCACCTTAATCGTGTTAAGAGCTGCCTCGTACGCATTTACAAAAAAAATTAAAGGAAAATGAAAATTTTTGCCTTGCCTACCACTTAATTTTGGAATTTTTCTTAACGTACAAGTTTATAATATTAATAATGGGAGTAAATACCTGAGCTTAGATTTAAAATCAGGATCTTAATGGAAAGACTATTTTCAACGAGAAGAAGTACTTTCTCTGGTTCAGTAAAAGATTTAAAATATAGATTTAAGAAATACCGCTACTGCAAAGAACATTAAAACTAAATATTGGCTATTCTATTTAATACTTTACATTTCCTTGAATACACAAAGCTTGTCAAAATTGATTTAGAAGTGTTAGTTTGAATTTATCAAATGCTGTTCAGGAAATGAAATTACAAAGGAGTCCATCTGAAGGTTTAGTATAAAGCTTACAGTATCCATTTTCGAAGGAGAACACGAGAATAATTCAACAAAGGCACATACCTATTTTGTTTACTTAAGCTATTGAATTGAGTCTTCTTGATGTAATTATTTGTTGTGCCTAAGTTGCAACTTATTCTTTCTTTCGGTTGCCGGCTTCAGTAACTCTATAAAAAAATGTGCCTACATATTTTGCATAAACTTAGAACTCAGTAACTTGTTAATAAACTAAGAAGTTATATCACGCATGTACCTTTAACTGTTTATTTCGACAGTTAATCGTATCCATTTTAGATCACCAAATCTTCATTATGCATTTATCTTTAACATCTGTTTTACACAGGTAACCAACGACGGAGCATTTCAAGTTTAAGAGAAAAATAACAATACAAAACTATGTAAACACTTTGGATAAATATGTAAAGTTTAATATATCCTAAAGTTTACTTATTTATCTTGACTATAATAGTAGTAGTTGGCATTATTACCTTTTGTGAAGAACTTACTACTCATCTTTAATGGGCTGATTCATGGATTGATTAATGAAGCGCGCTGTTAATACTCTCCATTCAAATACTGACAGCCGGAAAACGCTAATGCTGTTGTGGACCTACGGTATGATTGGTAGCTAGCTGGTTTGCAAAAGAAAAACTTCAAATAAACCACGAATAACACGACAATACTATCTTTGAAAAGCAAAACAAATCTTAAACGATTAACCCATAGCTTCTTAGTATTATATAATTCAAGTTCTATATATTTCTAACCAAAAGTACATTATGCCGGACGGTATTAAGATGTATAGAGTTAGTCCGTACGTGCTAGTGAGCCTAATACTTACTTTAACTTCAATGTTAAGAAAAAAAATTATTACAATTTCTCACATATTTTCATATTATCAAATAACTCATATTCCTCTCATGTTTAATGGTCTTGAAAATCGCATCATCTCTTCATGCTGAAATAACCTTTAAAATTTTTAATGCTTATAAGAATAAGACATTTCGAATAGAAAACTTTATATAGATATCAAATACTCAATCTGAAAATCTGTTTAATTGTAAGATTTTATATTTCTTCTTAAATACCCATAGGAAATAATACAATACTATATGGGAATAATATAACAATAACAACAGATTTTTTTCTTTCCAACAAAATAGAATAACTACAAATAAACTATACTTTTAAAGGCCCCGTTGGATTATAACTATTTCCGTGGAAAAATGTTTTCAAAAACTCATTTCGTAAGGGATGGGGACTGCCAAAACCCTTAAATCCATGGATCTATTTAGACGCCTATGTACAAACCTAGGAAAACTGTATTACATCCCTATGACGTGTTCATATTTTGTCTTTCTATCGAATATTTGTAATGTCACATTATTGCTTTGCTTTTAACAAAGCTGATAAAACATAAGAAAAAAATAATAGTTTAAAACTTCAAATATTTGTCTAAAGGTATAAATATAGAGAACTCTTAAGTATTAGCTTGAACTAGGAAAGTTTATAGGAATAGTAGATAATAATATCATTTTGAATCATGTAAAAACAAATGACAGAAAATAAGTTAAAAACTAGGTTACTGAAATGAAATGATGAAATATTGCATGTGATAGATAGTATAGTAACTTCGACTGCAGCGCCATCTTCTTGAAATACCTAAAAATATAATTAAAAGATAAGAAATTTTTAATTAATTTTACAGTATAGCGAAACGAAGAAATTATATATGTATTAGTGAAATACTTTTACTAGTTTTTGTTAAAATTTAATGATCATATTTTAACTTTGAATTATAATAAACAAGTTTAAAATAAGTGGCATCTAGCGGTTACTCCCAAAATCACTATAAACTTATCCAGCAAGGAATGGAAGCGTAGCGCTAAATGTCATATAAAAAATCTATACTATTAAACCATCAAAAAAATTACTATTAGGTTACCTGTGTTTCAATTAAAAGGTACTTAAGTAATAAATGTCATAAGATAAAGAACCTTGGCAATGAATACTACTGCGAGTGATATATTGTCCGAATACAGCACAAACATCCCATCTAGCGCCACACTCTTGAATCCTACTCTGGCTACACCTACAATAAATTTTTGGGTAATAAATTTTATTAACATTGGTATTTTTAGTTTTATTAAATTTTTTTTATTTAATTTTATAAAATTTTTTTGTTTTATTAAATTTTGGTTTTATTAAAATTGGTAAAAAATTTTTTATTTATGTAAAATGTTTTTATATAAAATATGTATTTTTGTTATTTCGCCGAAACTAACATTATTAAGTTTCTCGTTCAAACAAATGAATGTCATTATCTTTTGATATGCACGAATCGAAAATACTTTTCAGTTACAATAATTAAAAAAATATTATAAATTATCCAATCTTTATTAAGTTGTTACGGTAATAATAATTCATGTATTTTAATTATCAAAAACTATAACCTTTCAAATCTAAAATGGCAATCTAAATTGGCAAAACACGTTCACATAATACTTTTGGGAATAATTCTATTGTTATGGTTATATTTTAATTTAAAACGGTACATTTCAGTGTCCTTGAAATTAAATTATAATTATTTGCAAATCTGAATCAGAACTCTCTTTTTTATAGGTTAGAATTATGTATTTTACTATATCTTTTATAATAACATTAATAAACTTACTTAATTACAACAACTATATTAATAAAGTTAATTTTATGATGGTTATATAAAAAAAAAATCATTTCTTTTTTATCTAGTAACTGTTAAATTTTCAGGTTTTCAGTAGTTAATAAACAACCTAGTGTAGTATTCCTAGTTAAATTATTTATTTTGCTCTCCACCTATTAAGCTTTCGTGGATAATAATCATTTTCAACAATATTCCGCTAGACGAATTGAACAATGGCGACATTTTCAGACCGCGCAATCAATCACAATGCTTTAATGTAACCATGACAGAGATTTTAATCAACGACCACTGGTACTTTGTAAAATCCTAAATCTACCGGATTCCTGTCATTCGGTGGAATATGAAGATGTATTAGAAAAGCATCAATTACACTATTATTATAATATACTGAATCGACGCTGTAACTGTAGAAACTTAATTCTCACGATTTATACATATACTCGTAATGCAACATTGTTTCCATCTCGGAGATAAACTTAAAGCGTTTTATCCCAAATACCAATAACTCTATCAACTAACTTTTCTTAAAATAAAACTATCCTCTAGGTAAGGGTTATTAACCGTCTGCCAAGGGATTTAACAGACGTACGTCAGTAGAACTTTATCCTTTATCCATCTCAATACAATCCTTGTGATCCATTACGCTTATAAATAATTCTTGAGGCACCTTTTCAAGTTGAAAACTGAGAGCACTCAAAGCAACTTTGACATTAATATCATGAGCATCTCAATAGTTAGGTCCTTGAGTCAGTTATTTTTTTTACTACTCATAGTTGAAGAAGAAAAATGATTACTTTTAGTACGCTTCTTTCTTCAATGAACCTGGTGACGAGGCTTTAAATCTTTTACCATCAATAATAATTTAACTAAGAATAAAGAAGTGCAATTTTTTTATTTACTTAGAATCAGTTTATCCAATAGTCGTAAAAATTTATTTTTAGGGTGGGGAAAATAGGAAAGATTGTTTTTTGATCGTATTAATTTTGGTAGGCCTATCAAAAATTTATTGAATTAAAGATGTCGATAAATTAATAACTGGATAAAAATTTAACATTGAATCTTTTACGTATTTTATTTACTCATTAAATTTTTACTGGTGATATATCGATGTTATTAGAGACTCCTTCTATTTCAGCTGTTAAATATTAGTGCCTTTACACTAGTGTGTTTAGCTAGTGAAATTACTGAAGTAACGTAAACTATTTAATGTCTCTATCTGATGCATCGTATTTATTCTTAACCAGCGCCACACATAAATATTTGTATGCACTAACCATCAGGTAAACTTCCCGCTCATCTCATAAATCATTTGAATATTAAAATAATTAATATGTAAGTTAAAAAGATTTTTTTTATTTCTCAAATAACAAAGAACCTATTACAATATCGATAGCATTTATTAAAAGTTAACGAAGTTTTGTTTTAATGAAAGCAATTTTCATTAGAAGCAAATTTAATATCCGTCGACTTACTTGAGTATTCAAGGCGAACCCCAGTAGACCATTGATACTATTGATCAAAAAATTTTTGTTTCAGAATTTTTTGCAGGTTATATGACAGAGATTGTGTTTTTTATTTTCGTACAAACATTTTATTATTTAAACATTGTCATAAGCTAAGTTATATTATATCTAATATCAATATTTATCAACAATATTTCTCCAAAATAACCTGAAATTCTTTAACTGCTATTTTTAATTCCGTGTTGTTCTTTTTAATTTACAAGTATTTAAATTGTAACACAATTAATTAATTAATTGTATTAACACAAACTGAAGTGAACATAAAAAATAAATACAGTTAAATAAAATACATAACAATACAATAATAATAAATTAATTATTTTCAAACAATTAAATATTAAAAATGTTTCACTGATAAATATTGAATGTGTTTTTTTTGTTCAATGTGGGGGAAATCTCTACGCATACCCGTCCTCGCAGAGGCAAGGACAGGTTATGTCCCCTCCAACGGGTTCTCGCCTTGTCGTGGCGGAAGGGCTTAGTAACCGTGGTCCGGTACACGGTGAAGCCAAGTGGAACCCACCCGGCCGGCCCGCGGCGAAGGGCTGGCCGAAGCGGCCGCTCCAGGTTCGAGCACCGGTTGGGATAACTGGAGCTCACCGGAACGGCCGGAGGCCGCAGGGGCGGCTGTGTGCTGCCCTAGCGGCCGGCTGCAGGGGCGATTTCATACCGCCCTTCGCAGCCGAGGTGGGGTCGCGGAGGGAGTACCCTCTGCGGCCAACCGGTGTCGCACCGGCGATGCGGCGGCGGCGGGGCCGCGGGGGAAGAGGAGTACCGGTATTGAGATGCGCCGTTCTCCCTATCCTCCGCGGCCGTTGACAGGTAGCGGCGGGCCTAACATCTCTCCGTCGCGGGGAGCCGGGAGAGGTTTTCTCCAGTGGCTCCCATGGCCTCTGGGCGACAGGTTCGGGGGAACCGGTCGCCCGCACACGCATGAGGTCGAGGAGGGGGCGCGCTGCATGTTCCGGCGCGCCCTGGAAAGGGAGGGTTTATCCCTCCCTCTCGAGGTGGGGCTGCGCAAGCGGCCAGCGCCGGCAGGGTCGCGGTTGAGTGCATGCGTTCCCGTGACCCTGCCATCATGGCGATGAGGCAGAACATCGTGGGGGTTTTAGTCGGTGCAAGTCCGACATAACTCGTCTTTGCCCCTGCGAGGACGAGTATGCGTAGGCATTTCCCCCACGTAAAACAAAGAAAAAAAAAAAAAAAAAAAAAAAAAAAAAAGGACAGGTTATGTCGGACTTGCACCGACTAAAACTCTCACGATGTTCCGCTTCGTCGCTTTAAAGCGGGGTTACGGGAACGCTTTTTCACACATCCGTGACCCCGCCAGCGCTAGCCGCAGAACGCAGCCCTACCTCTGGAAGGAGGGGAGAACCCTCCCTTTCCACGTCTGCAAGGGTACGCCAGAACACACAGCGCGCCCCCTCCTCCGTCTTTTGTAGTCGCGCGGGCAACGGATTTCCCTGAACCCGTCACCCAGAAGCCATGGGAGCCAAGATAGAAAACTCTCTCGACTCCCTGAGGCGGATCCGATCTTGGGCCCGCCGCCACCCGTTATACAGTCGCGGAGGATAGAGAGCGCAGTGCATTGCAATACCAACACACCTCTTCCCCCGCGGCCCCACCGCCGCCGCATCATCGATGCGCCACCACTTAGTCGTAGAGGGCACTCCCTCCGCGACTCCACCTCGGCTGCAAAGGGCAGCATAAAGCCGCCCCTGCAGCCCACCGGCACGCATCCGAGGTGAGCTCACGGCGCACCTTCGGAGCTCTAACTTGAAGCGGCCGCCTCCGACCGGCACTACACCTCCGGCCGGCCGGGTAGGTTCCTCTTCGCTTCACCGTAGGCGACCCGGCCACGGCTACTGAGCTCGTCCGCCACGACAAAACAAGAACCTGTTGGGGGTCTATTTATCAGGGTTGATGAAGAAGTATTTGTGAGGAAGAGCATGAGAATTTTTTTAGATGAAAAATTGTTGATGGAGATGAGAATAAGGATATATTGTAACGAAAAGGCAGAGGAAGAGGGAGAAAAAAAAATAACACTTGTAGAATTCTTTGTTGTGGGATGCGGGATCTTTGGTGAATAACAACACACGAAGCAATATCAGCACTATATTGATAATACCTGGATATAGAATATCCAGCAGTGGATAAACGAAAGCTAATAATGATGTTGATGATGATTGATAATGACAGAACGATTTAAAGTACCGACTAAGTTACTAAGTACAACAGTATTACAAAGATTCAGTTAATAGATTCAGTAGTATACTTCGTGATAGGGTACTATCTCGATTCTTGATATTACGATGATCCAGAGAGATCCAGTTGATTGATACAATTACATACTTCGTAATGATTAGTTGACCGCGTGCAATATACACAAAGTTGTGCTCTTATGAGGATTTAAGCTATGACAAACGATAGCGCGATTTATGGTTCATGGTGGCTCCATCTCTTGGAATTTTGTAAAACTTTTTGTTACACACTACCATACAAATACTCTTTTTGGACAATATATGAATATACTAACTGTTATGTAAATATACTAACTGTTATGTAAATATACTAGCTGTTTTTACTTATTTAGTGGGAACGGAAGAGGAAATCTCATCGACCTTAATAGTCGAGGCCAAAACATAATTAATTATTATCGATATTAAAAAAAAAATGCTTACAGACATTCCTGCGTACGTTACGTCATTTCCTACATTGCAACATTATAAGAAACATTTCAAACGGGAATAGGTCCACTTTGAAAATTATTTTCTTTTCATTAAAAAAACAATGGATGGAAAAATTTTGATTTGTTTATCTTGTTAACAAGGAAATCTGATAAGTTTTAATTATACTTTCTGAACAATCTATACAAAGTATTTTGGTGGAGTTTCAAAGGGCAATGGAAAGTAATAAAGTTTTTACGTTAAAAACTCAAACTTGTTTGTAAAGGTTTTAAAAATTCCTAAAAGATTTTGATTTTGATTAATGGTAACGACAATTTCTTATATTTCTAAAAATTTTATTATATGAGATCGTAAAATAGCGGTTGGTTACTTGCTTACGTATCACTGTTGTCGTTTTGCCTTATATCAGCTTATTCCTCTATATTATTATAGCTTCTTGCTATACTAGAGGGATCAAAAAGTAGTGAGAATGAGATAGAATATAATGACTATTGATAACTTAATTATTTATTTTTCTACAAAGTCTCCGAGTCTCTCTACTCACCGAGTCCAGCGCCTTTCCAAGGCTTCAATACCTTTAAAAAAAAATTTGACTTGGTCCTGCAAAAAGCTCTCCATGGCATCCATCATCTTGTGATCGTCTTCATACCTGTTTCCCCTTAAGTATTCTTCCAATTTGGATAACACCTAAAAATTTTTTTCTTTATTAATATTACAAATATGTATCTGCGCTATGCCAGTCTATTTTTTTTTTTACCAAGAAGTATATATGTCGTTCTCACTAATATTTGATTCCTCCTCGTATATATATTACATAGATTTATATTTTGTTATAAAAAAGTCTGTTATTAAACTTAACAAAAATCTAGATCGAGTATTCAAAACATCCTTACTGTTTCAAAAATAGTATTTAGGATACCTAGAAAAGATCATTGTATAAGTTAAAAAAAATATTTTTCCACGAAACAACATCTTTGATGGACATGGATCCATAACTAAATAAATTTTGTAATCATTTTTCTGGAGCTCATTTATTACATCATTCATAATGTTAATGCCTTATAACTTCAAAGGCGGCGATTTTTTTATTCATCGAAGCAACGAAACGAGCGAGACTTTCAGCTGATGGTATGGATGGATGGATGCGTCGACTCATAACAACGTGGCGCTAGTTAGAATGTTATACACAGCACCTCATTGCGCTCGTCGCCTTGAGACATTAAATGTTAAGTTTTGTTATCCCAGTTATTTATTTAACGTTAAAAATAAAAGTTCTAGTGCTATTTACTTAGAATATAACCAGTGATAATGTCGTTGCATTTATTCTATTTCAGTTAACAACTTTAACGAGTTAATATAATTTCTTTTATAATATTGTAAATAAGCTTTTTCTATTGTAAGTGTACTTATATTATGTTTCGCAATAGTTCTGATTATTACAGAATCATTAAATTTAATAGGTATGTCTGATAAAGAACGTGCTGAAGTCATTCACAAGATTTTAAGCTTTAGATGGTCCATTAAGCTGTCTGTTACTATTAGTATAATAGATGTAAGGCTATACATAATTGAGCATAAATCGGTCGGCACTATCTTAGGCTGTGTTCACGGTATACTCGACCAACACAAAATAGATGTATACCATTGGCAAGGAATTATTAAAATCAATCCGCTTTCCTTCTAACACGGCAGTTCTTAGTTCAATTCAAAGCAGCACTGTGGTGAAACAGTACTGCCAGCTATCTGTAGTTTTGCAGCTACCTGAGCAGTTTTCGCTTGAAATACGTAACTAATATTAGACGCGAAAAATTATTGACCATAAGTGATTTAATAACTACGAGTAGTAAATTCTTTATCCATACAAATAATTCTTTGCCAAACATTTAAACTCTTTTAATTATAAATTTAGATATACATTTTAAAGCTCTTAATCACATATTGTCGAGTTTTCTTGTAGTGGAGCTAGTAGTAGTTCAAAAATGAACCTGGCTTACTACCTCCACTCTTATATTGTAAATCTACCATCACAAGAGCACTTTACGACAAAGTATAAGACAGACAAATATAAGCGACCACACTTTACCATCCCCAGACTCATTATCACTTAACACCATATAAAATTGAAATAAGTTCAAAGACAAAAACAATAAATAAAACGCAAGCCATCAACTACAATGTACCGATAGTTATAAATTTTTTGATAAAAACCAATGACATCCATAAATCAATAAATCCAGGCAATTTGGATAGCAGACTATCCATCGTCGAAATATATCTGTACCTGGAAACTATTCTAGTTTCAACGCTGACAGCTATCGAATGAGTTCACAAAGCTATGATTAACACTGATATGACTCTACGGTCGAAATTCAGTGACTAGGACACAAAATTTTATCAAAATTAAGAAGTAAAAGAAGCCATTGAAGGTAAGTAAAAAAAATATAAATAAATCATTAAAGTTTATAGTCGGCAGCAAAACAATTCCTCACTTTTTTTATTAATAATACTTTTAAAGAAGAAAGTTTGAAAAGATTAACACATTTAAAAGAGGAAAGACAAAGTATTTTCATCAAATATATATTTTACGTACATGAGAATAATTTTCATGTATACTCTTAGAATCAAACATTACGTTCAGTTATACATAAGAAATGGGTAAGAATAAGTAAGAACTTCCCATTGTTAATATGCAAAATAGAAAACTATATAATATGTATTTAGTTTGAGATAAAGTATTCTTAAAAAAATATATATTAAATGTTCTGTATTACTTTTCATATGACATTATTTAATGACTTAGTAGTTCTCATTTTCAAATTGATAGTTATTAAATGACTCCTCTGTGTATACCAATACACAGATAACAATGAGCACAATTAACTGGATCAAGCACTAACGTTCAAGAACAGGCAGGATAAAGAAATTGCGGGGCGAACTGACAATGAACAGAAGAGGCCACTACGCTATGAAGGAGCTCGAAGAGCAAGCTCCTATTGTTAGAGATACTACAGTGTCGACTCGTCGAGTTTTTACTACCCCCTTCTTGACCTAAGGCAATTAAACGTAATCTTTAATGAAGACTCACCAGTTAAAACAAAAGATCTACCAGAGGGGATTGCACATACTAAATGCTGATCTAGGGTTAATCATACTGATTTCATTTACCTTGACTAGTTTATACTTTAGCGGACTAAACAAATGGGTTAAATATTAGTGAGACCATAGTATTTATGCATTTATAGAATTATATCTCAATGGAAACAAATCACCCTCAAAAGTTTCATTTCAACAGCGTTCATGTTTCTGGAAGCCTAACAAAGAAATATTATCCTTTGCACATATATTACAACAAAAAAGAATTAGTATAAAATAATCTAATACTTGTCATTATTATATAGTCGTTCGGACCTATTTGGAATCATCTTTCTAAACGAGACCATCTAACTTTGAGATATACTCCAATATAATTTTATATAAGAAAAGAAAAACTCTGCAAAAATAAACTTCCTTGAAATAATTTTCTTCTAGAACTCGAACGAGCGACGTCGCTAGATTAAGGCAAACCGGGAAATTGAAGATGCGAAGCGAAGATTCAATTTAGTGCCCGTTATAATTTTATTTCCTTAGCTCTGAGATTTAAACTTGCATCCTACAACACACATGGTACTAAAGAAAACAATTACATATAAAGTATACATCTTCCTCTATTTTTTAATTTTGTCCAACAGTGTTCGTACTTCACATAAAGACAATACTTTTTAGCGAAAAACTTAATCGATTAAACTTAATAGCAAGTGAAATACTCCAACTTCTACGAAAATTAATAGAAATATAATAATTTCGAGCGTCACCAAGTAGATCAACGTAGTGAAGATCGTGAGGAATCATATAATGCATATGGCATTTTGCCTTTTAAAGTAAATTGGAAAGTCAGTTGTGGAAGTTCAGTATTGAACAACAATAGACTGACATGATGGTGATGAAACAGTCATTTCTTATTTTTTAAAGAATAAAAAAATTACCACGTGGGGTGTAGGAGGTTCCACACAACAACTCGGGACCGGACCCAAGCCAACCTCACTTGCTCCTGGTGCACCTTGCAATTCAATAAACGAGGTTTTAGCTCCCACCAATTCGCATTGAGCTAATGTAGTAGGAAATGGCCCAAATCCCCCCATATGTGTCTCTAGCGAAAGGCCGCTGGATACGGGCAGTACAGACGGATGTGGAGATCTTTGTGGCAGGTCTATGTCCAGCAGTAGTCGTCTATCGGCTGATGATAAAAAAAATAACACAAGTATTTATGAAGAATTATTCTTTTAACAAAAAAAGATAATAAAATCATAATGATAATAAGTTTCGAAATAGGTTTTAATATAATTAATTTGGTTTAAAATGCCGTAATGTGCAATTTATGAAAAGTATATAGAAATGTCGTCTCTATTCTATTTCAACCGCAATTGATAACAAATATCATTAGTTGTAAGGTAGAAAAAAAAAATAAAAAAAATCGCTGAGAGGAACTGGATTCAAACAGTACAAGACCGTGCTTTGTAGAACACGTTACAAAAGACCTATGTCCAGCTGTAGACGTCAATCGGTTGAAATGATGATCATTATGATGACAGTTATAAATATTATAAAACATCAGATTTAATGATAACCTCGGGACGTACAGGAAGTAATTTTAGTAGATATAAAATATATAATATATATATTATGAACTTACTTAAAAACCAAAAAATACTTGCAAGCACATAATTTAATTTTGACCTTAAATATTGGAATGTCGATACTTTTAAACGGGAATTAATGTAATCGGAGAGAAAATTAATTCAGCGTATAGCACAGAATATATTATATTCAGCCTTTACAGTCTCTTTGCGCTTCGTCTCTTTATTAATACAAAGTGAGACCTAGAATATCCGACAAACTGAAATATAAATTTCTGCTAAATTTTTTCAATAGCGTTATATAAGAATGAAATCATAAGAAACCTGTCAAGTACAAATTAAATTTTTCTATCGAACAACTAATGAATGTGAAGTTGGTTTAAAAATATACAGTTATTAATAATCTTATTTAGCCTGAAATCAGAATACTTAGTTTTGTTAGTCAAGTATAAATTTCTAGTTATAACAAAATTTGCTCGAATTGATAAAGGTCGCGAAAAACTTATAAATGCTGGCAATACTGAACCGACGGTATATAGATTTTCTGGTGAGGCCTATATCTAGCTATAGTAACCTTTAGCAGCTGATAACCTTTAGATATTGACTTTTTTTTTTTAATAGCTCAAACAAATAAATAAAATAATAACATTAATAAAGATAAGTGCTTGTTAGGATGACTGCATAGTTTGTCATTGCGCTAGACGCTTTTAAAGTGATGATGATACCTTTCAAATGACCAGTTATCGTACCAATTTGCCGGGAATATGGTTTAAGCAACCTTTAGTCTCCTCAATAGCAAAAAATGCTATCATGTTTACAAACTATATATGTATACATATAGTTTGCTTTCAACCATAACATAGTAACAGTACTAACCTAGCAGAACAAACAACCACTACGATGATACTTACATTGACGATCTCTGAAGAGGGAAAAGTTTGCTCTATTTCTGTAAAACAAGATGCACCTCGTACAGCTATCTCAACGCTTTTAAACTGTAAAGAGAATAATATGTAATAAATAAATATAAAAAAATACACATTTCCATTACTGAAGTTCACTAAGAACTCGCTCACTTTTAAGAACAATGAGAATAGTAACAACCAGAAAATTCTATAAAGCAAAAATTCACTGTTGCAGACGAAGCTGAAGAGATTGTATGCAACGTTATGAAGTGTAGCCCAACATAGTGCTCGTGCGATAGTAAAAAGTAATTTGTAAATAAAAACCGGCGAGTGGGTGAAAATATTTCTCTCATTTCTCTTTCGCAGAAGAGCGACTCACAGTGATATACCATCGCTTGTTTTACAACCAAATTACGCCCATTTCATTTATCTTCTATCAGATTTCGTTTCAATAAATATGGGACTTTTTCGTTATATTTTTTTATATTTGTTTGTTGGTTATATTTTCCAAATACAATACTAAACATGTCTTATTACTAAATGAAGAGATAATCTAAACAAATGTTAGGAATGTATATTATTAATACGAACAAGCGTATTTCTACATCTAATTATGAAAAAGGATAATAATAAAAAAGTGAGTGCTACAAGTACGCATTGATACGATCCAGAGGTTATATCGAAGGTTGAATGATGGCCTGGATAAGTACCACTCTAATATGTAAATCAGCCGCCATAACAGCTATGCTGTGTTTCAGCTTTTGTGCGAACAACATCCCCCTTTTACAAATTATTCACACCTATCGTATGAAATTAAGTCAAATATTAACCGATTAATGATAAAAAGATCCACAATCTTATTTATGTCAAATATGCTGTACCAGCGATCAGGAAAATAGCAGACAAAATATCTGATCCGATAAGGAATCTGCAAGTTTCTTTACAATTGCGACATCTTTATCAATATTTCTATTATCAAGAGTGTTTAGTTGTTACTTACCAAAAGTTTTTTTTTATTCGACGAAGCGATGAAATCATCGAAAGGTTAACTTGATGGTAAGTGATACGCCTACCCATAACATGGCGCTAGTTAGGAAAATATACGTAGCACCATATTCTACTCGTCGCTCTGAGGCAAGATTTAAGTATCATTAACTCAGTAATTTCACTAAATTAATTACAATTTCATTTAAACCGGAACACAATGTTTGCACACTACTGTATGGCGACAGAAATAGGCGATATAGTGGTTCTTATATAAATTGTCTTCGGCAACACAACCTACCACCAATTTGCTTTGATTGAAATCAACAAAAACAACAAAAGCTAACTATTAACATTATTTATAGTGAAAATAATAAAAAAACTTGTAATTAAAAATTTGTACGCTGTGATTGTTTTGGTATTTTGGGCTACTGGTGGTAGGTCTCTGTTGCCAGAGGCCGTCTAGGTAGCCACCGCCGCAGCGCCTATTTCTGCTGCCAAACAGTAGCGTACAAACATTACTGTGTTCCGGTTTCAAAGGTGTTGTAGCTAGTGTAATTTCTGGGGTAACGAGACTTAACATTTGCTTCACGTTTGCTTCGAGCGAGCGTACGGAGCAGTCGTGTTACAAAATAATTTAAATTTTTAATACATTCCGCATACACATTTAAACCTAACGAACAGGTGAAATTAAGTTCAAAGTGTTTTTGCTTAATCAAGTGTTGCATACGTCTTTTCCGCTACACCAAAAATTTTGCAACGTAAAATCTACGTGATAACCACTCTTCACCTCATCGGGCGAAAGAAACAGGTTCCATATTTTTGTTTTCGTTCTAATGACGACTACGCCTAACCAGACAACGGTAAAAAATATCTACACGGATCAACAATGAACGTCCACCGCTCGCCATCTAAAAGTGGCCTAAGACAGCGTAGCGGCTCGCAACCAAACCTGTCAGAAAATAAAGAAACACCACAAATCACCTTTAGAAAAAAATGTAAGCATAATGATGATGAAAAATTCATTAAAGTCGAACTATCTGAAATAAGAAAACAAATGGGGGGAATGATGGCTCTTTTAACAACGTTAAACAATACCCAGGCTGAGAATATGAAGAAGATCTGTTCAGATATTGCGTTAATCAAGGATCAGGTGAATAATAACAATCTTAATGTTGATCGTCGAAGCTCGGAACAAGAACGACTAAAGATTGATTTAGAAAAAATTAACACAACCTCAAACTTAGCTAACGAAAGAATCAATAGCCTTGAATCGGATATGACATCAGTCAAAAGTGCCTGCACTAATATGACTGCCACCCCTTTTAATGAATCTACAACATATGAAGGTATAATAAGTGAACTAAATGAACGTACCGCAAGGGAGAAAAGCTTTATCATTCTTGGGATGGGTGAACCAAACTCAAAAAATGTTACTCAACGTAGAGATTTTGATTTGAATACTGTCGAAAAAATTGTTGAGACTTTACTTGGAAAGCCCATAAAACCTGAGAAAGTAATAAGATTGGGAAAGTACGTATCAGGCTTAAACCGCCCTTTGAGAATTACGCTTGTCACAAAAGATTTAATACTGGAAATATTACGGAATAAAAACAACAATAATTTGGGTACTACAAAAATCTTTGCTGATCAAACACCACAACAAAAAACCTACATGAAGTCATTGAAAGAAGAACTAAAGCATCGCATTGACAAGGGTGAGAACAACCTAACCATTAAATATATTAAAGGTACTCCAAAGATTATAGTAGACCGTTCAAAAAACTAATAGATATAGATAAACCCAAAAATATAGAAACTAACAGAGGTCATATAAATTATAATTTTCCCTATCGACGTATAAATAAATACGAAGATGTAACCACCAATCAAAATTCTTTAAAATTCTTCTATGCCAATGCACGGAGCATAGTAAAGCCCGGTAAAATGGATGAGTTACGATGTATTTTGCAATAATTTCCAAATACTATTCATATTGTTATACTATGTGAAACATGGATTAAAAACGAAATCGAAGCTGAATCTATACAACTACCGGGATATAAACATTATAATAATTACAGACACAATAGCAGAGGCGGCGGAGTGTCCATTTTTGCCCACAAAAACTTAAAACACCATATTGTGGAAGCACAATGTCTCACAGATAACCATTATCTTTATACACCTTGAGAATTTTCCTTAGACATAGGGGCAATATACAAACCTGGCAGTACAGCAATAAATGACTTTCTTGATACGTACTCTCAACATTTACTTAAAAGAACTTATAAATAAGTACAAGAACACCAAGGTAATAACCAAGAAAATAATTATGTAAATCTTAAAAATATGCTGAAAAACAGTTTATGTCAAAGCCGAATTCAAAAAACAAAGATTTTAAATCCGCCGAAACAAGATTGGATAAGAAAAAAGATATTGGACGAAATAAATAAACGAAATTTTCTATGGAAATTGACAAAAGATCATCCTTACGATACCAAAATAAAACAAGACTTTAAAAAAGAAAGAAATAAAGTGTTGCGAACTATTAAAAATAATAAGAAACAATATTACAATAAAGCTTTTGAAGCATGTAGCAATGACCAAAAAAAGATGTGGAACTTAATTAATGACCTTACAAAGAACAAGGCTAAAGAAGAAATATCACTGCCGAAACTGCAGACAGAAATAGGTATAATTAGTGATCCCACGGAAATATGTAATTGTTTTAATAAGTTTTTCTCGACTATCGGTACACTCCTGGCTAAAGAAATACCGAAAAAATATCACCATAATCATTATTACACCGGGATGTCTCATACGATGGCCAATAAAAATCTTTCGAGTGATTGTGGTTCTATCACCGATGGATTACTATCACCGATGTCGGTGACAGTAATCACCGACATCGGTTCACGAAATATATACATTAATTGACAATCTTAAAGTCAACGCTAGTGCCGGTATTGATGGTGTTAATACGAAAACCTTAAAGTGTGTAAAAACACTTATATTGCATGAACTTACCGCATGTATAAATAAATGTCTCAAAATTGGAGTATTCCCTGACTCTCTGGAACTAGCAAAAGTATCACCAATTTATAAATCTGGACACAAGAATGACCTAAGCAACTATCGCCCAATCTCAGTCCTGCCTGTATTATCAAAGGTTTTCGAAAAAGTTATCTACAACAGACTTGAAAAATATTTAACGTCAATAAGTTATGTAAATGAAAAACAATACGGCTTTAGGCCAAAATCAAACACTCGCGGCAGTAGTCGATCTAGTTACAAAAATCAAAATACATATCGATCAAAGAAAGGTAGCCCTCGGAATATTTATAGACCTGAAAAAGGCATTTGACACGGTTAGTCATTGCATACTTCTCAATAAGTTAAGAGACATCGGAGTCACTCAAGCTGCGTACGGCATGTTTGAGTCTTATCTATCAAACCGGTATCAACTTGTTCAGATTGGACGGTACAAAAGTGATCTCATGCCAATAACCTGTGGCGTATCCCAAGGATCGGTGCTGGGATCGCTGCTTTTTCTTATTTATATTAATAGCACGAAAGACATAGGCCTCTCGGGTGATGTAACATTATATGCAGATGATACTAGTCTCTTTTACTATGGGCATTCTATAGATGTCCTAACGGAAGATGCGCAAATGGATTTAAATATACTTAATAATTGGTTTTCGAATAATCTTCTAACAATCAATATTAAAAAAACAAATTATGTAATTTTCTCCGTTAAAAACAAAAAATCAATAATAATTTTCATTTAAAAATAAATAACGAAATTATAAATAAGAAAAGTCAGGAAAAATATTTAGGAATTATATTGGATGATCAATTAACATGGAAACCGCAAATTGAAAAAATCAAAACCAAAATTATATCCCTAACAGGATCATTGCGACGCATAACTCGATGTTTACCAAGTCAAGTGAAATATACGATATATAATTGTTTAGCAAAACCCCGCATGGAATATTTGATAGAAATTTGGGGCGCCGCAGCAAAAACTAATTTAAATAGCCTCAATGTATGTCAAAACAATCTAATAAAGGTCCTTTTCCACTACGATTATTTAACATCTACCGAAAAGATATATAAAAATACTAAGATTATGAACATTTCTCAAACATACTACTTCCGCACTTGCATGTTAGTGCATAAAATACTAAATAAAGAAATACATACTAAAATAACCCTTCCTAAAAAAGTGACTCATTTTCCTTGTAGAGAGACTTCTAATCAAATGAATAATTTATATTTACGGCCTCCGCGAACTAACTATGGGAAAAAAGTGTACTATACGAAGGAGCTAAATTATACAACAGTCTACCCGATAGTATAAAAATGCTAAATCATATCAAGTTTTCAAAAAACTACTAGTCAAACATGTCTTAAATTCACCACAAAACATTTATTTAATATAACAGAAAAAAAAAGAAAACAAAACAAAACAAACAAACCTAAAGTACCCTAAAATGCATGAATATTCTAGTTTGACTCACTCTATGTATCCGACTTAAAATTATTTATCGACTGCCCGCCGACGTCTGCTTACTGGAACGTCCTGCCGCACCGACCACTGCCGCGGACTACCTTCTTTTGGCCGGCTGCAGTGTCAGTTGTTCTATGTATTAAGTTTATGGAATTACTGAATGTCCTTTTTTGTACGCTCGTAATTTTAGCTTAGTCTATTGCTTATTGTCTTCTCGCATAAGTGAATTGTATATATTCTTGTGAGAAATAAAGATTCTTAAACCTCAACATCTTATGTCTCAAGGGAACAAACGGGATGTGGTGTTATAAATACCATCTTAACTAGCGCTATGCTGTTATGGGCACGTGTATCACTTACTATAAAGTTTCTCGTTCGTCACAAAAAACACTTCCGCTAGTATCGACGGTTCGATGGATAAAAAAAATTAAGTTAGTGTTTTTCATTATTTCTTGATTAATTTATATATGAAAACTATTATAGTCTGTAATTGTAATAACTTGTAATCAGCGATGAAATTAATTTACAAAGCTATTCAACGTGCTATAGAGGTGAACAATGGGCTGGTTGAAGTAATAACACTTGTGCTGAACGAAGTTAAGAGACTAAATATCCATTAGGGGGCTGCGAATAAGCCGTCGGGCCCCTTTATACAGCACGAGCATTAATCAAACTTCATATTGAGTGCAACCAAGTTGCGGCTCCGTTCCATAAGCCGAGATACATGGAGCATCATAAAACTTATTAATGGCAAATTTTAATGAACTGCTTTAAAACATTTTGATTTTATTTCACTAACTATAAATTATTTACATTATTATTTTATAAACTCTTTAAAAAAAGTTAAAATTCTTCATATGGCTCAGATGAGCAAACTTACGGCCGCGGTTCAAAATTAACCAAAATGTCAATATCAAAGAAACGTTAAACTAAAAATATTTTCCTTATAATTATTATTTCTTTATTATCATGTTTTATTTTCAGAATTATAAGTGGATCACTTGAAATTATTAAATAGGTCACTCTTCTATTGGTCTATACTGTTTTTTTTTTTCTAGATCGTTACTACTCTTATTACAAAGAATTTTAATACTTTTGTCCTGTACACTTTACAATTATCATTTTTTGTTTCTTTTTATATAAATCTTAATTGAAAAGGTCATTTCTAAATAATTTATACAGCTTTTATTAATTTTATTTTACATTTCAAAGTCATTATCACACTGATCACATCTCTAGAATGATTACGAACTTAAAACTTCTATTACAAACAATCTAAACTCATTGATAATTACATGGCAATATATTAAAAAAAAATCCTTTCTTCAATGAATTAAAGAATATTTACTCGATGCATTACTAATATTGTAAGGGTAATAAATAGAATGAAGAGCGAGGCACAAAGTAAGAATGCGTTAGAAACGCTCTTAAAATTACGTTTGTGCATTTCATTGAACAATTCAATTTGGCGCACTGGCTCGGTTTACAAGCAAAAATGGACTCGACATCATCCATTCTCCCCTTTTTATTTTCAGACAGAGCTATCATGTTATTAAAGCGTTGTATTGCTTGATTTAGTTTTTCACTGCACTAGTTTATTGGTTCGTTAGGCGATGACGGCTTTGCGAATATTTATGGTCGTAACATTTGATATTGTCGTTGAATTAAGACAGCGAGTTATAGATTAAAAAAAGTTTGTATTTGATATAAAATATATGAAATGTAATTTATTCTTACATCTTAAGTCGAGTAGCTAAACGTTTCTAAATATACTAACTTTTATGTATAGCACAATTGTGAATGCAGTATGCATCAAATAGTAAATGTTACTTCACCACCAATCTTTACCTATGTGCATATATCTGTTCAAGGTTGTTTTTTATTTATAGAATAAATAGCAACGAAGACCATTAACAAATATGTTATCAAAATCAACAGGCATCCACCGTTGGCCAAAGATTTCCCTGGAAAATATTCACATCGATCGGTTCTACGTTGCCCGCATCTGAAGGATATACCAAAATAAGTAATAAAATCATAGCTGTTTTTAAATAATTTAGTTTCCAAAATTGTTAACATAATAATTTATAAACGGACGACGAATATAAACTTGTAATTAATAAACAAATCGCATAATATTTGCGACAATAAACCTTACAGTTCAAAACAGTCTAAAACTACACCCCAAGCTTATAACAAAGACGTAAGGATATAGCATTATGTAAGTTTCTGTATCGTCCTTGTTGTCTACTTTGTCCTATGTGTTAGATGCACTGCAAACATATTAGGTTCATGTCATGTTTACTAACGTTTAACAATAAAGCTGTATCAATGAGATTTTTTTAAGAAAAAAATACAAATGAAATTTTATCGTTTTTAGTATAGATTCCACTTTGTATGTAATATAGAAAGAGATTAGATTTTTAGGAGAGTTTCATCAGATCTTATTGAAATAAAATTTATCTTTAATGCCAGAGACGCGTTCATAAAGTTGTTTTTAATAAGTAAAAAAATACAGGCACTAGACTTAGCAACGGCCAGAAATCAATAATCAATATCAAGGTATAGGGATTATACTAATGGATAGTAGTAATTGATTTGTCCATTATTATTAACGAGACTGTTAAACTCGTTCATAAAATAGTTATCTACGCAATTATATGACATATTTGAAAGATATATTTATTGCTATAAAAGGGTTTGATAATTTATAAAGCCCTCTAGATTAAGAGACATATTTTAGGTCGGGTCGTACAATATAAAACTGCTACATCTTCCATTATCTTACCCATCAAAGTTAGATAGAGAGACTTGATAGATCTAATTATTAGACACAGTATCTAAGACTCAAACGTGTCGTCAATTGATGTATGACATCGTACAATTACCGCAGGAATCGCTTGTGATCTGTATACTAAAGGGTTTACCAATTACTTCCATTCTATAACACTATTCTCAATGCTTAAGACATAAGGTTCTATTTCCTAGGTCGGGTTTTCTTATATACGGCGAATGTATGGAGACATATATGAAGCATCAGGCAACTCCTTTGAAACGTATTTCATACAATTTAAGCGTATAAACGTAAGCGAGTATATATTTTTTTACAGCGTAATCTCTTCTATTAAAACATAATATGCACTTGTTTTACATACAAGTCTTTTTCTTTAGATATTTTTGGATAACTTTACCGATTAGCCACACCTACGGCACAAAAAATTGCTATTTTTATTTACTACTAAGCCGTTGTCATATATAAATAATGTAAATAATTCAAGGTAACATTATACATAAATAAGTAACATTATATATAAATAAGTAACATTATATATAAATAAGTGCCATCTGTAGTAGTAATACAACTGTATTTTATTTTGTTATGAAGTATGCTAAATTTCTAAAGAATATGGAATATAGCTGTTCATTATTTGAAACGTCTACCGCCTGCAACTTGGACGGGTATTATTAAGACATAGCCGTAAGTCGATAGCTACTGACTGGTATATACATGTAGGCAACTAGAGAGCTCGACAGCTCGTTTCCCGGTACTACATAAACCGAGTATTGATTTTTACAATTTACGCAGATAGCTATTAGTTTACATACGAGCATGTCCGAAATACAATGACACCGAACCTTTTCGAGCGCCGATGAAATTTTAATTGGACCGCGGCGTGTCAGCGCGCGGTTGTTACGTGAGGAGGAAGGGAAACGGCCAGGGAGGGGGTTGTTTGTTACACGGAGTTCAGTACAGATTAATACGCTCACGTTGCCATCTTAAGAACGGCGTGGAATCCACCTGAGCTCGGCAGATGCGGCGCAGCTGTCGACCGGGTCGCACGCCCTCCACGCCGCGCCCCGCTGGCCCGCGCAATCGCGCCTAACAGTTTTATTTTCCCCGAATAAACTTTATCAAACAAAGCGTGCGTGCCCCGCGCCCTGCATCTGCTCGCCCAGCTGTTCCTACTGCAGCTGACCGTACTGTCCCGCTCTAACGCGCGCGGAGACACACCGCCGGAGCGAGACGGCGAACGCTCAGTGTAATCGCATCGCGGCCCTTCAATTCCCTGTACACGGCCCATTCGCAGTCCGCATCCCGACGCCGACGGGCGAATTTCGAGTCATAATGACGAACAAACGCAAACGTGAGCGCGAAGCCGATGTCGACCAGAAGACGAAGCGACAGCGCCAACGTAAACGCTCCCGCAGCGAGCCGCTGAGGAACGACTCGGACAATGCGGAGAAACGGCAGGCGCTGAAGCGCCTCTTCGGCCGCATCTGTTCCGTGGGGATAGAGACCGATCATAATGACGACTCTTCGGACAACGCGGAGTATGACAGCAACTTCAGCGACGAGAACGAAGATCCTCTACTCGATTCTGTTCCCGTCGATATGGATCCGGAGCAGCTGGGATTTTTGGTGTGCGCTCAAGAAACTCTTCGCTTCCTGCACGGACGCGGCATACCGATCGAGCACCCAGTGTTTGCTCGCTTGCGCTTGCGCCTTCTGCGCGGTATCGGCGAGCTGGCGGTTGCCTGAGCATTGCTAGGTCCAGAGCCTCCCAGAACCTAGATCCTTACGTACTAACTAATCTTCTGTGTTAATCGGTGTTATTGTGTCTCTTCATTACTTCACTTTCCAACAACGGGGGCTCTGGTCGCTTATATCTTTCCGTAAGGTTTATTGTTGCAAATTATGCAACTGGTGGCCCACTAGGGCATTCTAGTCAGTGTCTAGTCAATGTTTACGAATTATATTCCCTAAGCATATCTTCTTAATATTTTATTAATGGAGTAACATCGTCCAAACGAGAAATGCATTTCATCCGTATCTTTGCAAATAGATTTTTAATGCTGTTGTGCTTATTACGATTCCAATAATGTATTATTTAAAATAAATTTACATTTCAAGCGTCATTATAAGTTTGTACTTAATAACTTTGATTTATGTTTATACTAAGCTCATATGTAAAATAAATTTATGTTTTTAAAACCTATGCTTTTAGCGTATTGTCATATGTATTATAAATGTAGTAATCAAAGATGTTGTTGTACTTTAATAACATTTTATTTAAATTTTGGTTTCAAAATCAAGTAGTATGTATGTGTTTACATTCTTTTTATAGATTTAAAAGATTACAGAAATAATTTTTTTCTTAAAAATTAAATTCTCATTATTCTAGACTAGATAAAAACTTTGGTAAATGTCTTCATGTCTGGTAATAATCAAATATGTATCGAAAAATCTAAATATAAATGTGTTAGCCTGTATCTTTACTATGTGTACATATGGAAAAATAAAAAATATCTATACGAATATGACTATCTTTTCCCTTATACAATTTTATTTCTTTCCTTTAGTTATTCCCTCAAGTGATACTTCTAGAATTTATTACTTGAATTTTACAATAATATTTATCATAACTTGAATCTATAATAAAAAAACTAAAAGACGTCTACTGTTGAACAATATTCTAAAGATTTCTTCACACCGTTCACACATGAAACTATAATAATTTAGTTTTAAATTTTCTACTTAAATTACAAGCTCTTTTTCATATTATACTACTTACATACTTTCCTTCAATTTAAATAAATAGAAATTCTAATAGTAGCACTGGATATATCGTTTATCATTGACTCAAATACGTTTCAGTACGTTAAGTTCATACAAACAGATTAAGTAATTCACAACAGGGGTTATTGACTATAACAGCTACAATTATGGCTATCTGACCTTTAACGTAATGATTTTGCAACTATGATCATTGTTACGTGGTTGAATTATAGACGACATTGCTACCACGATATGCGTATTCCAATAAAATCTTGCTGATCTGTTCATTTGCCTTTCCCTTTTTCAAATTATTATCATTTAAGTACACATTGAGCAGGAATCTGTGTAATTCTCCGGCAGTCATCTTCATCTTCTTTGAATCCGCGCACTCCACCCTTTCCGACGGGGAATGCTCCGGTATCATTCTGAAATGTTCAATGATATTGCTTTATTTATCTGTAGTTTCTTGTCTCATTGTGAACTAAAATATAATTAATAATCTACTGGCAAATACTTCAATGGCTAATAAAGTTTTTTGTAAATAAAGACAACAAAAACTAATGCTTTCTAGAGGATAATTGTAAAAAAGTTTAAAACTATCCATAGAGAAAATGTCATGGTCTCTAAGTTCAAATAAAAAGTCGCCATGATTTCTTAACTACGACATAACCCTCATGTAGTAAATTATAATTATAATTTTAATGATTTTCTTAACAATAGATTGCAACTGTGTCTCAAAATTACATGACCTTCAACATTTGCATAAAAGGTTGACTGAATATAACTATTACATTTTACATTAAGACATTATAATTATAATAATAAATTATAATGTACAAAAATCTTGCAAGTGAATGCGCATGACTCAATAGGAATTCCGAGGCACATGTCGTACAAAGAAACCTGTAAAGGACATCCTGTTTATTAAACGAATTGAATCTAAAGGAAAAAAGCTTCCCACCTTGCACTTGGCGCCCCTCTGTCCAACAATCTTGCGCAAACCTTATGTTTACACCTTTATTCGAAAAAAAAAAAACACTTCACTGAACCACTGAGCTATTAATCGCGCAGGAACTGTCGACAAAATGCCAGAGAAAGACCTAGTCGCTGTTGACGGTTCCCTTTTTTTTAAGTAGCTTCCGAACCTACCCGCGCTGTAATTTTGACCTTACCAACAACTGCGTGAGTCTAGTTTCGATTAATACTGTTGGAACAAGGGGTTCATCTGGGGGCCGGCTGGGACCTATTTGTGTGATTTACCCCAACATATGGTTTAGGTGGGGGCCTATTGCGCATCGATTTTGAAAAACATTCGTCACCGATATAATAGTGAATGACATTACTATTAATTCTAAAAAAATTTAA
Organism: Ornithoptera alexandrae; assembly: GCA_029030555.1. Classification (NCBI taxonomy): domain Eukaryota; kingdom Metazoa; phylum Arthropoda; class Insecta; order Lepidoptera; family Papilionidae; genus Ornithoptera; species Ornithoptera alexandrae. Next base: position 3,258,182 of record JARDVY010000293.1, on the reverse strand, counting down.
GTAAAAGTAATATTTGTTTTCATGTCCATATTTATCCGTACCGTAATAATCCGTCTTTTTAAAGATCTTAATTTACGAAGTGCACTAGTTATTTAATTTAAAAAACAGAAAGGAAATTATAAAACATGTTTTGATTTACTTGATACTAATTATATTAAATTATTTAATACAGCATTATGTAAAACAATTAAGTTAGTTCGAAAGTAAGTATTATTTACTATGTTGCGATAAGAAGAAAAATTATTTAATATAATTTATCAACGATTAAAAAACATATAATAGTTAATTAATGGTACATTTATGGATTTTTTTTAATAAATAACTTTAAGGCATTGTCGCTATTCATTTTATCGTGCTGCTTCCAAACATTAGAAGGTGATAAAAGTGTTATAAATATATAACATGGTAAAAGTAATACATATATTACTTTTATGTCCAAGGGCTAAGAAGACATTTAGACATATGCCTCCTCTTATATCACAGCCGTAAATAATAAGTAAAATAATGGTTTATTTTTCTTTGAATATGAGAAAAAAATGTTAAAAGTGCATATGGAAACCGATGAGAAAACAATTCGTAATTGATGCATCGGTTAAACGTAGTAGCTATAACCATATTCGCCAACACTGCTGAATGAATATTTATATGAACCATCGATATTCATCACGAATCTAGGTATGCTTTTATAACAATGTTTTTTTGTGTTTATATAAATCCTGAACCAAAGCGGATCTAGATGTTTCATATTAGATACAGTAGTTCTTGTTTTCAATAATAGAATCCACTTTGTTAAAAAGTCTACACATCTCACAAAGATCTGCAACACAAATATAACTCCTACTATATCGCCGCTGTTCATTAGTGACGGTGATCACTTACCAACACATGAGCTGCTTGTTCATTAGCCTACTTTACTAATATAAAAAAAAACTAAAACCTCTAATGAAGATTACAATTTGTGAGTATCTCTTTTGTTGAGTGACGAAGAACGGTAACAAATACACATGTAATATGGAAGACGTCTTATCATTTAGGATAAGTTAATAGGTTTAAAGAGATATCAAAATATACACAGACAAAATGAAATACTATACTTAGATCTATAGCTAAGTATATTAATTCGCATTATAAATGTAAAGCAATAGTTTATATTTCCTAACGGATGCAATATAATTTATATAGTTCTTAATTATATAACATCAGTAATCCTTGCATGCAATTTCAACAGACCGACTTGCTGCCCGCGTCATCCTGTTTGCGAACTACTTCCACCATCATCCGGAGCCAACTCAAACAGAAATATCGAATCGGGGACCAACTCAAACATAATCACTAGGTAACAATGTTTGACTTGCCATTTTGTTGAACGTTGAAGCAAAAAGTTGCTGCGCCAGCGTTTCTAGCAGACTGTAAGACAACCACGTCGTAAACAAACAACTAACAATAAGTAGAAATTTCCAGTTGTACTTAAAAATGTAAATCTATTTACATGTAAACAGGAATCTGCATTTGTGTGTCTATTTTAATTCCATTAAGCGGCGACAAGACGAGCAAGACACACACCAGATTTTTCGACCTACATCGCCTTTCCAACCGGAACCCAGCAATGTTTGCAAACTACTATTTGGCAGCAGGAAGAGGAGTTGCAATGGTACGTACCTTTATGGTCTCCGAAAACGGAGATCTACCACCAGTAAAAGCCTATCCGTTACAAAATTTTCGTTAATTTCATATCAACAAAATAGATCATCACCTTTTCTAATTACAGCTATAAAATTTAGTCAAACGGTAAAAGCTTATTTTAATTTTGCCGGTTATTTGGAGGAAAGTTACAACATAAAGCCCTCAAAAAAACCTTTTCCGTGAAATAACAAATTTACATTGCTATTTTATGTCGATCGATTGGATTTGGTCAAAAGCCGGCTCAAGAATTTTTTGCTTTTCAAGGTCTATTTATTTATTTGATAGGAAGCCAACATATGTACATTCAAATATAATGACAATGTAATTATAATAAAATAGTTTTAGTACAAATCATATTCAAAGGCTAACTCATCCTGTTTACAGTACAATTAAATAAATCCGTTAAAGTAATTTAAAAACAATTAATAAATCAGCTTAAACCATAACGCATGAGATGATTACATAGATGAAGTTATATTAGAGCAAGTGTTTTTTGATCTTATTCTTGTACACTTGAAACGAGTCGTTTTATATGTGGATATTAACCAATTTAGATATTGTATTGTATTGTTTTGAAATTCTATTTATTGGAGCCTTTAGTCCAGTGTTAGTTTTATAGGAATTCGTTTTAAAAAGGTTATAGTTTTTGCTTCTTAAATTGGGCCTAAGGTTTTTGGTTTAAGATTAGCTGAACTCCGGAGATGTATACCGGTGTACATTTTAAACTAGTTATTATAAAAATCTTATACGACATGTTAAGTTATATCAAAGAAGATAAATAGAATTTAATTATATTATACAAATTAACTCATGTACCAATATTGATGACGATTGATTGCTATGTATAAAATATGAATTATAGCTGCGCTATCTATGACAAATTATAACTGTAATACTACGCTTATTCACAAACCCTTGTCTATAAAAGAATTTTTACAGCTTTGTTTGTGAACAAAGAGGTTTAGCTACTCGTTCTTGATAAGAACAGAAAAGGTGTGGAACAACACGCCGACGTCAATGTCCCTGTACGAACATTGCAAAACAACGAATAAACTATTACTAGTTTAATGTACTTTATAACCGCATATCACATCACCACTTAACACCAAGTCAAGCACTAACGTACTCAAATAAAAAATATTTATCTAATAGTTCGGATATTCGAGAAATCAGTTTCATAATCATGATGATGTACATTGAAGAAATATAGCAATGAAACTAACAACAGAAGTCCTTTTCGAAAAGCTCCGCTGTAAAGAGTGTATGGTACATAAAATAAAAAGAAAATTTTGTAAAATCTTTTCACAAAGTAAAACGGTGCAGGTCAAAGCAACCTCAAGTAACATCGGACCGACTGTGGGACGCATCGTCTAGAGAAATAAGCGGCTTACACCAGCTCTTTCCGTTCTATATTCAGTACAAAGGCGAATAATTAAAATGCTAAATTGTGATTTATTTATGGCCCTTTAATTTTTTTATATATCTTCACAACCGTAGACATAAAATATCTTCTTAATGATCTATTGCGATAACATGTTAATGACAACTAATGCTATAACGTTTGGCGATATTAAAAATACTTCTCAATATAAAAAAAAACGTATAGGTTTAAGAAACAGAATATGTAATTGGTTAAATACAATTTCTTATTTTTTAGTTATTTATAACGTAATTAGGCAAATCTACGTATCCAAAATTATATGTATAACAATTGTGATGAGTATTAGTTGAAGGATATACAAGTTGAAAATCTACCTCTAGTGCTGTTTTAAAGAAACAATATCCATAAAAAGTTATATACAACATTATTTTTTACATATATCTTGATATATTATTAACCTAGCAGCTAGTCTTCTAATTCTATTTAGTTATTGTCTCTTTATTTTGATATCTGTGGAAAGGAAATATAGAGTGGCGCAAAAGTAATCCTCCTATCAGAAAATGCTATAAATTTTGCCTTGATGTAAAAAAATTAAGAGACCAAATAAAAATAATCCATAAGAAGAATCAAAGTTTTTCATATTTTTTTTTTAATTTCAGCCAAAAAAGATCGGAAGGTTATTTTTGCGCCACCTTATATACCTTGTAATTTAAATTCTTCTTGTGGATTATTTTTATTTGGTCTTATAATTTTTTTACATCAAGGTAAAATTTATAGCATTTTCTGATAGGATGATTACTTTTGCGCCACCCTATATTTAGATGAGACTATAGAGTTGCGATATTAATAAAGTTTCCTTTATTCACATATATTTTATTTCTACTATTAGATGATCATATATTTATTTTTTAACCGAACATTTAATTTTATCCATAGTTTTATATCGCAACCTTGTCTTTAGACATCAAATTAAATTTTATTTCATTGATTGAATGCTGATTCTGTATTTTATTAGACAAGTATATTTATATACATGTAATAAAACTTTATCTTTAGATTTTTTACTGCATAAAATATTAAGATGTACAGGACATTCGTAAGCGAAATTAATAATTATATTGAAGAAAACAGTACTATGTATGAGTCAATAAAGAAATATGAAATAAAATGCATGTAAGTCAAATACAAGGAGTAAATTGTAAACTAGAACAATAAATCGGAAAGATGGATAAGTTCACTTCAAGTTTCTGTCAGTGTTATGTTACTTACTCCTAGGAAGAAGTTCTTTAAAGTTAAGCATTCAGTTTGGTGCGCCGTACAACAACTTCGGGATATAACAGAAGTATAAATATATTAATAAGTATGTATTGAAAGAGATAAAGGTGAGAAGAAAATTTTTAATCTTTCTTCTCTTATTATGCTTCATAGTTTCATTATATAAGACATTAATAACTATAGTAAATGAAGAAAATTTTTTTATTATTAAAAAAGTATTACAGTTCCTCAAACTTTTTAGTTATATTAGATCTGATCTTTTCTATATGCAGTACTAGCAATGTTTGCTGTTTCTAGGAAGTAATATTTTCAGTACATCAAGTGTTCTGTAGAACATCATCATTTTACAAAACCACGTTGCTTACACGTTTGAAAAAAATAAGTTACTATCATATGAGTATAAAGTCATTATAAGTTATTTATATTTAGAGAATATTTTTAACTTAGATTAACTTAAAAATGATTTTGTTAATTGGAATCACGAACGATAACTTACATGTAATCAGTAAAAAAGTAAATAGCGTAAAATGAATTGGAAAAATCTTTCACCTGAAAAAAGTTACTAACAAAATACATAGATCGTTCTCCCTTTTGTTCCCACGAGGAACATAAGGGAAAATAAAAAATATATCAACTACATCATAAAAGTAATGACCTGAAAAGTCCCTCAAGGCTTCGCGAATAATTTATTTTATTATGAACATAAGTCTGAAGTGGTTATTTTTAGTATTAAAAAGAAGATTTACAAAATACAATAACATCTCATTCCGGTATATTAAGTAAAAGGTTTTTTTGGTGTGTCGACTAACATGAAAACTTTGATTAAATGTAATATTTTTTATGATAATAATAAAACCGCCTCTTTTCATCTTTCGTTCAGTCACGAGTTTTCCATATTATTTACAATATAATCTTGATTGTACTCTTTATTGTCATCGACAACTTGATCTGTCTGTCTAATTGTATAAACATCTTCTCCATTTGTTTTCAGATCGTTTGCTATTTAAGGTTGTCCTCGTCCAAGTTTTTCCAGCTGTAACCTTCAATTCATACTCGTACTTTCGGTATTGCCTCCGTCGTTTTCTCTGCGAGTTTATTCGACACCGAAATACTTTATCTTTGTTCCATTTTCTACATCTCTTACTACCTGTAAACCAATCTGAAATATACACGAAATCTTTAGGAACTAAAATAAAATCCCTACAGAGATTTCCATCAAGGAACATTAGAGTTAGGAAATTTTAGAGATACGAAAGAGGAAACATAGAGATCACATACATTTTTCAAATATTCACGGACAATACGTAAGTAATATTTTTTTTATTTAATTAAGCGTCGAGATGAGCGGGACGTTCACCCGATGGTAAGTGATACGCCTTTCCATAATAACGTGGCGCTAGTATAGGATGGTACATACTGCATCAAATTGCGCTCGCCACCTGAAATATAAGATGTTGAGTTACCCTCGCAATTTCACTAGCTACAACACTCTTCAATCCGGAACATAGTAATATTTGAATACCAATGTTTGGCGGTAGAAACAGACGCTGTGGTGGTACATACCTCGACGGTCTCTGACAACAGAGATATATCATCAGTAAAAAAATAACTTCAGATACCAGCCAATAAGAATTAAAATGTTTGTAATTGTGTCGAGATTTACCTAAAACGATCACAAAGATAAATATTATGTAAGTATCAGTGTTAAAGAGGATTTAGAATGTTTCTACCGTCCCTTTGTTCCAGTTTGTTGTAAAAGACAGTAATGGGTGGGCATAAATTAGGCTGAAATGAATGAAGACTCCTTGTACACAATATTACTCAAAAATTAAAAAGTTATTTTCACTTTTCAAAGAGTCTTTAGAATTTCCATTATTTCTATATTTTAAATAAATATCGTTAATATTTTTACAGACATTTACAACAATTCATTTAACTCTTTTCAAAGTTTTATCCACTTGTTATAATACTTGGCTTGGCTTCGTAACTCAATACCGTTTTAGAAATGGTTGCCTCCCACTGCACTTATAGCTTGGGCACGGTAATGGAGAAAATTCGATTTTTTTCTGTGCAGTAGTTTTCAGTTCCCCCATTTGTTTCGCCAGAATTTCTAAGACCCTTTAAACTTTTCTAAGTACTTAAAGGCAGTAACTTAACATTGGATTACGAATTTAGACTATAGTCGTTAAACAATAGTCGTGTTATACAAAAAAAAATTTTTGCTGTTCATTCAATTCAACTTTCTAACATAGAATTAAAAGTTAATAAATTTTTTTATTCAATTAGGCGACGAGACGACTGGAACATTCACCTGATGGTAAGTGATACGCCCGCCTTTAACAACGTGCATGTTATACACATTACATTGCGCCCGTCGCCTGAGATATAAAATGTTAAGTCTCATTACTTCAGTAATTACATTAGCTACACCGGAACACAGTAATATTTGGACATTACTGTTTGGCACTAGAAATAGACGCTGCGGTGACACGTATTGACACAGACGGTCTCCGACAACAGAGACTTACCACCAGTTTGTTTTATAAAAGCATTACATGAGAACAGGTATATCAATTTGGATTTTAGTGATAAATAATTTAGCTTGGGAAAAGTTGAAAAATGTTTGAAAACTGTGGCTATCAGCTTAAACTGGCAAAAACATTCTCTTATGTGTGCAACTGTAAAAGTTTGCTAGACAAGTATTAATAAAAGTTAAATTTATGTAAACGCTGACGTCAGCTCTAAATTTATATAGACAAGTTAATATTAACCGTCTTAAAAACATCTTAAAGGCTATCAACAGATTTAAATTTTTTATATATATTCAGCACACGAACTCCATAAACACGTAAATCTTTGTTGGCTTTGATAACACAAGTATATGATACTTTAGTGCTAATTTCTTCAGTGACAATATTTGACGTGTAATAATATATATTTTTTTTAATAATACCATCGACTTGATTATTTATGAAGTTTTAGCATTAGGAGATTGACTTGCAGATTCAAAGAAGGCGGCCCAAAGTATTTAATTCTGTTCTCTAATTACTCTTTATTGTTTTATATATAATTTTGCTAGAACATACGAATCATAAATTAAGACGATATAAATATCGCTCTCCACAAACAGTACACTAGACGATTAAATATAATATGGTTAATTTATGCTTATCAAATATAATTCGCGCGTAATTTTGCACGAGTGAACATAGGCAGGCGACCACGCAGCATACTACTGTAACTTGCGCAGGAGTGCGGTCGCGTACGCAATCACTGACGAATGAACGATAAAATAAAAAACGACAAACCGGAAAATCGTGACTCGAAAATCAAGCGGGCAGTCTGACAAACCATAATGCGAGGAGCAAACATACCGACGGCGGTCGCAGACTATTGAGATGAAGAGAAACGCGAAATTTAACGCCGTAGTTGGAAAATTTATAAGAAAAAATTGTGCGCCTAAAGATACTTTAATGAAAGTGATATTCGTTTTACCAGAAGAGTGAACTCGAGTAAGGTGGCCGTTGAACTTCGGCTAATCGTGAAATGGTAATGTGTACCCATTTTTTATATATTTCCATTAGGATAAGATAGACAGTAGTAAACTTAATACAATTTGTATGTGAAAGAATTAGAGAAATATTTATACATTACGGTATGTTACCAGACATGGTTCTGGACAATGTACAATTGTTCTCGCGACCGTGACTTTATAAGACTATTTGTAAATGCCAATAGAGCCACAAAACGTATGCTTAATGGAAAAGCATAATTAAGTAATTTGCTAAAGTTTTTGACTAATAATAATATAGTTGTCTCAAACTACCTTAACCGAACATAAACCTGTTTTACGAAATATCGCATCATCTATTAGATTTCGCACACTCGAATGTTACTCACGTAAAAACAATGTATACTGGTGTTAGTAACTTAACACAACCATGCAAGTAAACTTTACAACATCCATTCCTTAAAGGTGTTCTCGTTTTTGTTTTGTAAAATTACCATAGAGAATAGATACCATCGGTGTTTGTGATTTGTTGTGGATGCCGTTTGATTTTGTTAAAAGAAATGTTTCATTACCTTCCAGAACATCGAATACAAGCAACGTCAACACAAATGTGGACCTATTCGAGTGTAGATATACCCGGGGCCCGAATCACACGAGCAGACCGTTTCAGGATATACGTGTCGGAGTGTGTTGTGTGTTTTTGCATATTATTCTTCATCATATGCGTCGGATTACTTCTCTACTTGTTCTTCCATCTGTACAGCACAGTGACAACGGCTGGAAAACTTGTCGAGAATCTAGCTGAAAGCTAACAATAACAACTTCACGTAAACAATGGTTACTTGAAAATGAAAACAACATATAGGTATGCATTCGGGTGCAACGTTTTGTTCTGTAATATAACAGTAATATGATTCAATACCAAAATCATACCAAATCTTGTATTATTGAAATTTGAATGTGGATTATTATCACGACATACTAATAACAGTTTTATTACAGTATTCATTCCAAATGCACTCTGTCGATAATTTATAGACACACTAAACTTATCATGCAATAATCGTAAACTATTACCGCTTTATATTATGTTATATTACAAAGCTAATGAAAGTTATTCCTAAGCAATAATAATCAAGGTCAATTTAATATCCGTCCATAACATTCTTGAATATATTTGATCGAGACGAAGAACGGTATTACAGAAATTTAATATTAGTGATAAAAATATTTGGAAGGTTTCTATTGTCTGGAAACGTAAGGTAAAGTAATAAAAATAGACAAAATTATAATTTTCTAGTGTATGGCGTAAATAATTAATAAGTGAATAGTTATGTACTTTTTATTTGCAATATTCAACAGTTTACTTAATTATCTTCAAATGTATTGTTTATAACGTAAAGTCGTTTATTCCTATATAATGTTAATATAAATTGTTTCCGAAATATTGAGAACATTAAATTTATATATCAATGAAACTGTTAACTTTTTATTTACGAACCTTTCAAACACAGCACAAATATAAACATAGTTTTAGTAATCAATTTTAAAGTACATTAATTATGAATTACAATTAAACCAATATTGTATACTAATACGGAAAATGTCGAACGTAAAATATATACAAGAAATATTATTGTAAAATGTCGTCATCGTCCGTACAAGCATAAATATCCAATATAGAAATATTCAACTGCAGGAAAAGTTTTTAAAGTGTCCTTGGTACTTCTGTTAGCAAAAAACTTGTATGTAACCGGAAATCCTTGTTTGTTGACAGCAGGTTGAAAAAGTTCACGACGAAATGTTAAAAGCTATATTTGGTAGATATATTACATTTGAAGCATTCTTAATTAATGAAGATCTCTTTATAAATTAAGGCGAAGGATATATTCAATTTGTAGGAGGTTTATAAAGCCTTAACAGGACGGCTCAAGCAAGGCGGTGTTGTATTTGCCATAGCACAACCTGAATGCCAAGTAGCGCTTTGCTCATCCTTGGGACGTGCTTAACAAAAAAGGAGACCACCAAGAAGGTTATAGTAGAATAAAAATCCCAAATAACCCGTGTTCCTTCGAAAGCCAGGTATCTTCCTAACATTTCCCATTATATATAAAAAGGGTTTTATTAAAAATAAGTTGTATACTGATATATATATAAATATATATGTATGCGTATAAATAAAATTGTATTTATATATATAATGTGTGAGTGTATACGACCCTTTTTTTAATGTTTATAAGTAAATCTTACACTGTTGTAAACTGATTTCTATTACAATAAAACAATTTTAAAAATGAAATTTCATATAGTTATTCACGTTTAAAAAATAAAACTGTATAATTACAAAATGAAACGAAGCGGTATATTCGCGTTCGTGGAAACCAATTAATATTTTCATTAAAATATGTAATGAAGAGCTGTACTGAAACTCGGAAAGGTAAATCAAATAGTCCGCGTATCAAAGGCGAAACTAAAATGTTTTCGGGTGAAATTCGGCTCGTACATTTTTTTTTATTTTAAAATATCGATAAAGCTTTTAGTTCTGGGAAACATTACGAACTTTTATGCAATGTTTACATTATGTATTACATTTCGGTTTACATTTATTACTTATTTTATCTTATAAATGAACATACTAACCAATCAGGCGTTAGACGTTTCCAAAAAATATTAAACAAAATTATCGGTTTCGGTTTAAAGACTTTTTTTTTGTACAAGAAACCACGAGACGAGCGGGACGATCACCTGATGTTAAGTGATACGCCTGCCCATACTAATTTGGCCCTAGTTATGATGGTGTACACAGCACCACATTGTGCCCATCGCTTTGAGATATAAGGTGTTGAGTCTCGTTACCTCAGTAATACCGGGACACAGTTCACATGTTTGCAAATTACTGTTTTGCGGCAGAAAAAGGCGCTGCGGTCCTCCCTAGACGGTCTAAGGCAACACAGACCTACCATCAGTAAAAATTAAATCTTAGACAAGCATTAATAAATAAAAATATTAAAATAACTTGAAATTACTGTCCATAGCTTTAATTAAAGCGTTATACACTGCACCTCGTTATACTTACTTATTACAGCACCCTTCAAATTGAAACACATTGATATTTATTCATTGCTACTTGGCGACAGAACTGAAAAATATTTAATGTATAAATTTAACGTGGACATTCACATAAGCCTGTACTTGTGTTTGTGCAAACTATACCAAATAACAAACACAATATTATTTGTATGTGTTGAGAATATTATTATATTAAACAATATAATAATGTGATGGGATATCTTATAAATTATATATAACGTTTATTCCATCTATTTATTCATAAAACATTTGTTTTGAAATGATAAATATCTTGAGACCATCGCTCACAATGAAATAATACTACGCTTAGGACTGATAAGCGGGAAATATTCCTAATGACTAAGATCTAAACAAAGTTCAGTCTTAATGCCAAGTAATAAAGTTCATAGTCAAACAATCTCTTGTTAAAGATTCGTCTCTTTTATCGCGCTCCTTACATCAGGATCGTGTCTATGGAAACTGTCGTCGCTAGAGAAGTAAAATCAATACTCGTTGATATTTTTGTGCCAGGTTATATTCTATCATAATTCTTAAGGTACGACGATGGAAATACAAAGACAATATGTACTAGTTGAATACATCAATGTACAACACAGTGTTATTGAATATAATTGCTTGAAACAAAGCACTACAAATCCATCACTCTAAGAATGAGTAGCTGGATGCGGATAGCGCAGGAATAATCGGTATAGAGATCTTTGGGAGGGGCTTACGTCCAGCAGTGGTCGACTATCGGCTGATGATGATAATGATGAAGAATGTATAAGTATTCCCAGTGTTTTTTGTACACACTGTGTCCATAACATTTTCACTTAATCTCTTCACCTAATCTTTATACAATTTATCTATATCTCTGTTTTTTTATGTTAAGTTTATTTATGAATATGTATCTAAGATTTTATGGTTTAAAATTAACCGATTTACCCCCTATGGATAGAAACTCAATCATACATTTTCTTTATTAATATTTTGTGGTTGGGGTATAAACAAATGGAAATCGTAAGCAGGTTACTGTAAGACTTAAGACAGATCAATCAATCCATACGCCAGAAAATTTCACATTCGCATTCATTATTTTCATTTAAAGATGGGATTGCTTTGTTATTTTAAGTAACAATGAAACGTGATCACCCCGAATATCCTGACTCTCATTTGTGGTCGGCCGGATTACAGCGAGGCTCGTTTATCAGCAGGTTAAAAATAGGAAGGACGTAGTTACCAAAAAACCTAACACACTTCACTCAAATTACTGGGCAAACAGTTGCTACAAAAATGCACACAAGGTTTTCACGATTTAGTATTAAATAAATATACTTTATACGTAATAGTAAGAGTTCGCTGCTGTATGATACAACGATGATAAGGAAACTACTTGTAGATGTATATACGACTGTCTCCGAGGAATTTAAAGTTATTTCTTATCAATTTTGGATTTTCCGGCAGTTACGTCATTGGAGACAGGCCACACTTTCATTTCACAGTAATTTTACCAGGCCAACATATTGCTTTTGTATATTTGCTACTTTTCAATTATTGATACTGGGGTCAAAAGATCTCTTCTTCTCCTTCTTCTTCTTCTTCCTCCTGCCCTTTTCCCATTCTAAGTAGGGTCGGCACAGTATGTACTATATATCTATCAAAAGATCTCTTTGTTTCCAAAATCATAAATATTCCGAATTAAAACCTAGTGAAAGTAATCAAAGAGAAACGGATTGTTTTTTAATTTTATGCATTTAAGTTTCCATAACTTTTTTTTATAAAAGTAGTTGTATGTTATGTTGTTATGCTATTGATTGATCTTCTATCAAATTAGGTTCAGACGTTTCGGAAATTACCGAATAAAACCAACAGAAAGAAAAGTCTTTTTTTTCACAAATTACGTATGAAGATTTATATTAATTATGTAATATTACAAACATATCTAAATTTTATTTATTTGCATAGATTCATTAAATCTGTTAACAATTCTCTTGTTCGTCGAAATTCTTAGAAATTGTAATATCTACGATATTAACCTCGAAGATTTTTAATTAATTAATCACGATACCTTTCATGGTATACACAGTTAGTAGTTATGTTAGACTTCGTGCATCTTGGACTCAATTCTAGAATATCTAGATACTAAATCTAACATTGCCATTTCAAATTAATGTGATTTCAAGTAATGTAATCAAATTCAACTTTTATATATTGGCTTCTAAACCGGTCAAGTAGTACCCATAAAACTTTAGACAAACAATTACATATTTACAGATGAAATAAATAGTAGAGCAGTAAAACGTATGCAGAAACTTAATAGTTTTAAACAATAACATCTAAGTCAGACATAATAGCATGCATTACTAATATTCACAATTTGTTGGAGATATAAAAGAATATATAATGTCGAAATGTACAGAGGGTAGCTCTTTTGTAAACAATTACTCCGATCTAAATTATAAGTTCTCTTCGGAATTCCAAAGCGAGGAACTGCGAGTTGAAAGGACTTGAAGAAATCTTGTTACAAATTCACAAATCAAAAGTTTGGACTCGTGGAAAAGTTTTGTTAATATCTTTTGAGAAAAACAACGTATTTCGAAGTTGATACTTTTTGTTGATTTTATGATATCCAAATAATTGATTAAAATTTTATCATCATCATCATGGGTTGAGTATTATTTTTATAGATGTACCACTTGTAAGAAGTCTTCTAAGCAAGCAATTATTAATTTTTTTTAACGTTGCATTGTTCATTTCAAATATGCAGTGCCACCACGACAAAGGATAACCACTTGTCTTATGAGACGGCGGTTCCTGGTTCGATTTGGGGGCCACATTTTGTACTTTAGATGGCAGTGAGGTATTTTAGTACCTAGCTACTATCCTTCTATTGTAATCTACCGTCATCACTGCATTGTCGTGTTCCGGCTATCAACATTTGAGAACCGGAGTATTCTGGGTGAAAAAGATTTACCATTCACATCGTTAACTCATAGAGAATTAAAAAAAGTTATGAACCTAATTATATTAATGATGATAATTATATATTTGAACCAATATAATCAAAATTTAATACATACATACATATAATATTTATGTTGTCTCGTGACCGAAGGGTTTTAACGTTATATTATATCACACGAGATAGCTAGTCAATATTTAATAATTTAGATTATCTTAAGCTTTAAAGTTAAGTATAAACTGTTTGCCAAGTCATTGAGTACGATACAGATAACCGCAAGGCATGCGCGTCATTAATCAAGTTAATACTGCGGTACGAAATGGAGAACTTAATGTACTCAATCTGTTATTTAAGTATACAATAGAATACAGTAAGCACTGAACTCGATATTGAGCACCGTTAAACGAAATAATGATCACAAAATTAAAATCTCTAAGAACATTACATACAGAGAAGTTCCAATGTCTTCTCCCGGATGAAATTTATGTAATGTTTTCTGAAAAGAAGAGTCTACAGAAGAAAAGAATATATGTGATTAAATGTATTTATAACCTAAGAAATCATTGAATCCATTATCTGTTACTTTTCAGATAAAATGTAACTTCTGTTCTTTTCTATGGTGTCCATATTGTATGTTTATGTCCAGCAGTAGACATCCATTGGAGATTATGATAGTGGGTAATTTACGATTATTTTCATAGTCTACGATTATGTATGTCGGTCTATTCTTAGAGCAGATTATATGAAAGAGCATGCAACGATATGCTTCCCCTCTTTTCCAAGTGCACGTACCAATGAGTTGAAGGCCAAACACACTTTGATTTCTAAGTACCAGTTTGATTATATAAACATTGATTACTTAACAAATAGTATTTCAACGTCACATTATTGTGTGGACATCAAAATTTCCTCATCAATTCCTTTTACAAACATGCAATGAAAAACCATATGCTCAATATTGAATAATACTTAAATAATTGTTTAGGAAGAAATAGACTATCTCCAACCTAGACGTCGTCCGTTCTGTTAAAAAGAATTATCTATAAGTAAACTAGAAATAACAGGAAATAGATAAGATAGAAAATATATTTAATAGGTAAGATTTGGTTTAAGTAACCAAAAAAGTATTCGTTGAACAACTAGTACGCTTCCGACGCCGACTTCAAAGACACTAAAATCTTATGCAACAATTTTTTTTTTATAAATGATCCAATAGATTTTTTGGTATATTTAAAAGTTTGATAATTACAAAGTGTTTAAATATGTCACTTAACAAACTTATATAAACTAAATCGAAGATTAAAGCTGCAACTGAAACTGTTAACAGTACTGGAGTTATTAGATAGGTATATGTAATAATTTGCTTTTGTTATTTGTATAATAATGAAAATGCGTATGATGAAGAATATGTTTGATAAAGAAAATACTGCAAATATGTAAACATACCGCAAACGGTGTAGAACAATACATTCGGGCGTCAACATCTCTCACTCAGTCGTGTGCTTGTATGTGTGTCATTGTGTACGACTGTGATGTGATGAGACTATAAAATAAACTTGTGGCAGACTGTACACGTGTTTCAACTAAATATTCTAATTTATTATATTAAAGTGAACATTACATACTTAATAAAACTAAATCTTATAGATTTTATCACGTTTATTTGTTTATCACACCGACATTTCAAATGCTTTACAGCAGCAATGATCGAGGAGAGATTGAAAAAACAAGTATCATGATGTAACGAAGTACCTGCAGCTTTTTTATTATTTTTTATCGTCTGATCTACTCCGTATGAGCTCATTGTGTTGAAGTTCTCAAGTGGCATGCTTAGTGTTTGATTTGATTTTATTAACAGTGTGCTTCCAAGTCTGTGTTAGTACCTAACCATATTCTTCATTGAAATTAGTATGTATTATAACTTCAATAGCTTTGCGGTCTTTGGTAAATTCATTATTCTTTATAATAATTTCTGGTCTATGGTTCAGTCAATCCAAAACGTGTTCACAGATTGCAGTCTTTTCAGAATCTTGAATAAAATAAATACATGTGTCCCCTTCGCTGGTCTGTAGAATAAACCACGGTTTCTATTTTAAAAAATGGACAAGTACAGAACTACCAGTGTGCCGTGCATCGCTAGAATTGGAATTAGGACCTAGTTAAGCTATTTGCACAACCAATTCCAGGTATGCAAATAGTTTCCAACTTTTACAGAATAAATGAATACTTAGATATATACTTGTAATATAATTTTGCGTTATATGATAGTAGTATTTATTTTGAAAAACTTAATTGTAAAACATTATAACTTAGATATACAAAATGCGAGCTCAATGCCTGTAGGTGTTCTGTACCAGCCAATATTTGGAGAAGAGAAATGTTTCGGTAGAAAGGAAACATATATAAAATAATATTTTTTTTGAAAAATTATAAACAGTATTATCTTTACATTTTTTATTTAACATTAAGAGATAACACTCGCATAACCTTCGCGTCAGTATGAATAATAATATAACATTAACATAACATAATGCATAACTTAAAGTTTCTCTCGAGATTATTTTGACGTGTAGTATTACGTCAATGTCAAATATGCGTGATGCCACAGAACAAGCATAATCAAGGCTTTTATTTATTTTTTTGATATTTTATTATAATCAAGTATTTGCAAATTTACTACAGTAGATGGTTGAGGACACTGAGGATTTAAACTTTTACGAGTTCCGCATAACTAACTGGTCAGTAGCAAAAATTATTTCCCCAGTAGATTATTAAGATGAATGTGTTATAATATGACACATTATTTTGAAATTATGATAAAAATGTTTTATAAAAAAAAAATTGGTCATAATCATCATTAACAACAATTTTTCCTTAGGCCGTTTAAAAAAAAACTTAAGTGGCTATTACAGTAGATTATTGTTTATCACGAGGTTCTCGTAAAGAACATTTTTGTTGCTATTTATAAGTTATACCGTCGTTAAATTATTTTTAGTAAAAAACAAGGTTATTAGTGAATGCAAAAAAAAAATTATTGTTTTTTTTTTTGTAGTATATAAAACTAAATACTTTACACAATACAGCTTGTTAACAGTTTTTAATTTTAACTTTGCTTTGGTGTTTGAGCCTATTCCATTTAAAGCAAATAACTTTTTTTTTCAGCGATGCGAAGATACGAACCTCCACCTTGTGATTAATGATTGGCTAACCCATAACAAAGAGGAGCTAGTTCAGATGTTTTCACAAGATCTGAACTAGCACAGTGTGGCAAATTCATTAATGACATTCAATTTATTGACTATTCGCCTAAGAGAGTTCACTACAGCATAAACTAAAAAAAAATATTAATGTTTTTTATGACATATAATTTTTACATATATTACGCATAAATTATAAATAGTTTGTTTTTAGTATCAAAAAAATTACAAAAACTTCATTTTCTCTTCGGTGTCGAAATTACACCATGAATATGGTAAATAACCACACGACCAATAAAACCGCAAAACTTTTGTCCCCAGAGATTTCAAGAGTTATCCAGCAGCAAGTTAATAAAGTAATAGTTCATGATTTTAGATCAAGTAAAATTAATATTTTTAACATCAGGCTCACCGTCAGGTCATTATGACACTTTCTATTTCCATTTTCTGTTTTTTCTATTTTCTAAGTTTGGTTAAAGAGATATTCTTCTTTTTTTAATTCAATAAAGCGAAGAGACGAGCGGGACGTTCACCCGATGGTTAGAGATACGCTCGCCCACACAGCACCACACTGCGTTCGCGCCTTGGGACAAGATATTTAGTCTCATTATCCTAGTAATATCACTAGCTACAACTCCCTTCAATCCGGAACACAGTAATGTTTGCACACTATTGTTTGGCGGCAGAAATAGGAGCTGAGGTATATAATTTAAATCTAGAACTAGAAATAGAAATAAACGGTAAACGTAGAACTAACTAAATAAACTAAATCAGAGTTTTAGAATTTTTCAGGCAAATCTAAGTGGATATACTCGAGAAACTTATAATGGAAGAGTATCGTTACTTGTCCTTACTCGGCGGGTTAAAATCGATTAGTTTCCTTCAAGATGGATCGTATAACATAATTATATTGGAGTGGTCTTTAATCCTCCATTCCAGCCACTGATTCGGAAAAGTGCCGCTGTACTGGAAAAATTCAACAAGAAAAGAGCGAAATTTATTTTCCTAGAACCTCAGTGCCTTGTCTGTTACAGGTTTAATATACCTATTACTATATAATTCTTATTAAATATCTTCTTTTCATAAAACCTTATTATTAAACGTTGTTACGGATTTTATGAACTTTGAAGAATTAATTATAATTAGTTAAAGAGCTTTCAAATTATTAAAACTTTACCAATCTTTGAAATTCTACCTGAACGAATAAACTATGTAAAATGTTATTTGAATCAATACTATGTATTTTATTTTATATTTATATACAACTTTATTGTACAGAGTAGAAAAAAATTGCATCAACAAAAAATAGCAGCACCACAAGTTACACAATGACCTTATTATAGAGATCTTTTGTAGGTATCCTCAGGATGAATAGACTGTCTGAAGCAGTAAGGTTGTCTTGAATACTCGATATTATTGTTTAGTTTACTTACAAAATTTAATATTACAAGATAAATATCTATATAATAAATAACTAAAAACGTTTTTTAAATTAATTTTATTATGTCAGTAAAACAAGATGCGCTCTGTAAATTTTACTGATAGTATCGTCTGCATCATTAATATCACTTCGTTTGTATAACGGATTAAATTTATATTAATAAGTAATTGTTTAAGTTTTCCACTTTCCTCTTTATAATATATTTCTTTGTACGTGAAATGTTATCAGTATACATATTTGCATTACAACAATCTTTACAGCATCTTTATTCAAACAACAAATGCTGACGCCGGTGTAGTTCGTAGCCGACGTCGATGCAATAAAATTAAAACATTAGGGCTACTATACTCCCCGTAACATTTTATTTCATCAACGGATGATCAATATGTATTTAATCAACGGACCTTTTTTCATAGCTGGGAGTAAAAAATCAATAAATAAAATTAAAACGAAAAGGACAAATTTACATAGGAAAAACGTTGTCCAAGTAAATCTAATTAACATAGTATATATATTTATGAATGCACCGTTTAAGAAACTTGTGTAACTTCAAGCGTGATAATTTTTTTTGATTTCAATGTAGGAAGTAGTCATGGCCCTCATAAAAAATAGTATTTAAAAAAATGTCATTTACGCGAAAACAGTCTGTACAAGTATCAGTGCAGCGCCCTTTTCTGACCCCAAATCAGTATTTACTGTAAGCTTTAAAAACGTCATCGTAGTAAAATTAAATATTCTTGAGATTTTGGATTACGTCACTTTTATTCTAAGGATTGATACATGATTGATACAAAACTACATAATATTTTTTTTTTTATTACAATGGAATTGACCTCAATTTCATAAATCGTTAAATGACAATGATATAAAGTGTTTAAGGGTGGTCACCCAGAATGCTCTGGATAATATGTTGACTGCCGAAACAGCATTGCTTACTGGTGGTAGGTCTCTGTTGTTGGAGACCCTCTAGGTAGTAGTATTGTGTAAGCATTACTCTGTATCGGTTTTGAAGGGCGCTGTATCTAGTTTAATTACTGGGGTAACGAGACTCAACATCTTATGTCTCAGGCGACGAGCGCAGTTGTGTCGTATATATCATCCTAACTAGCGCTACGTTATTATAGACGGGCGTATGTCTACCATCAGGTGAACATCCCGCTCTTCTTGTCTATTAATTATATATAAAAAAAATTAAAAAATGTTGTTTTTCTACGAAAACGATAGTTTTCTCACACCAAACATTTAGCAACCCTAATTAATACTCTCGAGTGAGTTCCGTCGCATGTTGTTTATGTGTGCCACACATCTGACAGTTTGAGATACTGAATTACTGATACAAGTAGTATAATCATTAAACTTATTAGCATATAATAAACATCATAAACCAGTGATATCTAATGGTTTATATTAACTTATATTATTATATTATATTAACAACTCATCCTGTATACTAATGATCGATAGTTAAACTGAAGATATTTTTAGCTACATTACACATTAAAAAGGTCATTTATTAAAATATGAGTATGATGATTATTTATACAATTCGATATTTTCAAATTAAGCTATTTTAACATTTATTTTAAAAATAAGAATCTTAAAAGGAAAGAAATGTAAAACGAACTTTGCATGTACATGGAGTAATGAAGATGACGATGATGATTGTAAATATGTAAAATTAACTCATATAACATTTCACATAATGTAATAAAAGGTTAATTTGTTGGTAAAACTAACCCTAGATGACATTTAGACACCAGAATTCTCTAATAGATAGATTATTATTACATCTAGCAGTGAATTATAAGTGACCATTAGAGTCTAACTAACGTATAAGTCTTCACAAAACGTTATCACGTATTACACTAATCTATAATTCATATTGTTACTATCAGAACCAGTTAACAACCTCCAAAGACACTTAATAAGTTATTAAAACAATACGAAATACGAAAGTGAATACGTTAAAATTTTGATAAACATTAACTAATTTTCACTCTATGTAAAAAGATCTTATCAAGAATTGGGTTAAAAACTATTTAACAAGACAATTACATGATGATGTCATTCCCGTGATCCAAGGTGTTTATTTCACTTGATAAAGTGTAATAAATGAGGTTGCATGTTTGTAAGTTTAATAACTTTACATTAACAGACCCAAAACGATTTTCAACTGTGAAACATTAGATATATAATATACACTTTGTTAGCAGGAAGGAAAACAATTTATCACTTCACGAGTAAGATATTGCTACAAGCCTGAACATCTTAATCAAACGTGACGATTCCACCAGCGACAAAATTCCCAAGAAAACTTGTCTTCACGTTGGGAGTCATCGTAAAACACAAGCGGAAAGATTTTCAACGTGACGAAAGATGATCTCATGTGAAGTGGCACTACCATATTTCCGTTTTTAACTTATCAAAGCAGCACATTTACAAAGAGAAAAAAAAACAAAGGTAAGTACAACGACCTCGATAACATTATCTCATACGAATCGTGCTATAAGTAAATGGACTATTTTAAATTGAACTACATGTTATTAAAAAGATAAGAGGATTTACAATTCAGATATACCATTCGATTGATGACGGAATTATATTGTTCGTATATATGTCATATGTTACAAATTCTATATTTTCATATGACGAAGCGACGAAAAGAGATAAACGTTCATCCTGTGATAAGATATTCCTACCAATAACAATTAAATACGACTAGCATCTTAACTATAAGATGTTTACACAACACTACCTTGTTCTGGTCGCATTGTAACTTAGGAAGTTAAATCTCGTTAACCCCGTAACTCCACTAACAACACTTCTAAAACCAAAACAACATCGCTGAGTTCCCGCTGTCACCGCATAAAAGCAAGAGGGTTCTGGGCGTGGTCACTTCACCAACTACGACATTGTCATTTAACATTATGCGAAATTGAAGTAAGTTAATAGTTAAGTATATCTTGAATTGATCCGTTTGCAAAAGGCATCTAACATTCAGATTTATGAGTTATTTTTGGTAACTGGATCGGATATTTCCATTCGGAGAGATCAGTCATTCAATATTTTAAAAACGGCTAGTGCGATAGTGAACATCAATCAATTAAAATGAATAATTCATCTGTGTCATAGCTATTTTTTGTCACACAAAATGATCGATGCACTATAAGCGAACATTGCTAATTGAGTATTTTTTGTTATAAACTCAGTGGAGAATTTTGGACATCTACTACATTCGAGCAAATTCTCTCTAAGGGATGAGAGAGTTATTTTCGCAATCCACATGGCACTCGCTAAAGCGTTAGGGGAACCAAATGTCCCATGTCTTGAAATGCTTTTGTTCATATTGGTTTCTTTTAAATTTTTCCTTCACTAGAAACTCTAACTCAATGGAGATCGAAGCTCTTTGTATTATGGAATGGCACTCACAGATGCGCTTTTATCGATTTACAAAAATAAATCTATTGGATTAAACCATATAAATGAAGGTTTTAATAAGAAATATAATCATTAAATATTTATTTAAATTGTCATTATGTATTTATATATAAATAATAAAATTATTCACTTTGAATTTTCAAAACGCCTGCAAGTTTTTAAACATAATGATAATAAAAATAGCTTTTGCTATTTCTGAACTGCAGGCGCTTTTAACTTTTCCTACTAAAAGTATACAGACAACTGGGCCTTTTATATGAACGGCATAAAGGAAGCATCATTATAGTTTCTTAGTAAACGTTCTAACAAAGCAAGCGCTTCATAAGTCAAAGGAACTTTTTGTATAATTCGAATATCCAACAAAGTTACACTCTTTCGATATTTTATTGCTATAATAAAAATAATTAGAAATAGTACTATTATTAATAGAAAATACATACGTTATATAAAATAAATGTTATTGAAGTATTACCTTAACTATTAGTAAAATATAAAAATGTTGGAAATAATAATTATATAAAATTTAACAGTAACATACAATTTTGTTTTTATTAAATTAAGCGTTGAACGAGCGAGAGGTTCACCTGATGGTAAGAGATATGCCCGTCCATAACAACGTTGCGCTAGTTAAGATGCGCTACACAGCACCACAGTTCGCTCGTTGCCTGGGACATTAGATGTTGAGTCTCGTTATCCCAGTAACTACACTAGCTACAACTATAATACTTTAGAAATAAAATAACATACTTTAGAAGAAATAAGATAAAATACTTTAGAAATACTTTCTCCTTTACCTTCTTTAATTTTGTATTTTAAAATAAAACATTTTAATAATATAATTTTATTTCATCCGGTCATCACCAAAATTCTTTTAGTTCAAAAGCAGGAGAACAGAAGAACTTTAAATATAATACATTGATAATAGTCATTCCAGGTGGCAACAAGCTGAGTTTAATATTCTTAAATTGTCAGGAAGTAAGTGATCTCGTGTCCGCGATCTGGCTCGCTTCCTGTTTTTTTTTTGCGCTATCTCCGACCATTCACCCAAACGACTGTTTTGTGATTGACGAACCGAAAATAACGTACTCTGTAATATGGCTGTAAATAAACCGGTTCTAATATCTGAGAGACACGTTGGCGACTAGACGTCGATATTATTAAAATAAATTTGTCTATTGTCATAGCATTATTTCTCGCGAAACTAAAGTTATATTTATTAATTTAAAAATCTAAAAAAAAACCTATGAAACGTGTTCGCCTATCAAACTTAGAAATAATGTATTCTTATTACATTAGTTTAAACAAACATTGTTTGTATACACATCATAAAAACGAGTTGAGTATTTCTTATTGAATTAATTTCTTTAAACAATACAGAATACTATGAAAAATGCAATAAACCTTCGCGACTTCATTACAAACTTTACAAATTCACTCTCATCAATTTTCGAGAAACCAACATAGTATGAATATCTAGTAAGTACTGGTTACAACCTGTACATTGTAATCCTTGGCATTATGAACGTACCTAGTAGTCAGATTACTGATCGTTTAATTTGCCCTATAAAAATACTTTTCTTATAAAGCAAAATTTAACTGGACGTTCACAGAAATACGAACCAGGTCTTATATGGACTTGTAGTTTTACTTAAGTTATTATATCTCGATAAAGCAACGCAACTACTTTACTTGGTTACCTTTAACAGAGTATAAGTAACGTAACTCAGTTAAACGAAACCAAGTAAATTTATTAGCAATGCTTTGTATATAACTTTTTAATTAAATAAAAGATATTTAATGACGTAGGTGAAGCTTTATTTTACCAATTCCAGTACAAAATACCGAAATAAACTGATCGTTTCATAGAATTCTTACAAATTTAGCAACACGAAATAACTAGCACCCCTCCAACGTGACTGTACTGCGTGCGTCAAAACGCTGACGTCGGCTCCAACTCACAAAGCCTTAGCTACAAGGACAGAACCGTATTCATTTGACGAAGGACAAACGCTATTGGTTCTCCAACGTGATTGAATTAGCATCAAATACATCAGCACAGCAGCGGCTAACCGTTTGTCTTCTAAAAGGAACCTCCTTAGTTAGAATCTGGACACCAATTAGTGCTTAAGTTTGAATTATGATTATGGTTTTTACGAATGCGTCTGGGTAGCATTAGTTTACAGAACGATTATCACTTAATATAATGTGAAGTTAGGATCAAGTTTTAATTCTATGAATGTAAAAAAAGTATCTCCTAACTTATTGCAAACAATGTTGCTAATTTTAATCGGTTTAATTATATCACTATGAACAATGAAATAATCCCATTGAAGTATTTAATAGGAACAATGGTTAGAGTAGAGTATATTAATATTTATCCTTGTATCGTTTTTTTCCTTATTATTTGACAAGGAAAATAATATTGTTTTCTTTAAAAAAATTATACGGGGTATAAATCCATTAAACCTTTTTTAGCTCTCCAACCGAAGCGAGATAGAATACTGCCATTTTGTAAAATTGAAAAATCAATCTTAATTTAAAGCTATCCACGTATAATTCTTTGACTAACAAAGAACATCTGCCGCCTAAGCTTTTCCAAATGAATTACGAACATCCTTTACTATGACATCTTTATGATCTTATTTTTCCATTACATTCGGTGCCTGTTTATTTTCAAAAGAAAAATTGAAAAAGTTATCCCCTTAGTAAATCCTCTTTATTACTTAAAAATAGACATTTACGAATAAACAATTACGCTTTACAATTAATATGGTACAAAGTTAAAATTAAGATAAAAAATATATTCATTCATACTCATTCTGTGTCATGAAAAGTTTTAAGTGAAATAAAAAACGGAAATACATGTAAATAATTCTAAACCTCTCATAGTATTGTTTAATTTCTAATTGTCTTGAATATAAGTATAAAATAAGTATATAAGTATAATGAAGTAACGACGTTGTAACAAATAAAGCAGACTGAAAGAATTGACAAAAATTCGCAAGAAACATCAAATATTTTCCCTACAATTTCAACATAGAACAGAAAAGATTGAAATACGAATATCCTTTTAACTTACACAGTTTTGTTTATTATTTTCCGTTTGAAAGAAACGTGAGCTTTTGAATGAACGAGTTAGTTTCGCTCCCAAAAAAAAATTCAATGGAACAAGGCCCGGCTGTCTTTCGTTACCGCTGGATAACCCTTTGGAATTTGACTGCGCAAATGGACTTTTCCGAAACACTGACAGCACGATATCATGATAAAACTTCAACAAAAATGAAAATCAAAATTTTTTGTCTATTTTCCTTTTACCGTACTGTTGTGTGAATCATGTTTCATAGCCTTTTTAAGTATTGACAAAATTTCACTACTATCTCTCCTTTAAATATGTAATATTAAAACTTCATTAATTGTTTTAATAGATTATTGATAGGAAATTTCGTAGAATTAAATCACAGTATTCAGCCATACATTCGCGGTGGAGATTTATAATAAAACTAATGAACATTAACTACGAGAAACTGATGTACTTTAGGTGTAATAGCGCACAGGAATCTAAGAATCTGCGTAATACGTAATCATAAAATATTGAAACGTGGATAAAGGAAAACTAAAAAATAAAACATGAAGTTGACCATATAATGTATCAACGTGTGCAAAATCAATTTTCTTTGTTAATTTCCTAGTCTTGAGATAGGAATTTGACGATTTGAATTTACCGGAAATGGTATTCACAAAATTAAACCTTAAGGTATGACATTCCGTGAACGTTAGAAAGAGCCGTTTTAAAGCTGCCTCTGTTCCCGGATTTCCTAATTAGTAAGGCATCCGCCCGCTTTCGAGCGAGCTCAAGATATACTGCAGAGGTACGATGGTGGATATAAACCTTCCGCCATAAAAACAGAACAATTCATTTAAACGATGAGGCATCTTTTACATTGTTTATACTACAATAGGCTTTACAACTATAAAAGTAACGTAATAATTGTATTTTTTATTTTTTTATTTACATATTACGCCTATTATTTACAATCACCTAACGTAATAATACAAATCCATATTACTTTTGAAAGACAATAGCAAAAATTCACTTATTTCCGGCAATCTAGATAGATTCATCGTATCACCTATTTTACGCATATGTTACAAAATAGCAGTCTTAACAGTATTCCGGCTTGATGGGCGCTGTACTTAGTAACAGATTGTCTATTTCATAATTGAATTAAAAAGTGTAAGATTGAGGATCTTTCTTAACGAGGCCTATAGGGATGGATCTTATTAAATATAATTTATATTTAGCCTAGGCTATATAATTTATATATAGCCCTAGATTATACAACAATATGAACAAAATCCTTAATATATATCCAATGACTTACAAAAAATGTAAAATCACCCTCCCCAATTGGCTTATGACTCTATCATATGACGCGACATAAGGTTTTCTAAGATGTAGCAACATTTAATTAAATTTTTACTTGTGCATATGTCGTACCTCACCCCTTATACATATACACACATACATACACACACCATACACACTCACATACAATCATACATACATGCATACAATTTTCTTTTCATTTTATTTTATATGTACGTCTGGAAGTAGGCATTGTTAACTGCGACACAGTTATATAATTAACTACTGCACTTAGCAACATATACAATAGCGAAAATTCTTACTTTGTTCTATAAATGTTTGTGTTTTAATTTAAATAAATAAATAATAATAAATAAACTAAATAAATTTGTTTTACAGTGTCTGCTTCAGTCCTGCTCAGACAAACATAATGTTAAGGTAGTGTGATGGCGCAGCGTTTACACATTTTTCATATATATATTGGCATAAATTACAACTTATCCTCTTCAGTTAATCATTTGACAATTGAAACTTTTAATTACTTAGTAATCAAATTCATAAATACTCTTTCTTATGATTGTGCTCGCGTTAATGATAAACAGTGAGTGATAATTATTCCCAATATCATTATCAATTTGTCAATCACCAAACTTGAAATATTGCGAAGCGCCATATATGCTAGGGTTACATAAATTATAAAAGCTTCTTGAAGTTAAATCACTCTAAACAATTGGACAGAGTATTTGTAAAAGCTATTAACCCCAATACGGAAGCTTTTATATAATACTATCAGAATTTCCTACTGGACTCTTCTCTGATGGGGAAGTTAGGGTTTTGAACCATCGATACTTAAATCGTGCTCTAAGGTTTCCTGCACAACTCACGGGATCCAAACAAACCTTACCTGTTCATGGTGCGCCCTGCTAATCAACAAACTCTAGCCTGTAGCACCCACCGACCTGCATTGGGCCAGCTTCGTGGAAATCGCTTCATGTGAATCCTTTCCCGATCGTTGTGGGAATCCTTAGGCAAGGCCTATGTCTAGCAATGGACGTTTATCGGCTGATGATACTTAAATAAATTGTCAAGCTCCTGTGAGAGGATTTAGGAGTGAGTTTTGCTGTATAGAAATTACTTATACTTTCACCAAATATCTGGACTTTGACTAAGTAATTTTACGTATTTGAATTTAATAAAGTGCAGCGTTGAAGTTGATTTTGAACGGACCGCTTTGTATGTGTATATTATATAAAATTAATTGTAAATCTAGACAGACCGATACAGGAATATTGTTTACTACAGGCTTTAATGGATGACGAGAAACAAAACGACTCTATTGAAATGTACAATTAGTGCTTTGTTAATAAGCCTATTCTATCAATAACGTTATTGACTACTAAACGATCTTAAAAGCTTAGGAAATAACATCGCATAGTGTTGTATTGTTACTCACATTAAAGCCTGTTAATATTCATGCACTGGTAAGCGGTTGATAAACGAAGCTGGAGGCTATAATAATTAGGATATTTAATGAACAATCCAGGCTAATGATTTGTGATGTGATATTGACACACTAGATCTTATATGTCGACAGCTTAAACAGACATGTTGTCATAGCGTCAAATTTAAAAATAAGGTGAATAATCAAGAAAGCGAGCTCGAAAAAACCCTACCACAAACCAATCCAAAATGTGGCACGGAATCGAACTAAAGAGCTCTGTATTACAATAGAAATAATGAGGCAATGTGCCAAGGATTTTGTGTTAGTAACATGAGGATTAGAATGAATGTCCGTCTTAGTTTCCGGCGTTACATTTAAGGAAATATTGCCATGAAAATTAGACTAAATCATAGTAACATTTATCGATTAATAGTGGAAAATGAGTATTAATATTATCCAGTCGTTTTATTAAACTTCATAGATCACTTTATCGTTATCATTATCACGTATGATGCGCGTACGCAGCCAATTTGAATCAGGTCTGCAGTCCTGAAGCCTGCAGTCGCGCGCGAACCGGCACGGGAAGCGCACGTTTTGTGCGCCAACAAAAAAAAAACACCTGTGACCAAAACGCGTGTTACAAATTATCATTATGGTGAGTGCAGCATATTTTATAATTAACTTTAATTCAAAATTAAACCGTTGCATATTCGTATTGTGCACAATTATGTACTATTTGTTTAAAGATTCAAGGTATTTTTATCGGTCATGTTGCATAAAGCGACGCGTGTCTAATTGCAATTTCTTCTACTGAAAAGACAATGCTAGTGATTATTGTTATATATAGCAAAATGTAATTGTTACGTTACCAGTAATTAGTGTCGTTTAATCGTGAATAGATTTCTCGCACGAAAATAATGTGATTGTTACGGAAAATAATAAAATTTAGTACCTACGCTAGGCAATGACGAAAATAAAAAATAATTAAATACTAATGTACAAGTGGAAATAGCACATTTACATTTCACGTTTTCCTGTAAAATAACCTTTTAAGTCAACTATCACGTGGCTCTAACATATTCGATTAAGAAAATGGATATAACAAAAGCTAAAATTCCAAACAAATGAGCTTTTCTAGATTATTATGAAATATTTTATCTATGTTATCTACTTTTTATCTTATTTTCCTAATTATCTCATTATTATCAAAATTAATCTGTTTATATTATAATATACACCCAATTTCTACCTTGTCTCTACACAAATATTTTTTTATATTGAGTAGTACATTTAGTATTTCTAATGTCTCTTTCTCTGTGGATTATAGTTTGTGTCAATTCTTTTAAACTCCGTAACCAAGTCCCTAGCTGCTTGATCGTTAAACACAGTTCTTATTGAGATCCACATAGTGCATTGGTTGGTTGGTTGTAAGGTTTTCCAACTTCATAAATCTGCTGCCATAATTACATTGCTGTTGTTAAAATATGAGAGTTACAGCATTCTGGGCAAGCACGCAACATTAACGACCCCAACCTCATTTAACAAAATCTAAAATTAAGATTATAACACAATATACACAAAAAAAAGTACTCACACAATATTTTTTCCACGTCTTATAATTGAATTTTGATATATTTGAATACTTCTGCTCTAAATATTAGTTACAAACGGAATTTAGATTAGTGAGGTACGTAAACGACTTAATAAATCAAAACAAATTAACAATACAAAAGATTTAAAAAAATATATATAAAAAAAAGAATATAAAGATGAATATAATGTACAATAGAAATCTTCGAGGATAAAACGCCATAACGTTTGTCCTTCAAACCAGGTAAAACCATTGTCGTTAACAAGTACCATTTTAATTTATGGTTTAGGGCAAGAATAGGTTAAGTAAGAATATGCTTTCAAATGATTGGCCATAAATATGTCGGTGTTTAATAATATTAGATACTTTCGAAAATCCTTGATTAGTTAAGCTATGTAAGATCATAAAATAGTCTTGGACTTTCTAATGAAATTTTTCGTTATTGATGATAAGGAATTTTGGGTCATTACTAAATGTTATTAGATAATTTTGTGATCATCTAACTTTGAATTATAGTCTAAAACAAAATCCTACGCAACAGTGATCGATACAAATATAATATACTTACAAATTATAGTTATCGAAAAACGAAAAATGGAAATCGAAAATCAAATATTGGAAAAATGGGATTTCATACATCCTTCATAATTTTATTTTTAATGAACTTTTATAAACATTTTCATACCGTATCATTTATGCGGTTTATAGAAACCTTATTACTATAGAGTAACGGCTGCTACATAAAGTAATTTGCGAACTAATTTTATATTACGGCCAGCAAAAGCGAGCGAGGACCAGCCAGTATATATACACTTATATGAGATTTATATATCATCTATGTAGAGGCTCATCACCATATCTCTGGAACCATAACACCTAGAGACTTGAACTTTGGTAGAAATACTTCTTTTAGAGGGTATAAGTCAGTTAAGAATAGATTTTAAAAAATTCCTTCCCTAAATGGAGTTGCGGGTACAGTTAGTACAATTATGATTTTAACACATATTAGGTACAATAAAAAATACTTGCAATGTACTAAGGCTGTACCTGTAATATGATGGTCAGTTTAAATGATATAAGGAACCGGTTTTCCCAAGGAGACATCAAAGTTGCGAGAACTTCAAAGAAAACAGGTTTCCATATATATAGTAAAATCAGGTCGTGGACAACCTTCCTGTTACTTTTCAGGTCATGAAATAACCAGCATAATGTAAATCGTGTACGCTGAGTCGAGTTTGAAGCTTAATTTATAAATACAAAAATGTTAGCATAAAAAAAATTATATTTACTTATAAAACAGCTGGTAGGTCTCTGTCGTCAGAGGCCGTCTAGGTATATACCACTGCAGTGGCAATTACACTAACCAAACAGTAGTGTGCAAACATTACTGTGTTCCGGTTTACAAAGCGCTGTAGTCCGTTACCCCAGTAATTTCACTAAATTACTGGGGTAAGGGAACTCAACATCTTATGTCTCAAGGCGACGAGCACAATGTGGTGTGTATAACATTCAAACTAGCGCCACATTGTTATGGGCGGGCGTATCACTTACCATCAAGTGACCGTCCCGCCAGTCTTGTTGCTTCATAGTATAAAAAAAACTTTATCAACATGTGATGATAATGAAGTACTAACAAAAAAATTAGACTAATATTAATGCTATTATAGATTTTATTTACTTTTATACATATCGAAAACGTGTGTTTGTTATTAAATAAATTTCAGTGATATGTTATAATACTACTTTACCGCCATTTATAAAGAAAAAACTTAAGCTATAACTTAACAATAGTATAGAAGCTTCCTTTGAACAGATTCTTTTAGTTTCTTTTATTAATACACTTCTTCTTAAAGTGCCTCTCCAACTAGTGAAGGCTGGCGATCAGCGTGGTACAGTCCTTTCTGTCTCTGGTTCGACGGAACAATTTGTACGCCCCACATATGACAGTCCATTCCCTGATATTCCTCAACCATGACTTAATACGCTTACTACTTTAAAATAATTAAGTCGATTTTTATATACGAGACTAATTTACATATTCGTAAGTCTTAGACAGTTAAATTCAAATTAAACCTGTTCTTTATCTTTGTCTTTTTACTTGACGTAGTCATGATAGCTCGATTTGCAAGGCACTCATACGGACTATACGACTCGAAGAGATACATATCCGTTCCATACTGAGTATTAATTTCGCGTGAAAGAAAACATTATGAGAAAACTGATATGTTTCAGGTGCAACAACTTTCGAGGACATGTAACATTCAATAATCCGCTCTAGGCCTGATGTGGATTAATGTCTTTGAATTTGTCCTTTTGATACAACACCCTAGTCCCTGTTTTATAAGCATCCCATTATTTTGAACCCATCTACATAAACGAGTCTACATTTTTCTTATGTAAGTTTGTAAATGATGAAAAAGAAACTCCTTCAACCTCTACCAATTTATAACCCAGAAGTATCCTTCTATAAATGCTTATAATATTTTTAACAAATTAATTATCATTAGGTTCAAGTCATTAGGGGTTAAAAGGTATTTTAAGGCAATTAATTGCGGAACCTTATCCCTTTTGGAGTTCTGAGGTAGGTCCACGACCACCGCACTAATTTCGACAACTAATATTTCTATATTATTGTACAAAAATATGTAGATTCTTCTTCGTAACTTGTTTACCTGTCGCAGTAATAAGACAGCATCATGTATTCGAGGGAACGACAATAATGTGATTGTGTGGTGCTTTTAAAATCGTATCGTTGTTTTAGACGGCGTTTATGAATTCCTCATAGGTGAACTGCCGACAGCATGTTC
The DNA here is from genome assembly GCA_029030555.1 of Ornithoptera alexandrae. Taxonomy (NCBI): domain Eukaryota; kingdom Metazoa; phylum Arthropoda; class Insecta; order Lepidoptera; family Papilionidae; genus Ornithoptera; species Ornithoptera alexandrae. The sequence goes on along the minus strand of JARDVY010000293.1, from coordinate 3,226,020 downwards.
TCTTGTTGTATGAAGAACTAAAACCAAAGTCGCCACGAAATAAACATTAACATAAAACGTACGTAGTCAACAACAGGCACCTAATTATAACAAGTAGAGATACGCACTTTAATTTCAGCGCTGAAACATATTTTACTGCGGAATAGTAAGTGCGGCACTCGTAACATCGGTTCGAGTGCGGCCCCTCGTGCAGCCACTCAAAGTGTATTCGCGCAAAAGCAACATGTTACGGCTTGTTTGCCTTATAATCATTTATTTTTTCTATTTCACATTATACAATTTTCCTCTCTGTATTACATTCTTTACAAAAACTCAAGCATTTTAGTTAAATTAACTGTTGACAAGCTAAAATAAATCAAATTCTCACTTCATCAACATAACACCAAGTATTTCATTACGAAACAATAAAGCACATATCACACTTAAGAATTTACTACATACATGTAACTTAGAGTAATGTTTATACTTGTAATTCAGTATCAAACTTCTTACAGCTTTTAAGTAAATTAAGTCTTGTTTTATAACACGCGATACGCGACAGAGTCCTTGCAGGTATCTTCATTTCTCGCAATAAGATTTTTTGTTTCCTAACGAGGTTTCAACTAATTCTGACTTTAACGGATTTAACATCCTTTGTAGTTCTAACAGCACGCCACCGCCCCGATCTTTTCTGGTCTTCAACAAAGGAAGTGTTGTTGTATCTATTGATAGTAAGATTTACGAACATACGGATGATACCAAGCTTTCGAAGTGTCTGGAATATGATCGACGGCTCCATACCCACTTTGTGCAAGGCCATCTCTGCAACCCTATTTTCTTTAACACCCAATTTCATATTGTAATTTGATAATGAACACGAAAAAATATGTGAAATGAAGCAAAATCGAAAAAAGTTTTTAAAATAATATACGTGTACCAAATTCAAAATAATTAAAAAGTTGAAAAAAAGAAAAGTTTTTATGCAACAGTATTTATGGCCAGACTAGTTCAAATTAGATTCTAACCATAGTTTAATCTTAATATTATACTCAGTCATACTAAATTAAATTTTATTCAAGAAAGATTAACTTCAAGCCTAAATACACTTCTCCAACAGAAATAATTACGTGAGCGAATTTTTTAGATAATTCTGTTTTTATCTCTTTTGAACTCTACGTCACTAGATATTAAATGAAGAAGCTGAAGGCAATTAAGTGTGATCGCTCAGATTTATGTGGCTATGACAATCGAAACACAACGATAACAGAGATGCTGCTATTGTTGCAAATTGACAAAGCCTTCCACCGACCAACCTCGAATACAATCTCAATGAATCGATTCAGAAACCAGAAACAGTTAACCGCTGCGCTACGGAGGCAGTTAAAGTCTAAACGCATTAAAACGACGAAGTATTACGCTTCGTATGCAAAGAATTACCGTAAAAGTTTAGTGCAGACTTGCCGCACGTCTAGACGTCCCACAGTAGTGAAGGGGATGGGGAAACAAATTGTTTAAACTCCGCACACACTTCTAAACGCACCCCGTGAAATGCCGAGGCACAGAAAACCTTTAAAGTACCTAAAGTCTGTTAAAGATATGCATTTTAAAGTGCAAGTCTACTGAAAACAAAGGCTACTACACATTACATAAAATAAACACTTTAGCAATGATTATTTTAGACCCACTATTTCAAAACAGTACATATGAAACAACAAAAGAAAATGACAGTAATTAAACAACGTCAGGGTACTATTTTTGAATTTGAGGTCTCTAGTTCGAATCCCACATATATTTTTACCGGTGGTAACTCTATACTATCAGCGACCGTCTACGTAAGTACCAACACAATTTCTAATTCTGCCACTATACAGTAGTGTGCAAGAAATATTGTGTCCCTTTAAGAAGGGAGTTGTGGCTGGTGAAATTACTGCGGTAGCGAATATATACCACCCTTACTAGCACCACGATTGTCAGGTGTATTACTTAACATCAAGTAAATATCTCGCTTGTATCGTCGCATCCTTGAAGAAAAAAAATAGCTGCCTACCGACTACATGCGTAAAATTTGGTTAAAGTAATCATTTATTTTGTATTGGCATAAGCAAGTTATTTAATATCTATCAAACAGGAAATTTATTAAATTCCTTTTAATATATAGGTTTAATGTAAACAAATTAAACCCGATTTATTTAACTATCTCCTATATATCCTTTTGTTTCTAAGTGTTAAGTTTAGTATGGAACTTGTGTTAAATAAAAGCACTACATTTTCATATCATACACGAAATCTTGTAAATTGTAACAGCTTTAAAAAGAGCAAGCATTTTTAATCTGATTTGTGTTATGTGTTGTAATAAATTAATAATAAAAAAATATGCTATATTTGTATAAGGAAAGATTGTTTATCTCACATTGATAACAAGTATTATAAGTTTTATCTTGCTATCAACATTTAGAGACGTCTGTGCGAAGGTTTTCATAGCGATTAGATTTAATTGCGCAAAACATTTGATTTCTTGAAACAAGGTTACGTTATACTTTTATTATGCTTGCTGTTGGTGGGGAAGAACTTATCACAAATAAACTCCATATTGCGAACAGCTTCCTGAGTTATATGTACACAATATCTGATAACATTTTACTTTCTATAATGGTTCAATATTTGACCTAATTTTTCCACGACGTTAAGTGACAATATGTCTGTAGTTCGTAAAGTGTGCACTGCTGAAATATACTGCTCATGTGATGATAACAGCAACACCGAAATAGCAGGCTAGCATTTATGGTACCAGAATCCGTGAACTCTTATTACAAAATAAGCTATGGCATAAAGACAATAAAGAAGTCATTTTACTTGTGAATTAACTTTAGTTTCTGCTGAAGACTCCAAGTAACCAGAGTGGTTTAGTAATTTTTGTATATGCAACTTTCTCCAAATCATACTACAAAATAAATCAAAACTGCGAAAAATATTCACTTTTGAATGTAATAAAGCATTTTCCTGCTTTCAACGTAGACAGTTTATCGATTTACAAAGTGGGACAGCAAAGGTTTGAACGGATTAAGTAGACGACGTTAAAGTTTCCAAGGAGGTACGGGAGGCTCCGAGAGAAAAGTGCACAAGTTACAAACAACTCCTACATTACATACTACACGTTCTTTGAAATATAAATAAAATAAACGTGTAACGTTAATACAAAGACCCCTTTAAAATACATTAAAATAACATTCACACTTTCAATTTCAAGATGGTAAGTTATACTCTTGCCTATAACAATATGTTCCTAATTAGCATGATATACATTGCACTACGTTATGACTGTCGCCTTAAGACCTCAAATGTCGTAAATCCAGTCATTTCACTAACTAGAGCATAGTAATATTTACAAACTACTGTTTGGCGGCAGAAGGGGATGCGGTGGTACTTAAACCGTCTTCTATAAACATCTATCAGTAAATATTTATTTCCGAATTTTAGGAAATGAATATAAATAGAGGTGTAAAATAAAATAGTCTTCAGTGAATATGACATTGCCGTTGGAATTCAATAATCATAATAAAATCATAATCAAATCAATCAGAAAATAATAGTCGTATATATGTCACTAATTATTTAAATGAGTTAGAATACGTACGTCAATCATATAGTGGTGATGTTGTGTAAACTTGTGCGATGTAAAACGGGAAAGCAAGCAAGATATAATGTAAAGACATCTTATGCTCTATGATATGTAATAATATGTTTATTTTGCACAGTTATCATGAAAGTACAGACCGTCTTCCAGAGACCGTCTAGATTCCACAGCTATTTCTCTCGCCAAAGAGTAATGTGCAGAAATTACTGTGTTAGCTAGTTCAATTACTGGGGTAACGGGACTTAATATGTTATGTCTCAAGGCGACGAACGCAACGTAATGCAGTGTATACCATCCTAACTAGCGCCACCTTGTTATGGGCAGGATTATCGCTAACCATAACGTGAAAGTCGCCCTCGTCTCGTAGCTTCTTTGAATAAAAAAAGTTCTTAAATATCACAAATTATTCCTTGTCAAGTATAAATTGCCTCATCCTATAGGTAGTGTATTAAACTATATTAACTTAGTTAAATGCTAATTAAATAGAAATAATCATAGAGTAGCCTCAAATTCAAACCATAAAGAAGTATCGAGAAATAATCTTTATTTATCTGAAATAAGAAAACTGATAATTTAAAATTAAAAACAATTCATGTTTGGATATTTTGCTAAGAATGTTTTTATAATAAATTGTCGATCGTTATTTCAAATATCAGATTAAACAATTTTTGACCGAACTACGATTAAATATATGAATTTTTATTTCAATCTTGGCATTTTTTTTACTCCATGCCATGGTAAGTTGATTAAGACACACTCGATTTTAAGTTAGCCAGACCATAACTATGTGGGGTTTGCTAATCTAACTCCAAATATAACAAAAATTATAAACACTGTACCAAATAATATAAGTCGCGTAGACACATGATATTACGTCTTGTTACCCCAGTAACTTCATTACATACAGTGTCCTTTGTACCGGTACACAGTAAATACATTACTGTTTGGCGGGGAAAATAGATATTGCCTGCTCTTTGTTTTGGTAGGGCGCAATCTTCAGAAAGATATACTTCTGGGAGTATTGAACTATCTTCAGCATCCTCAGACAGGCTGAAGACTTCCGAGACTTGAGAAAGCTATATTCCTTATCAGAGGTATCTGCCTAGACAATTACAGAGATCTCCTACCTATAATACTGATCTATTTAAGATAATTACCAATAACCACAAACCATATTATATTCCTGTTCTGACTACAAATCAGAGATCATTATGAACACTATGTAAAAGATTTATAACGATATGCCGGAAAATTATAAATAATGTATGTATATATTATAGATTTATTACAAATATAATTCTTATATTTATTTTATTGCAAATCACTATATAAATGATAACGGAGTTAAAATTATTTCGTAACAAAACATTATCTTTTTGTCCCCCATATGCAGTGCTTTAATAATTAGATTATATTAAGTAATAGATTTTAATAACTAAACTTTAATTATTTTTTTGTACGTTTCAAGTTAAGTCATATCTTCATTCTATTTCTTTTCCATTGGTCTCTATTTTCAAAATTATTTCTATTAAAAACTTATTTATCTTTAACCTGCTTCAATGCTATACTACATTAAGACTCCTTGAACATTTCATCAGTTCGCTACCATACACTTAAATCACGCTAAATAAGTCAAGTTTTACGTTATTACTTCCACATAAGATAACATATGAGTCTTAATGAATATACGAATGGTTTTGGCTTATATTAATAATATATTAAAACATCAGATTACATGAATTAATAAAAAAGTGTTTTTGTAACAAGCAAAATGGAATAACGTCTCCCAGTTCAAAGAGTAAATATTTTCTACATTAAATAAAACTAAATGTTATTAGATTTTATCGCCTTTACCAAATTATTCTTAACTCTCGGATGACGTTTCACTGGTACTAGGTCTCTGTTGTCGAAGATCCCCTAGGTAAGTACCACCTCTCTCTCCGTGGCATTTATTATTCCCATCTGATGGTGGGGTCTGCCTTTCTGGTCTTTCTCTTCCACTTCGCTCTGTCGGACGCGTCCTCTTCGGTAACCTTGCAGAACTTTAGATTTTTCTTCTTCTTTAGATTTTTTAGGTAAGTACCACCGCAATGCTTATTTCTGCCGCCATACAATATTGTGTTTCGGTTTGAAAGGTCTTGCAGTTAATGACATTACTGATGGAGTAAGGAGACTTAATATGTTATGTTTCAAGGCATCAAACACAATGTCATGCAGTGTACATCATCCTAACTAATATCACGTTATAATTGGCAGGCGCATCGCTTACCATGATATGAACGTCTCAATCGTCTCGTCTCTTCGTAGTATAAAAAAAAAATACTCCCACATCAAATGTATAAAATCTTCAACATTCTTTATAAACGTTTCATTTGCAGATATTCAAACAGTTGAGCGGACTACGAAATGAAAAATTCAACTAAATCAATTCCGAGTTGTCGAAGAAAGTAAACTCGGTGCGGCTGTTTCTCTCTCAGCAAACACTAACGGATCTTAAATTCATTGGAATTTGTTTATGTAAATGTTCCCTAACCAGTTGTGAAAGTGCTCTTCAAAAATACATTTCACAGCTCGAGAAAAATTCAACGCTTTGTTATTAACGGAGGTATCCTTTGCTTCGGCCTTCGTTATTTTCCCTTTATAATTTATATAACCGCTGTTCTACAACAGCATTTTTTCTGATAGCTGATTCTCATTAACAGCAATTTTCCTCTTTACATCTCATAAAGCCACCTTGTTGTCCGTCTGTACGAACCTGGTTATTTTAATTATTATTTATTACCTTAATGTTGCAAAAAAGGAAATTTCTTTTTGGGTACTTGGTACCTTCTTAGAATGACTTTGGGCCTATTTTGGGACCTTTGTAAATGGCCACATTTCGGTTCTTTATATTATCTCTGACAGCAGATACGAAAGATTGTTTGGATTAGATAGAAATAAAGAAGTTTTATTTAATTATAATATGTATATGATTAATCTAATGTACTAAAAGTATTTACTTAATAATATTTACAAATATTAAAGAAGAAGAAGAAGAGAATACAGAACGAGATACGAAAACTTTTTAATAATAATACAACTGAGATTCAAATAGGGAACTAACCGATGAATAGAACCACTACTGAACCATTGCAATGGTTTAAATTATGCACATAATATTAGTTAAAATGCGCTTCGACGTACACATACCTACTATGTACCGGATATGTGGCACTCCATCATCACTTGTCAAACTTGGCTAATTATAATATCTCATCACAACCGGCAACGTTAATTATGTTCCTAGAAATATGAACAATGGCGTACTATACGTATACATATATAATCATATAGGTATATTTAGTTATGCAGTTTAACATACACAACATAATATTCTATAAATTATAGAATATTAAAGAAGTTATTCTATAACGCAGTAATTTTTTCATGGTTTTTTTATTCGACGAAGCGATGAAGCGAGCAAGACGCTTACCTGATAGTAAGTGATACGCTTGCCCATAAAAACGTGGCGTTAGTTAGGATGATGTACACAGCACCACAGTACGCTCGACACCTTGAGACATAAGATGTTAAGTCTCGTTACCTCAGTAATTTCGGTAAATACGACGCCCTTCAAACCGGAACATAATGTTTGCACACTACTATTTGACGGCTGAAATAGGCGCTATGGTGGTATCCACCTAAATGGTCTTTGGCAAGAAAGATCTACCACCAATATAAGTATATTTTTACTGCAATACTCATCCTTAATCTCTCATGAAACTCTAGATGTTGAAGAGTACTGGCCTAGATCTGTTTCTCATAAATTGATACCTTGAACAAAGCAATGGTATTATGGTGGCTGATTTATAGAATGAGCGTGATAGCAATTAAGGCTGATTCAAATAAACCACCAACTGAACTCTACAACCTGTGGCTTCCATATCGAACTAGGGCCCTCCGTTTTACAAGGCTTTATCCACCTCGAATAGGTGAGAGTGTGAAACCACTTATTCACGGTTAAATTTCAGCAATTGAGACGAGATAAATAATCGACGACTTTAAGTGGAAAACAATCGTATTATATAATTGAATGATTTGTTATCGCATGTTTATCGCGAAATGTATTTCTAAAAACGACATTTAAATTTGGCTACTTAGAGATTGGATGCGAACGGCTGAAGATCGCAAGTAGTGGAACGTATTGGTGAAGGCCTATATCTAGCACTTGATCAGTGTACACTGATGATGATGGTTTACAATCGCTGATAAGTAAAACGAAATAGTTATTTAACACGCAACATTTTACATTAAATAACAAACTTGTAGTCCTTCGATAATTTATCTTCGTCGATTATTATAAGGTTATCTTATCGTCTTGTTAGTAAAACTACAATTTTAATATGAATCGTGAACTAATAATGTGGACGATTCACTAAAACATAATGAACGCAATGCAACTGGTCATGACAAACTTTAACCTCGGTTTTTATTGATCGTCGTGCCATCGGAGTCACGGCCGTGTGCGTTCAGCTATTCACTGTGCCATTTAGACACCTAGATGGTAAAAAATCTGACAATACACTTTTTTAACATTAGACAGTACCACAAGTATCGTAAGTAAAAGAAAGACAAAACAACGAGGAAAAATTAAAATAATGGAAAATTATCACAGCCGCACATGGACAGTAACATCGGAGTATCTGCTGCCTTACCGTCATTAGAAAAAAGTAGATTCTCTTCTAGAAGGTTCTCAAGTAGTTTAGAAAACGAGAATTATTATACCAAATCAGAGACGATATTATGTTTCTTTTATATAAAATCAAGTGCAAAACTTTTTATCAGAATTACGACAGTTGACCTCAAGACTAGATGCGATAAATTGATTTATAAAATTCGTTACATTTACAATATAGTTTTTATACATTAAATATTAAGTTTCGTTATGAACAGACAAGTCGAAAACAATTAACAAAACATAATCAATAATATTAAAGATCATTATAAAAATTAAACAATCTAGAAAAGACTCCTGGCACAAGGATATTTTTGCTCGAAACTACTTTCTAATAACCGTTAATGTTGACAGTTAAGTCAATTAATTCAACATTTGTCTTTTATAAATACTCAGCAAAACTCCAATTACCGCAGAGTTTAATTCTTGGAGTCAGATAAGCCAGTAACAAAATATATGAACCTTTGATCGCACTTAACTTGTTTGCAGTGTAAAAATGGCCAAATAGATGATAATTATTCTGGAAATTTCAAGTATTATCGCAACAAAATTTTTAAATGGGCTGACGGATACAGATAACAACTCAATTCCTCACGACTGAAGGTTATAAATGCTAACAAAAAAATTAAGTCGGTGATAGATAGAAAATAAAAAAAAAAACAAAATGGAACTTAACAGAACTTATTCAATAAAACATGACTTTGAATATGTTTTGATCAAATTAATTTGATATCATTTTCAATATTTTTTTAAACTTTAGTTTAAAGAGGGCACGTAATGATGATGAAGAACATTTTCAATGCAATATTCCGCTATTTAAGAGTTATAATACAGTCAACGTGTATAAAGATAACATGCTTACCGTAATATATCTACGTATTGCAAGCTCAGCTATATGAAAAAAAATTACTAATTCGCCTAGTTTGATATATTTGTCAATAAAACAAATATGATTACATTTATAACGCACATTGGACATTTAAAGATATACATCGATTTACCAAGTATTTACGAATTTTGTGATTGACACCATTACATACATTCACGTGCAGTGGTAATCAGAAAAAAGAAGTTATTACTATTAACTACATTATATATAATGTTCTCATCAAGAATACATACATACGTATTCTTGTCTCTCGTGTATGTATTCTTTGAGGCGGCCTATGTCCAGCAGTGGACGTCTATTGGCTGATGATGATGATGATAATGAGAACTTAGGTCATTATCAATTTATATTGAGTTCGTGATTAAGAAAATAAGATAAAAATGTTTGAACATTCATCTTAATGATTTAAATATCATAATAACACCACAGCATTGCGTTCTCCTACAATTGAATAATGTTCCGGTCCTCTCTTTGAGTCATTTATATAAACTGTACCATTACACAATTATTTTAACAAAAACTTAAACAAACATTGTTAAATCAAATTGTTATTAGATTATAGTATATTATCAGTCGTTTTTATTTCTATATTTATAATTTAAGAAGCACGAGTCTTGAGAAGCAAGAAACTATTTTGCAAATAATGTTCAGTAAAGACATCAGTCAGGATGAAAATCCTTCGAACTCTTCCCTGCATAAAATGTCGCGTTAAACGCTTCAATATCTAATCACCTTTCATCGTAAAGGAATTAAAGCTGATAAGAATTTGTAATTAAAATGGGAGATGCAATAAAGATAGCGTCTACTTACCCTGCATAAGATGTCAACCAACGGGAGCCAAGTCCCGAGTGACTTCAGACTATCACGATTCAACAAACACGGTTTTAATAGCTAAGAAATAGGAGTTCCGGAACTTAAGACAGAAAAGTAATTTATTGTTTATCCCTACACCAACTTCTTTAATTAGAAAATAAGAAAAAGAGTTCTTTATATTTTTAATACATCTTTGTTTAACATTTGAACTTAATTTAACATGAAATAGCAATAAGACTAAAGACGGAATGATCCTTGCCCGGATTATTACCATACGTATGAATGGTAGATTACAGCAATTGCCAGCGGATTAACAATATGGGGATACTTAAAAAATAAAGGGACAGATAATTTAGAAAGAATCTTGCCGTCAACAAAAACTCCATCAATTACGTGACCCTAGCAGTGTTTAGTCACTGTACCCGATGGCAATTAGATAGTATCAGTAGAATGAGTCAAGAAAATAGCCTCGTCTGTCGCTTTGCGTCTCTTTCATAAAAAAAAACTTAAACGTAGTCATGGTGGACCGATAAATGTATTGTATTAATATCGTTATCCCAACAACAATAACGAAATATTCATATTTTTGATCCATAGTATTCAGGGCATGGACGCTTCACCATGTACAGTCTCGTTACTTAACATTATGATCATTTAAGACCATGCTTTACCCCATCCCTTAATAAAATACTATGATCAATGCATATTGTGTATAAGGGATATAGTCTTATATTTATAATGATGTAGGTACAAAATAAGTTATTCTAAAGGGAAGAATTTATGTTAAGAAACTAATTTCTAGGAAACGTGGCGGTTGCAAATATCTAGGTCAGCCGGCAGACTGGATAAGATGCATCGATCTGCGGGCGGGTGTCGCGAGGGAATCTCTGCAATCTCTCTATACCACTATATATTGCTCCCTTACATAAATTGATTTCGTTACACACTTCTGCATGCATATGAAAACTTTACACCGTCTCTGTTATTTGTACCGTTTAATAGAGTTATAAGAACTACTAAAATACTACATCGCCTAAAGTGGAACAGACTATAAATAAAACCTGTAAAAAACAAAGTTGGTAATTAAGTAGACTAGTAACATCACATTTGTAAATCTGTCGCCATAACAGCAATGATGTTTCGCCTGTCTTATTTTTTAACTTCAATTAAGCGACGAGACGTGCCGGAGGTTTACTTGATGGTGAGTGATACGCCTACTCAAAACAACGTGGCGCTAGTTAGAATAATATATACTGCACCACATTGCACTCGTCGCCTGAAACATAAGATGTTGAGTCTCGTTACCCCAGTTAAGATATCAATAATATAAGTACAATAATGAAAGTCAATATATGAAAGCTGAGTACTCTCGACAACCACGGTTCACCATCGACAACCCAATTGTCTTTCAACACCATATAAAATAGGGGTTAACTAGATAGAGCATTATAAACAAATACCGTTTTTTAATGACTATTTACCATCATCATCTCAACGGGTAGATATCTCCTGCTGAACATTAGGTTCTTGGAAAGGATTATTAATAAGTTCAAAATCATTACCCCCTATTTTATCACCCAAAAAAGTTGGCCGACTCTGATGTAGTTTGTAAGCTGAATATTCTTTTATGCTAAATATTTCCTTTAATAACAAAATTTTTTATAGAACTTCTTTATTTTAAAATATTTTCATTACTTATAACCAACGAATTCTGTGGAAATGTATCTGTATGTCTTAAACTAGTCTTGTCTTCTTCCATGTAAGAGAAAGCACTAAAAGCAGAAAATGAAATAGACCTTAGTAGTAGAATTAGTAGAGAGTGTTAATCGTTTTTAACACCGTACAAATGTATTATAGTTGTTTTAGATAAGTCTATTTTATAATTGTTTTAGTAAGTCTAAGTTTACAGATATCTCAATTAAATTAAAATTTACTTACTAAATAATTTTTTATTCTACTTTCGCTCATTAATGTTTTATGAGTGAAATCGTTAATACACTTTCTACTTCAAAAACAAAAACACAAGAAATTATTGGCTCGAAATTTCGGTTCACTTTTAAGGCTATCACATGCACGGTACTTCATTATGGCTGGCAATGGGTTGACTAATTGCAACGTGTAAATCGCGACGCAATATTCGATATTCAACGCAAACCCGTTTGACGGCTCTCTACGGGGACTAGAAATAAAGCGAGTAATGTGAAACACACAGCATCATTAGCTTTCATCTTATCAATGACGATGACGATTACCTTCACCAAAAATATCAATATCCATGTATTGCAGATCTATATTATATAACTTAATTAAGAAATTATTCAAGAGGAAATCGTAAAGCCATTATTATAAAGTAATTCGTACAATAGATTAATAGAATATATTTTTTATAATAATAAATGAAAAGCCCCGGGTCACCTCTTCCAGCAGAGCAAACTAAAAGCATTGCCGCGTTGGATTGCGAGGCTTATTCTTTGCATCATATAATTGCTAGGGTCTCTAGAGTCGCGGGTGGCTTCCGCTAGTTTTTTGGAAATATCTCTAAAAATTTAAGCGCACCCGGACCTCAAGACCCTAAGGTATCGACCCCAAATGGTTCAAATATGAAATGCTCGCTAAGTCTCTCATACTTGTTCCGTTGTTGCCCTTCAAACTAGAACACAGTAATGTTTGCACACTACTGTTTGGCGTCAAAAATAAGCCGGGGCAACTACCTAGCGGATCTCAGATAGCAGAGACACCACCAGTACGATCCTGATGTCCAATGTCAGCACTTTACTTTTTCTCCGGTCTTTTCTAACTTTCCCTAGGAAACCCCACTGCGTACTCCCGTACCACGTCACAATTTTGTTCTTTTGTTAGGACAAAATTGTGACACAGTGGCACCCTAGGCATACACGCAAGACGGGTCTCTCTATTATCTTCTGATTTTATGACTAGGACTAGTCTTATATCAAATAGCACAATTGTTTATTGTCTGTCTTGTTCAGATTTAGCATATTCCTCCCCATTAGCATAAACAGGACGTTCGACTGGTGGTGATAGTGTTGCCCATAATAATGTGGCGCTAGTTAGTAATAAACACTGCAACATGTTATTTTTGGCGGCCGAATTACCACTAATAGGATAAATACTAACACTAAATTTTTAATATTGTTTAAAGTGTTTCCGTTAAATTAATGTAGTACATGTAACCAATTTTATTTAATAAGAAATAGCAATGATGACATAAACGATATAATAATCTTTATTACTTTAACGTTATCATTATAAACGTTGAAATTAATATTTTTTATCAATCATTTCCAATCGTTATTCGCAATAGTTCCTTGGTATTTACATACTGTATTTATTGTTTCGTTGAATTCTGTACAATTATTTCCAATGAAATTCCCATAATTCATTTTTATCTAAAACTCTACTAACATCATCATCCTCATCAATTACCGATAGACATCTACTGCTAAACATCCATCGTTTTTTTTCGGGATTTTATCTTCTAATATGATATTATAAAATATACCCATTTGTTGAAATTTTCTTATTTTACGAAGTGATAAGACGGGCGGGACGTTTACCTGATAGTAAGAGATAAACGTGGTAGTTGCGATGGTATATGACTTCAATTATCTTTGTGATGCATTGCCTGAACTGTTGCCCTGTAATACGAAGCTGTCCGGTTCTATACCTTAGCCATGAATGGAGTTTAGTTGGTGATACGAATTTTTCCAACCTCTCTGACAAGTTACCACCCTCATATATATACTGCTGCCGTAATATTGCTCCTTCTCGGCTGACAACATATAAGAGTCAAAATGTTCCGTGCGAGTACACTTCACCAATCTCGGCCTCGTTGACAGTTAACATTGTGGCATAGAGGTGAAGTTGGTTATTTGTTTATATAAAAAAAAACCACAAAGGAAATACGCCATTAAAAATCTATCGATAGTGATCTTAACGACCGGACTTAACTATTCGCCAGTGTCGTAGAATAAATGATTGTATTGAGATTTGTTATAGACATGCGATGTTTAAAATTTTCCTAGATGGTTAAATAGTGTAATTTTTCTTTACTACATAAAGCATTATATAATGAAACTTAATTTATAAAGCCATTACATGATTCCTCAAAGATTTTGATTAATTTGCACGATAAAAACTGGTAATCCTACTCTATCACTGCTTGTAATGAATTCATGAGTGTATTGAAGTAATTTATTACAACATTAGTTTAATACGTTACGCGTATATTACTCATTGCTTTAAACTAAATTTAAGGCATTTTATCGTGTTTTTTTTTTTTATTTGTATGCTTTAGGTATCACATATTAGGCAAAAATTCTATTAGCCTTGAAGGTTCATTGAATGTAAAATAAATTATAATAACTTATTACATTGTGCTGGCTTTTGAAGAACGATCTCAAGGCATAACCGTTTTAGAGCGAAAGCCCTATCCGATTGGAGAACATTGCGTATAACGTAAACGCAAATCAGAAAAATCACATTGGAAATTGCGGCGCTTCGCAACATTTCCCATTTCCATCCAAGTCACGATGAATTTCCCAACAATCTTTTTCAACTTCCCGAGCAAAATAGACGAGAGGAAAGGCATGGTTTGGTTACCATTTTGAAAAGGGCTGTTTAATTATACAAGAGTTGACGAAACGTTTTCTAAATACAACTATTTAAACGTTAAATAAGATGGTAATAAAACTCTTACCAAATAAAATAATAATGACAATTTAAACAAGTTATACAATTTAAAAGAACCTTCATACAAAACTTAACTATTAACATAACTAGTTAGTAACTAATATTTGTACATACTTAGGTTTCTTTAATGATGAACTTGAATTGTAACCAATTTAAACGTAATAGTAATTTATCGTAATCTGGAAGAATATTGACTGGAACTCGTTTATAACTACGCACTGATAGCACCGTTTCAAGACTTAAAAAAAATCGAAACTAAGGTAAAATATACTAATATTTTCAAAGGTGGCGTAACTCATAATACCGGTAAATAATTACATACTGCCTATCATCATCATTATTATCATTATTAGCAGGCGCTTGCGCTTCATATAGGCTGCTCTGCATACCCAAGCTCCCTCAACTTATCTCTATAATAATTATAAAACACATAAACTACGCATTTATGTTGAATTTAAATTGGTAAGTTTATTTTTATGTACAGATGACCGGACTATGGACTTCGGTGAGCTGACGATGATGATAGATAAGCACAAAGATTTCGGGTACGGTATGCCCTATCCGAAATTTCTGTGAATGCCTCTGATTATCAGCCGATACACGATTTACATAGCCTATCGGGTAGATCATCACTGCGATCGTAAATATACATACAAACAAAGACATACAAAGAAGTGCTACACTGACGTCAGGAATTAATTAAAACGTATTTGTAAATAAGCAGAAGACTAAAGCTTAAAAATTTATTACATCTTAAAAAAAAATAATATTCCGTTAGTAAAGTATAAATTTTATTCATATACCCAATTTTTTACATTATTGTACAGAAATCAAAATTCATATTATTGTTATACAATTTTAGTAGCATCCGTAAAACAATTATTGTAGTCAACTGAAATCTTTCACCCAATATGTATTGAAATAAACTGGTTCTAATAAAAAATTGGCGATCATGCACATCCGTTTGAATACACAAATACTTTTATCAACGCTATAAAAAAATACAAGTAATAGAAATGTTGCTAATGTAACAAAGTACACATATATTACATTAAAAAAAATTAAATAGACAAATGGTATTTCATTTGACATAGATAAGAAGTCTATCTGAATATTGATCGAATAATAAGGTAATAAGATTATAATAATACATTATAGCATCACTAATAATTTGTACATTTCACATCCAACTTATCTAGTTTAGCGTTAGATTATCTAGTCAAAATTTTATCTACAAAAATTATGAAGGAAGCTAGTAGAAAATACTCTGGCTTTCATTTGCTGAGGCACAGAAAAGCTGTTGTAGTATCTGATTTAGGTATTATTTAAAAACTACACTACCACCAACCAAACCTAGAAGTTCTTTTTATACCTTATTTCAGAAAGAGAAACACGAAGCAAGGACATAAATAATAAGGACATAAATAATAATAATAACTTCACGATTGTGTCAGGAACTAATTAAGACAAAAAGAAAAATTTGTTTACCTGCGAAATAACAATGTACATTTAATAATAATTATAAATCTTTCGTACAATTAAGAACAATAAACAGCTCTCTTCATGTTCTCTCTTTTAACTCAAATTGATAATTATCTAGTATAATTAATTTTGCATTTCATAAATAAATATTCTTCGTTATGATTCCCAGTATTAGGAGTCAGGGTTTTCTCTCTATCAAGGTCATTTATGCATGTTAGTCAAGTGTGGGTTGATACAATAACGTTGTAATATTGCTGTCTGTAAACGTCAATTACAGAAGTATAACTTTCCCATACATTTTGTGTTGTTGGATAGACGCATAGCGTCGCCCTGATTAAACTTCCTCTATTGTAGTCAAACTGGTCCAGATAAGCGGCACTTTATTAAACTATGGCTTTATTAAGCTTTGGAGTATTACATCTGGTTTTTTTTTTTCATTTTTAGAACACAAAAAGTATAAATAGAAACGTGTCCTCATCTCCCGTCTACAAAATATCCTCATCTACATTATACATTTGTTTAAACATACTTAGTAATAATATGTCAAAAATTATTCTGTAATTTTAAAAGTCTTATACTATAATAAAATAGATCACCATGAATATAATTAATACTAAAGTTAAAGTAATAAATTTGTACGGTGAACATAAAAACATAGTCGCTTAATTAGTCTTTGTAAATAGTCTCGATAAGTGTTTATAAAACATGTATGAATTCGAAGAAATACTTTATAGTAGCATTACAATTGCGAATAAAATACGGGAAAATTAATACGATACTTTACTTATCAACCGGATGACGCCTACTCCTGGTCACAGGCCTCGCTCAAGGATCTCCACGCCGATCGGTCCAGCGCTGTCCGCATCCAGAGGTTTCCCGCGACCTTCATCACATAATACGAAACCCTGAAAGATTATAATAGAAATACAAAGAATTTAAACTTTAAGATGATTCACTAATTATATTAGTGTTTTACCATATTCTCATCTTGCAATTAAAAGAGAAGCGAATCCTACGCTATATATAACAAAAAAAAGTTAATAACTGTTTTGTATTAAAAATTTATATCGAATACGAGAAAAAAATTTAATATAAAAACATCGTCGATTTGTTTCTATCTATAATGAGTAATGATGGTTTGCACTTTAAATAAAGTGTATTCAGATTTGACAACAAAAAATTGTCAATGAGATCAAATCGTTTGGTGTAGTGCTCTTCATCCATTTAAATGTCCGACACAGCTCCAACCGTTCCACCAAATCCATGTGGTCCGTTTGCATTTTCAATGCAATTGCGGTGTAATAAAATCACATTCATGATTAATTTCACAAATCGACAACTATGCGAACAGGAATAATTGAAAATTGGGAAAATATAGAAACTTTTTAAATATGTTATTTATTAAAGGCAAAACCATCGTAATCATTTCCTATTTTACTGGTGGTAGGTCTCCGGCACCAGAGACTCACTAGATAGATACCACCGTAAAGCCTATTTCTGCTGCCAAACAGCAGTGTGCAAACATTACTGTGTTCCGGTTTGAAGGGCCCTGTAGCCAGTGTTATTACTACGATAACGAGACTTACCATCTTACGTCTCTTGAGCGACGAGCACAATGTGGTGCAATGTATAACATCCTAACTAGCGTCACATTGTTATAGGCAGGCGTATCATTTACCATCAGGTGATAGTGCTGTTCGTCTCGTCACTTCGTTCAATAATAAAAAAAAATTGCAGTCGTTCACTCCTCAACATAGGCCTCCCTAATCAATTTCACGAATATTTTTGAAGAATTCTGAATTAAGGGTTGAAGTTGTTCTTTGGAATCATAATATGTATTATACAAAATACATTTAAATATTACATGATTATAAAAAAAACTTTATTAGTCTAACTATTATATCATGTTTATATTAAAATTAAATAATTATATTACTTTTCTATTGATTTAATAAACAGGAGTAAATTTTTAGTAATAGACTTAAAACCCCCTACCTATCAATTTCCATTCCGCCATTGAAATAAATCAATACTAGTATACAATTTATTAGTGATTTCATTTAATTATCGTATTTTCAAACAAGTTAGCTTACTGCTGTAATATGATTTAGTAGCAAGCAAAATAGGTTTCCCAAATCGCATTAAAAAAAACCATGGCACCAATTAAGCTTATACTTCAGGACAAAGCGACCAGTTTTATTGACGCACGACGAATAAAGAATATATGATTATTCATTATTTCAGCTTAATGATTTCTCATGTTACCATTAGCATCCAATGATTCCTTTCAAACTTCTCTTCTTTCTTCGTTCCTCGCTGCTCTTATGCGTGTGTTCTTTCAGGTTCGTCTACATCAGCTACATCAGTACTGATTAGTAAAGACGGCTAGTGTTAAGAAAGGAACTAGTGCTACTATGGATATCTTTATTCTTTATCACATAGATCTTTAAAATCTCGGTTAGAAATGTTTGAAAAGTCTATATCAAAAGTTTTTTTTTAAATCGATAAAGTTAGTGTTTTACTACTATCCTACTAGATAAAAGATTTAGTTATCATGTTTATAATTTAATATTAAGCGACTATTCCGACCTACGAAATCTACGCTATTGTTCTTTTCACGGTTATTTAGGTAAAAAATAAAAAATATTGCATTCCTAATTTATTACGCTGACTATAATCATGGGTTTACCAGCTTATCAATTCATTCAACACACTAACCTGGTGCAGAGCTACATCTATTACACCGATATGATTGAAACAGACAGTACGCCTACATATATAGCAGTAGTGATATCATCTATTTAAAACATATCCTGGATTATGTATCTAGATATAACAGAGAAGTAGTTTTTCTAACAAACCTTTATTTATCAATCAGTGGTTTTTTTAAGAATCGTATGAAATGAAAACTCGACAGGAATATAATGAGTTTTTCTTCAATATTTTTTTTATTCAATTTAAGCAACGTGACTAGCAGGCCGTTCACCTGATGGTAAGTAATGATGTCAATCGCAGTACATAGGCTTCCGATTGGGAATAATTACAGTACTCACCTGGCATTGGGGTTAGAGTAATACCATAGTTAACAATCAGCTACTACTTATTTCCCTTGGAGATGTTCCCTCTTAGTTAGTTACCTTTTATAACACACCGTTAGTAGATTTTTTTTTTTTTCGTGGAGATATTTTATTCCATCTCTCACTCACGGAACTACGATAATGAATTGGTTTATATTAAGTCCCAACCTTACTCATATTTCATGTCTATTAGAAAATTTTGTAACCATTATAATATTTCCGTATATATTTCGTCCACCTTACCTCTGTTGCACAAATACTAAAATACCCCACAAATAATAATCATAACATCCAAAGTAACAACTTTTTTGCCACTCTTCACATTCTGGTTATATAATGAAGTATATAATTAGATTAGAATTTAAAATCCATTTTTAATATAACGTTTACCTTGTCGGTAGTATATTAAACCATGAACCTAGTATTTAATCCGCTTAAGTGACGTACATGAACACAGTAATTTGCAGAGATATTATTAATACCTGCAACAACAAGATAACGCTTTGCTATTAATAAGCAAATAATCACTTAGACCTGTTAAATCTTACGTCCAATTGACAAAAGAAAAATTTATTATTACTATGTTGAATGAGATATCTTTGAAGCTGAACAAACCTTTATCATATCTCATATTTAGCAATTTATTGGATAGTTCAGTTCCTTGGGAAATATAATATTGATTTTCATCGATACTTATTTAAATGGACTATATAAATTATTTCAAAGCTTCAATCCTTTGCCACAATGTATCATTCCAATGTTAAATGGTTTAAGAGACATAAAAAACTAGAAAACCTAGGTCTAATATATTATGAAACACCCATTCGTATTACCATAGGTTACACTCTTGACGGAATTTTTATTGGATAATAGCTATACGTCCGACGGAGATCAATGACTAGTTAAAGGATACCGAGTATCGTATCTTTGTCGCTTTACTGCTTTGTTATATTGTTAACTATTGAAACATTATTACTATTAGACACTGAGTCAGAAAGGAATGTACTTCACTAAAATATAACAACTCTCAAATACTAAAGAAACGTCTATTTTATATGAACAAGTGACAAGGCCAACAATATGTTCACCGGGAAGTAAATGTTATACGACTGCCCATTGTAACAGAACATCTTTCAGAATATTTACATAATACTACTTCGAGGCTGTCGGGTTGATATTTTCGTAGACGATCTCTAGCAACCTCCAATACGAATTGTAACTAGTCTTTGTGTATTATAATAAAATATACTTTGAGTGGATATTTCGGATATATCAAATAATATTTGGTATATTAAGAAAACGTTGCAACAATTTAAACACATTTATCTTTATCCGCTCAAGATATATTGTAATAAATTAGTGTTTACAATTACTATTATTAAAGAAACCGCAAATAATATCCACTCTATCTTGAGATAACACTCCAAACCTCAAAAAAAAAATAACTTATTAATTATTAGTAAAAAACAATTTTTTTTAATACTTTTACCTTCGTTCAATCCGAAATAAAATATATTTGTCCGACTCTTTGTAAGTCGTTTTCATTACATTAAAGATTTTGAAAAAGCAAACCGGGAAAAAAAAAAAGTTTTTTCATACCTTTTATTTATATATCTTAAACAATACTTAGTATTTCGTACCTTTGGACAACAAAAATTCTTTAATTCCAACTTGCCCTTTATATTTCTTTACGAAGATACAGGGGTACCTAGACAAAAAAAAGTCTCACCATAATAACTTCGAGAAATCACTGTCCATGTAAAATTCAGTGCCCTAGGTGTTGATCATAATGTCTCGTTATCAATATACTTTGAATAAATACGACCGTAGAGTCTTTACTAAACTTTTTGTGATTTTTCTAGGAACACCTTCAATAATCTAAATATCTAGAATAAGTAATAATCGAAAAATTTAAATACAAATGTTTCTCTTTCAGACTGCACTTCTCCCTCTGCCGGTGTTCCTCACAGTGGCGGTAGTGATGGTGTCAAGCAGCGTCTTTAAAGCACCAGAGGGGAACTTCGAGCTCTTGATACTGCACAACAATGATATGCACGCCCGATTTGAGCAAACGTCCCAGTTAAGTGGTGCCTGCACCGTAGCCGATAGAGAAGCCGGTAAATGCTACGGCGGCTTTCCTAGGGTAGCGCATGTGTAAGTATTATTGTACACCTAATGTAGTAGACGAAGTATTAGACTATTATTACGTATTGTATTCTAAGTACAAATTATAATTTATTTATATACTAAAATAATGCATGAAACACAACAGCAAAATGTTAATCGCATAAAGACAGGATCGCTTATTTTATTTATCATCATCATCATCAACCGATAGACGTCCACTGCTGGACATAGGCCTCCCCCAAAGTTCTTCACGTCGATCGCTCCCGCGTTGCTTGTTTTATTAACTGATATAAAATATCATGTCATAAAAACTACATCCAAATTGACAGCCTCCCACAACAAAAACCTACCGCAGATTAAAATGTCTCCTATGCTTATGTAAGGAGTGTACTCATAGATTGAGTGAAAAAAAAAAAATATCTGTATACATATTCTAAATTTCGTTTGGAGTACATTCGGGCTCAACACCACTCCAAACAAAGCCCACTTTATTGCAAATTGGAACAGCGAACGCCGATCAAGTTACAATTCGGCAACGGAAAATTGCGTCATTTTGTGTTTTTGCTTTTCTCATTTATCCTCGATAGACGAAACATCTGACCAAGTAATAACACTAAATAACAAAAAAAATAATAAATGTTTTTAACCTTCATTATCTTTTTTATCATAGTTAATTTAGCGTAATAGATATATAAACATTTTAACTAACATCTTATCTCTATAAGTCAGGTCATTGCTTAAAAGCTGTTAGACAGTCTGCTCGTTACTTTTCTTTTTTATAAAAAAAAATGTTTTTTTTTTAAAGAATTGAAAAATATATAGTTTGGCTTTCAACATATGTAGATCTTGTAGAAAGAAGTGCTTGTTATATATTAATAACATACAACAAATTAGAAATAAGTTGTTCATCAATGACTAATGATGTAATTTATTTTATACAAAGCTTTGAAAGTTGGCTGTTAAATCTTATTATACTCATTGCATATTCATCGCAATCCTGAGACTTATCTTTAGATTTCACCTACACTAATCCAGTTTAACCTGAACCCTAATTATCAACTGACACGAGTTTCCTCTTTCCACGTGGAAATGAAATCAATACATGAGCGGGAATAGTGGAAACGTAACTCTAGTGAATATACCATAAATGTTTCAATTAATACAACATTATTTTACTATCACCCAGTAAATTTTAAATAAAATAACTTATATTAAAATAGGTATTATTTTATTTACATATTTCATCATTTAGATACAATAGGGTAGTATATGATATAGTCAGTTTTTAAGACGGCCAATTGCATGTGAACTTCCAGTGAAGGAAAATATTATAAGTAATGAGACAACCAAAGAACAAGAGTTTGCGTGTCCTTGACACTGCATGAAAGAAAGCCCCGAGTCCCAATAGTGGGAACATAAAGAAAGTTATGCATTTAGTTTTGGTAACACTATTCCATTAGATAGTAAACGGTATGTAATCAATTTGGTAAAGCGCTCTCGTCTAGCAGAAACCTATTTGCTTTTCTCTCAAAGATTCCAACGTCATATCGGTACGGAAACATTGAAAGGAAAGTTGATCCTGAATGTTGTATTACACTGCTTATTCCGAAATCGTTAAAATTCTGTAGCAATTAAACTTTAAACCATTCGTGATCCTCTTTATTTCTTTTAAATAATTGTTCACGTTTTATTGTTTTATAAGAGAAAATACTTTATATAACAAATCGATTTTAATTCATTCTATACATTTTAAGTGCTGAACTTACTCTTACTTAAAAAGTATTACATATTACACCAATTTTTAACAAAAATCCTTGATAACACTTGGATAATTTTAAGTATTGATGCTGAATTTAGATAACGGGAACACAACAATGATACTACAGATGGAGATTTGCGATATGTGACTGGTACCTAGCTAGAAAGGTTCCTAAACACTGCCACCCATTAAAGTCTTCAATAATATGTGATCCCAAAAATAACTGGATATTTTTAAATTTTTACTTTTGTTTTTTAAGTGGTCCGCAACGAAATCTACTTGTGGTAAAACCAAATTGCCAAAAAAAATTTTCTACTTACACAAAATTCAGTTACGCATGTATTAATGTACTTATTGATAAAAGAAAGAGAAGACTAATATTATATTATCAGAAACAATGCAAAATTCATTTTAAAACGAACACCCCAGTATTTGAACGTAGACCGAAGTGTCTCCGAAGATATTGTGACACTGCCTTTGTGTTTATTGAAGTTGATTATTTACTGACACTGAGAACAACAACGTGGCTATTGTTATTTGTTGAAGGAAGAGTTGCTTAATTTTGTATTTCTAGTTAGGAAATATTACCTTAAAAGATATTTAAGAAAAAAACGACGACTCTTAGAGAATTATAGAAATAAATATATATATATATATGAACATTCAGCGCAAAACCTCTTCATAAAAATAGAAAAATTCTAGAAATATAAACTCCCAATTGACCTCTCGATTCATTACGTATCACTGCACTATAAAATAATAATTTATCTTTTCTTATCTTCTTGACAAATAAAAATATATATTTGTCTTCTACATGTTTCTATATCAATAATTCGATTATAATATGAATAGAACGTAAATTTCGTAAGATTGATTTATTTCTGAGATATATAATGAAACACAAAAGTAATTGCAGTAAAAATAAATTTCATAGTAATAGAAAACGTATTTGCCTGAATTCATTTACAATCATCACGAGCGCATAATTATCTACCCCTTAATGTCGCCTGAATTTTCAACACACAATCGGCTAATCACAGACTACAAAAACATTATAATCAGACACTTTACAAATATTAATTATACAATTTGTGTTAAAAATTTATAACTTATTATAAATGTCCTAATCTTATTATAAACCATACAAAAAATCTTAAAGACTTTAATTCTTAATCGTACTTTTAGCCTGTATATCATTTTTTCTTTGCACTGTAAAAAATAAAAGAAAGTTTTAACTCAAAGACATCTATAAACCTAAACATTTAATTCCGATTTACAGATGTCTGAGTACTTATCGAGTGAGAGCAATGAAGTTCGGTATATCTTGTAAAACCGAAGATCCGGAGTAGACCAGAACGCAATATTGGATACAAATAGTTCAATACTTTATTGATCTGTTTGACTTCAATGTATGTGCGAAGAGAAATCAACGCGACTAGTTCGCTTCGTGTATATGAATATACTATTTGCAATAACTAAAAACATTTTTATTGAAATAGATCATAAATAGATTTCATTTACAAATGAAAGGTAAAAAGTAAGGATTTACGAATCAAGAGATAACGTATTAAAAACAATGACGTTGCGATTTCAGAGTGAAGGAGGCAAGGAAAAAAGCGGCCTCAGGCGAGGGGCCTCCTGTACTGTATCTGAACGCTGGCGACACGTACACAGGGACCGCCTGGTTCACTATATACAAGTGGAAGGTGGCTGCAGAGTTCCTCAACGCTTTACAACCCGACGCCGTTGTAAGTTTAAATCCATATCTTATACAGCTGATTTTAGTTGAATTTGCGGCGAAGGATTTATTTGCGAAATCTTTAGTGTTGTTAAAAA
Organism: Ornithoptera alexandrae; assembly: GCA_029030555.1. NCBI lineage: Eukaryota > Metazoa > Arthropoda > Insecta > Lepidoptera > Papilionidae > Ornithoptera > Ornithoptera alexandrae. The sequence goes on along the minus strand of JARDVY010000293.1, from coordinate 3,201,000 downwards.
TTTTATGTGATACGAATTTTCGCTTCATGTGCGTGAACTTGTTTCATTACTCGTCTGATATGGCCGTTGGTATACTTGTTTTATCATTTATTATGAAAAGATAATTAATATTTTACAGATAATAGGATTTTCAATTCGAATCTGTCGTTTCGGAGTATAATGTAAAAATTTCTTGTCACCAAAAGTGCAGTCAGAGTAACCGAAATCTTAAAAAAAATTGTTTCGTTACTGCCATTTAAGAAAATCTATAGTCCTGGTAACAAAAGAGCATGTCTATGAGAACTAAATTATTATCATTTAACCTCAGAGTAAAAATTGTACAAAAATGATGTTTTTACTGCACTATTTTAAAAATAGTTCCTTTTTTAACTATAATGGACTAACCACCTGCTAGTACAATAAGTGGTAACGAAGCTCACTCTAAATACTTTAGCATTCATGGGTACAGCTGCCAAACTCATCAATGATATTATGGCGGCAGATTGACAATTAGAGTGATTGCTAGTCAAGTGCATTAAAACACCGTTATCATTCAAACTCAACAACTTATGTTTTTCGAAGACGTCGTATACATCACAATTGGTTAGCCATTGCGCCACGGATGCAGATATATCCCAAGCTTGTTTACAAAACTACGTACCGTTAATGTTTTGTCTTTATTGTGTATGTAAGTTTTATTATTTGTTTTGTCTTATTATGTTCAATAAAATACATCAAACAAAATACAAAATATACACAGATAATATATAATAAATAAATGTTAATCTGGACGTATTCTTCCACTCCATCTTCTATTTCTCTAGTAGATTACTGAATATATATTTTTGTAACTTTAATCTTAACGTTGTATCAAATAAGTAGGTCAACATCGACTTGGTTATAACGTAAAAATGCAATCATCAATATTTAAGCAGATACCATGCAATTGTTTACACTAAAATGCACTAGTAAAAAAAACTACTTGCCAAGTTATCGTTAACTTATAATACACCATTTATTAGCAAATAGCAAAAAGAAAGTGTGGATGGATTGTGTGAAAGATGACATGTGTAAGAAGAGTCTGAATTCAGATATGGCGGCTTATAGAGAAATGTGAAAGAGACGTACATACTGTGCCGACCCCACATAGCTGAGAAAAGGGCAGGAGGAAGGAGATTAGCAAATAGCAGCCGATGTTCGCTGTCACCAGTCGTCCGATAAATACAGAATTCAAATCGACATAAGATGTATCAAAAAATATTTCTCATAATCTTTTTTACATCAGTGATGAAAACTGCTACTTTTGCTTAAGCTGAAGGCATCATTTCTTCCCAACGTACTGTAAACTCTAGTGACATTAAAAAAGAAATATTATTATAGAAGTATCAGTATACATGAACAAAAATAATAATAAGAAACAGCTCATTTAAAGCTCCTTCTGCTGAGGTTCGGAGCCTTTCTGAACGAAAAAGTCAAGAATATTTATTCACCACGCTGACCAAGAACGGGTTGATGGATACCACATAGACAAGAAAGCTGCCGGTCTTGGTACTTGTCAGTTTACTCTCGATGTTTTCCTTTAACGTAAGCCTTAGTTCAATGGGAAACAAAACAGGCCTAACGTTTGTATAGTGTATAATACCACTTTTCAAACTGAGCTAACTGAGATGCCAGAAAAGAACATATATTCTGCATCAATTAAAAAAAATTGTAAATGGGACTTACTAGCAATAGGTTCTCCTCATATAAGTATCTTTTTTTTACATTTAAATTTCCGTAGTCTTTAATTTTACCTCATGTACTTACACTAGTACTAAGTATAAAACTTAATCGGTATATCAAGTACATCATAAAATTAATTACCTGAAAAAAATTCAACAAATCTTATTGAAACAAAAAGATAATTATATTATTTTCAGGATATTATATATTTCTTTATTCCTAATAATATATTTTGAGTGTTTTTTTAGAGATATTAATAATAAAGGTCAACGACTTTTTGCCAAACAACAATAAATGTATTATTACCCACGTGAGCTTTGATGGCTATCGACACTCGGTGTCGGGAGCGATGTATAGACATTAATTAGATTTCAAGAAACCTCGACATAAAAGTCAGGTTAGTTTTGGAATTGACTTCGCTTTCAAAATAGACACATTTACAAAAATAACGTACCTATATAAAACGACTAAGGTAAGGTATGGTCCTCGAGTAGCGCCCGAGTACCGGTAGACGTTGAGTTGAGAGGCCTCCCACAAGGTGGACCGACGATCTGATGAGAATCGAGGGATGTCACTGGATGCAAGCAATGCGGGACCGATCAATGTGGAGATCTCTGGGGAAGGCCTATGTCCAGCCGTGGACGTCTATCGGCTGATGATGATTATATAAAACGACACAAAAACAACCATAATTATATAAAAACAAATTTTATTTAATTACTTAAAACTAAAATCAGAAACAGAAACAAACTTAAAGTTAGATCTAGAGCTCAGCTTCAATTTCTGTCTCTAAACTGTAATGTGCGAACGTTATTGTTTTCCGATCCCGAGCTCGTCAAATTACTGGAGTAATGAGACATAACATCGAGTAACAACGAGGATAATGTAATATGGTGTATGCGTGCCCTAACTAACACTACATTGTTAAGGACCGGCACATCATTTACCATCAGATTAACGTCATTTCCATAAAAAAAAATGGTTAAAATGATTATTTAGCTATAGAATTTTAGCACTCTTAAACAAGGGTCAAATGTCAGTTTGAATAAATCGAGCCACCCGACGAAATGCAGCCTGATTTTCATTGCTGGAAAATTTTCTAGCGTTGACAGCTTTGTGGCGAACCCATCCATATATGTACGTTTAACATTACATGCGGCGCGTACATAGTGCTTTATGTACCATCGGAAAATCAATACCTGACAACTTGTTGTGTCATGTTCGGTTATATAAAGGGATGTGAAATATTCTGATTCAACGAACTACGTAAAATGTTGTGATAAAAATGCAATACACTTTAGTGAAACATAACGTTCACGTGATTCTTTTTGTTCTATAGACGACTGCACCCGATGATCTGATGTCTTTAATTTAGTATAATTAATAATAATAGTTTCTAATATATCGAAGTGGCGAGACGGGTAAGACATTTAGCTGATTACAAGTCATCCATCTGCTCATAATGAGGCGACTGTTAACATGTTTACACAGCACCGCACTGTGAACGATGCTTAAAAACAATTTTAAGTCTTGTTACGGCAGTAATTTCACTACAATCAACGTACAACATATAGGAATTTAATAATGGTTTCATACTTGTAATATAAAGTGTGGTAACTTAATCTTTTAATGATATAAAATGACAGGTACCTTACACTATACAAGTTTGTGAAATACATAACCCAGCAGAACAAGGCATCACCGTCAGTAACCTAAATAATATACACAAATACAATCGATGTAAACGGGGCAGCAATTTTATAAGCTACAGCGTTCCTAAAATAAAAATAAGCTTATATTAGATTTTAGATACCGATATATAGCGAAAGAAGCAAACAGTTTAGTTGCATTCAAACTTCATGACATGTAGTCCCCCGGCACCGAACCAGCAGCAACAAAACTATAAACCGCTTTACTATGTATACCTTAAATCTATTCCTTAATGTTTCATGCTGCAGTCGTTTGAAGAACTTATACAGCATACCAGATACTCGGGCTCCGCAACTTAAGATTTAAATATCCACTGCGTTTTTATAATTTTTTGCCAAAACGATAATATTACATTCAGTAAAAACAGTTCATAAAGCGAATTAAGATTCGCCTATTACAAATTTTTTTTTTTGTAACACTACGCACTTTTTTGTATAATGTTAACATTATTTCATTGAAATGAATATTTTATACAGACACACTACGTCTTAATACTTTATAATCATCGTATTATTGATGCTATGGACTACTCATAATGAAAATCAAAATAAAACTAAAATATTTTACTAATCGTAAAAAATTACGTGTTATAAGTTAAATACTTATTACACAGTTTCCAATATTTAAATTATAAACGTAATCCAATAAAGAACACAAGAAACCGGAAGACTATCAAGTGCTATAAATATGTAAGTTTACTTTAGAAATTATTTTATATTATTACGTAACTAACATTAATAACAATATAAATTCTACTAATAAGTATGCCTTTACACAGTGGTAAATATTATATAACCTGTTAACATTTGTAATGTTATTTTGAATTATTTTAACTTACAAATTATAGATACGATGATCATTAATTATTTAAGCCTATTGATCATCATTGCAGAAAACAGGCTTCTCTCGCAAACTGAGCAATCGCTCGTCACCACGCAAGTTATCAATTGTCATTAAAGAACGCAGGATAACTGCTCCTCTGCCTTTAAAAACTGTTTCTTCTTAATCGCCTTTTACTATACACCGAGATATTCTTACTCTCACTTCTTCTCACAGGGAATGTGTTATCTCCGCATGTATAAGTCATAACTGTTATAAAATAATTACCAACTTTTAATTACATCTATTACATTCATAGAAGTGCTTGTTTGTTTTTGTTTATTAACATTTTGTGCTTCTGGTGAAAGTTTGCTGCTTATTTTAATAGAATAACAGCTTAAACAATGTTCGTATAAATCTTTATGTATTATCTATTATGTTATTTTTTTAAATCATGTGTAAACAGCCTTTTATCGTGTGTATTAATTAGTTTAATATGATTTAAATGGCAATTATCGTATCATTTTTAAAACTAACACAGTTCCTTCAAATATTTGTTCCAATGATGAAATATGTATTATTACCCTTAATATTACATGTACTAATTTTAAAACAAAAGTAAAATATTGTTTGAGACATGAAATATAAAATTTATCTGAGTCATAATAAACTATTCAAAACGTTTTTTCGGTAAAGGGCAAATCGTAGTTAAAACACACATTGCTTGAAAATTAATAATAAAAAAATCCATGCAATACAATTTTTAACCTTTTAAAATTGAATTTTAAAAGCGGAATTCCAATAAAATTCAAATCAAAAATTTTATGACAGATAAATTTTATAATAAAATTACTTTTATTGCCATAGCTTTTTTTTAGAACTTTTCAACTTTTGTTTATGTTTCAGTCACTCGGAAACAATGAATTTGAAGAAGGCTCTACAGAATTATCATCATTCTTAAAAAATATAGAAACTACTATTCTTGCTACTAATATATTTTTAAATACTGAAGAAAAAGAAAGATTACAAAAATCTGTTATATTTGAAATTGATGAGGCAAAATTTGCCATCGTTAGTTTCCTTTCACCAGACAACACATTTGATAATGTTGGGACTTTTGAGTACGTAGATGAAGTAATTGCTTTGAGCGAGGAGGTAAAGAAATTAAAAGAGCAAAATGTTACCTTCTTAATAGCATTAGGTCATGCGAATAACGAAAAACTTTTAGAGATTGCAACTGAAGTAGATGGTTTAGATTTAATTATAAACGGTCACAAAAACATATACTACTATAACGGAACAACTATCAACAACCAACAAATAGAAATCAAAACCCAAACAACAGTAACACAAAAAACGGGTAAACGGGTTCCAATTGTTCAATCTTATGCTTATAATCAGGGTTTAGGCAAAATACACATAAAGTTCAACAAAGATGAGGAGACATTTAATTATGAAGTAGAACAGATCGCACTCGACTTTTCTGTTCCTCAAGATTTGACTGCTCTCCAAATAATCAAAACGTACAGTAAAGATATTGTTTCACAAGGTCAGGAAATACTTGGTGACACTGCTGTAATTATTGACGGAGATACATGTAAAATAGAAGAGTGTAATTTTGGTAATCTAATAACAGATTCTATGATGTATTATCACGCTGTTAGGTTTCAAGGTGACCTTTGGACAGATGCACCCATTGCTATGATACACAGTCAAGCAATTACATCATCTATTGCTCCTGCAAACCGCCCGGCAGCTATCACTAGAGCTCAATTACTTTCTTCTATACAAAGTGAAGGTAATGTAGTATTGGTACAAATTAATGGAACCATTTTAAAACAAGTTTTGGAGCATTCCGTTTCAGACTACAGATACTCTAACCCATCAGGGCGATTTTTACAATACTCTGGAATCCGAGTGACATACGACTTTGCTAAAGATTCCAGATTAGTTGAAGCATTAGTGAGATGTCGATCCTGCAACATTCCCCAGTTCTATCCTATCGATGATGAAAAAGAATACACAGTATTAATGCCTCTGTCATTAGCAAATGGCGGACAAGGATATTCTATGCTCGTGGGGCTTCCGCGACAGATTCTAGCTTATGATGAAGCTCGTTGTACTTCTGATTATATTACTCAACGCAGTCCTGTATACCCAGAAGTAGCTGGGCGAATTACGTTACTGAATACTGGTGCTATTCCCAACTCAGCAAATATTTTGACCTCTGCATATTTATTCACGTACATTATATTCATGTTAATTGTTAATAAAAATATAATGTAATATTTTTTTATTAAATATTTAGACAAAATTATTACTGTTTTTTTATAACCTCTGATTGAATGTTTAAAAAAGCATCATTGATCATTGTAAACAATGTAAAATGTAACAAAATTGTTTAAATTTCTAAACAAGTGGATTAATTAATATTTATCAGTGTTAGTCGAAACTAAGTGCAAAGTGATTAAAAACCGTTTTATTTGAATCGTTATCAATGAACACTAATATGAATAATTAATTAATCTGTACATGAATAGGCAAGTGTAATACGATAAATAACTTGTAAATTTAACAAATTTTCATCATCGTCGTTATTATTGCATGCTATCTTCAAATTAAAGTTTGATGGTTTTAGATTAGAGATAATCTTAAAAATATTATACACATCGAAGATTAGTGGAATTTAAAATATTTTTAGTAAGTATCATTTGAATAAAAAGCCAATATCTAAGATTTTACTCGAGAAACTGACAAACTAAGCTCATAAATTTTTACTTATTTTCTTACTAACCTTGTAATCCTCTATCAACATTTTTAACTTTTATTTTTTCTGCACTACAACTCTTTCTAGTTTAATAATCGAAAACTGAAATTGAAAGAAATTGTTTAGAGTATATGTATAAGACTTCCTAAAAATATTTAAATACATGTGACCTACAAAAGTATGTCAAGTCGATCGAGGCTGATTTCGTTATATTATATTATTTAAAGTGAATTGAAGTCAGTGAATAGTGCTGATTTATATAAATATAACTAATCATTTTTTTCACATAGATGCTTTAATTTTTTATTAATATTTAGCGCCTTTTTCTTCCCTAATTAAGATTATAAAATGAAATATGGTTTAATTTATTATACTTCTTTGTTATATTTATAAATAAATGTAAAGCTAGGTTATAAATGCTTTTAAAACGTTGCTTAATATATTGTAATTTGTAAATATTTATCACCTACTTTCTTTTAAATTATTTATCATTTATTAAATACTCATTTGTTATTATTGCATGTTTTTCTATTTCCTGTTAATTTACGACGAAATGGTGACAATTTTCTGATCTAATTCCTTGTTACAGTCGCTGGGGAATCATGAATTCGATGAAGGCGTTTCTGGATTAACACCTTTTATCAAGAATTTATCATGTCCAGTCTTAGCAGCAAACCTTATACTTAACAAAGAGCCTACTTTACAAGCGGAACAAAATTTGATGAATTCTATTATCTTTAACGTAAATGGAATCAAAATTGCAATAATAGGTTATTTAACTCCTGAAACAAAAGTTTTAGCAACTCGAAATAATGTTGAGTATATAGAAGAAGTTAAAGCTATTAAAAATGAAATCACTAAGTTAAATAAAAGCGATATCTATATAGCTTTGGGACATTCTGGATTTATAAAAGATTTAGAAATAGCAAAAGAAGTGGAAGATATTGATGTAGTTATTGGCGGTCATACTAACACATTTCTTTGGAATGGTACGGCTCCCGATATAGAGGAACCCGACGGTCCATATCCCACCCTAGTTAAACAACAATCAGGCAAAATTGTTCCTGTCGTTCAAGCATATGCATATACTAAATACTTGGGTAAATTGCATCTGGTATTTGACAACAACGGTAATTTAATTAGTTTCAATGGAAATCCTATTCTTCTTGATAAATCAGTACCGCAAGATCCAGATGTATTAAAAATTGTTGATAAATATCGCGGAGATGTATTAAAAATAACTGAAACGGTAATAGGCAATATTTCCGTTGTTCTGGATGGGAAGTCCTGTAGACTTAAAGAATGTAATATGGGAAACTTGATGTGTGACGCAGTGGTACACAAATATGCATCCGAATACAGAGGAGACGGATGGACAGATGCTCCTGTTAGTATAATTCACGGAGGATCAATCAGGGGATCCGTGGCTCATGTTAACCTACCAACGAATATAACAAAAGGTGATCTTTTAACCGTTATGCCCTTTGATGGCAGCTTAGTAAAAATATCTGTAACGGGAAAAGACATTTGGGAAATTTTAGAGGAAGCCGTAGCATATTATTATCCAATAAATGCTCCAGGAAAATTTTTACAAGTTTCAGGGCTAAAAGTAGAATACGATCTACAAAAGGCACCTAGAAAGAGAGTTAAAAGTGTATATATAAGATGTGGAAAATGTTATATCCCAGCGTACGCTCCACTAAACAATTCCGAAATTTACAATATAATAGTACCTTCATTTTTGGCAATAGGAGGAGATGGTTTTTCTGTATTTGTTGATCGCCCTTCAACTAATTTAGATTATAACGAATTACAATCTACAATTGAATATGTACAAATACATAAACCTCTGTATCCAGGTGTTGAAGGTCGTATAATACTGCATAATGCCGAAAGTATAATAATCAGCTCCGCTACTTCAGCAAAGATATCATTGTTCATTAGCGTATTACCGGTTTTATTAACTAATTTATATTTGTTGTTTTGTTATAATTCATAAAGTAAATTTTAATATATAATCCCATTTTGTACTTTATAGATATTTAATTAAGAATGTGATAAAATTCGAATAATCACAAAGTAATTTATTTATTATACATAAAATAAAATGTATGACACACCAACTTATTTTTCATTATTATTGCAAATATTAACAATATTATTTTAGTTCCGAAACAAAAAGATCTAATTGGCAACACAATGATTGTATTAGGCAGGTCGGTATTTCCATTAAAATATTGCAACGAATTGCTAATCGAGAATATTTTTTGTTTGCACTACAAATGTTTGTGTGTTGCGTTCGTTTATACGTTATTTCTTGTATAACGCACGCAGCACAAAATTACTAACTCACTTTTTTTACCTATGAAGTACAGCACCGCAGTGTTTTTTAGTGTTTTATTAGAACAGTAATAATATTTTAAGACATCGAGAATTAGAGTATTTCATTACAACCAAATGTACGTTGCGAAATATGTACACGTTGGTGCAACTTTTTGCAAATGAAACTAACACAAATTACTTAGAACTGGATTTATATAGTCTTTCAAATGAAAATGAATTCAACAAATGAGAACAAGCGATGCAAAAATGTACCTAAGTCGTTAACATGATTTAACTTAAACTAATACATCGTTAGTAATTAACTAATCTAGTATAAGTTGTAAATCTTGTAGTAATAATGATATTATAAAAACTTAAGTTTGCTAGCTTTTGACTCGAGAGAATGCTAACACTTCGTCACCACTAAAACAAAAATAAGATTTTGATGCAAATTTTTGTTTGGCTTTTTAAAATATTGAAAAGCTACTTTATTTTGGCACGAAGGCTAAAATATTAATTAGTGTATACAATACAATGTGGTGCTATGTATTCATCCTAAGTAGCAATATTGTTACAGGTATGCACCATTACCTTCAGGTGCACGTTCTGCTTCTTATGTATATATTGAATATTTATGCTATTGTGAACTTTAACAAACGTGCACAAGAATGAAACAGTGTTATATTAAATGCACTACCCTGATATTTATCTAACACATTGCTCTTGTCAAAAAATCTAAAAGTGTGTAGAAATAACTCATGACTGTTTTATTTGTTCCAGTCTCTTGGAAATCACGAGTTTGACAACGGAGTAAGCGGACTTACTCCTTTTATTGAAAATCTTACCACAGCTGTTTTAGCTGCTAATCTCGTACTAAATAAAGTTCCCGAGTTAGCGAGCGAAACTAATCTTAGAAAATCTGTCGTATTCAATGTTTCTGGCACAGCTGTTGGAGTAATTGGGTATTTAACACCAGAAACTAAAATGTTAGCCGTTCACAACAACGTTGAATATATTGATGAAATAGTAGCTCTTAAAGAAGAGGTAAAGAACTTAAAAAAAGAGGGTGTTAATATCATAATAGCACTTGGTCATTCCGGTTACTTAAGGGACATAGAAATAGCAAAAGCTGTAGATGGTATTGCTTTAGTAATAGGAGGGCATTCGAACACTTTTCTTTGGAATGGTTCAACTCCAGATTCTGACGATATTCAGGGCCCATATCCTACATATGTAACCCAAGCTTCTGGGAAACATGTGCCGGTAGTACAAGCATATGCCTATACTAAATATTTGGGAAAACTTCACATGGTTTTCGATTCCAACGGAAATATTGTAAAAATAGACGGTAATCCCATTCTGTTGGATCACAACATACCTCAAGATCTAGAGGTTTTAAAAATAGTAGAAAAGTATAAAACAGATATTCTGAACATTACAGAAGAAATTATCGGTACAACTTCAGTAGTCCTCGATGGTTTGAGTTGTCAATACAAAGAATGTAATCTTGGAAACTTAATAGCCGACGCTATGGTCTACAAATATGCAACAGAATATAAAGGAAAGTACTGGACTGACGCTCCTATAGCAGCTATACAGGGAGGTGGAATAAGATCATCATTAACAAATACGAAAACACCCACTAACATTACCAAGGGAGATTTACTCGCTGTCATGCCTTTTGAAGGAATATTGGTTACCGTCAAAATGAACGGTAATGTGTTATTACAAATGCTCGAATATGGTGTTTCAAACTATGATCTTTTAGATTATCCAGGTGAATTTCTGCAGGTATCAGGAATACGAGTGGTATTTGATTTAAGAAAACCTTCAGGCTCTAGAATTATAAATGCCGAAGCCAGATGTGCAGAATGTGATATACCAAGTTATTCTAAAATTGTTCACAATCAAGTATATAAAGTCATAATACCTAATTTTCTTGCAAAAGGGGGTGATGGGTATTGGATGTTTGAAGGATTACCAACCCAGGCTTTGGATTACAATGACTTGGCTGCTACTATATTCTATATAAAGCAACACAGTCCTGTATTTCACGGTGTTGAAGGAAGAGTAATTCTTGTTGATGGAAATGACGCAAATTATTCAATACACGTTTCTCCTTCGTTGTTTATGTTACTTTTTACGATAATTATAATTTTTTTTAAATAAGGAGAGTATTAGTAATTAAATAGGTATAACATTAAATAAAAATTAAAAATTTGTAGATGAAAATAAAAAGAAATTTAGTAACTAAAAGTTCGAATACATGTTTAGATTGTTAATTAGAATATCAGTATTTCTTAGTAAGGTTGTGATTTGTTTTTACTTGTAGATATAATGATTCTACTCAGAATCGAAATAAACATAATTCAGTATATATGGCGATAAGTTCTTACTATGTCATCATACTTATATTGAATAGTTCAATATTAAAATTGGCGTTGTTAGCGAAAAATATTATTGAACTCTTAAATGATACCTAATTTTTCCTAAGCAATTTCCGATTTTATATTCAGTATTAACTATTTATATATTAGTAATGAATAACTTTTTAATAATAATAATAACAAAATATCAACTTATATCTGAATGTCGCATCTGAATCCTAATGTAAAAAATAAGAATGGGCTGATGATTTATAGAATCCATAGAAAGCTACCCGGAAATAAAATCTGCACTGTGTACCACATAAAAAGTACTGTAAGATTAAATAAAAGCAAGAAACACTATTTATTCTTTATATGGAATAGAATACGTGAAATAATTATTAATTGAAATTAACATTTAAAAACTAATAGATGGTTCGAATGAAAACAACTTAAAACGTGAATATAATATTAAAACATACCAAAGGATATCATTAGTTGGTCTTTTCTGTATAATATGCTTAATTTCTATTTAAGAGCGTTCGAACTTGCCATATTCAAGGAAATTAATTAATTGGAGCGGTTAAATAAAACTTTAGTTCTTTTACTTTATAAATATATTACTAACATAGCTATAAAGAGACATTTGTAAAAATAGGCTGTTTAATTCTATTGTCGTACGTTTTTTCGTTTGTTTGTTGTTTATATCCATTTACGTTGATATCGACACTGAAGAAACATTTTGACAGAGAAAAAAAAATGTTATTTTTTTTGTACATAAAAAGGAAACTTGACTTTAACTAAGTAATATTATATATACCATAAAAGCAATTCTCACTGGATAGCGGTGCCTACGTTAGTGATTACTACTAAAACTAGCGGTTTAATTTTCATTTAAAAAGATACTTTTCATTAAGATATTTATTATATTAGTAATGTATTTTTAATGATTTTAAATTAAATTAATTAAGATCAAAACCAATACAAATAGTTTATTTACTTTCTCCTTATTGCCACTGTCTCTAGTTAATCCCTGACTCCGTTCCTTTTGCATATTAAAAACTGCAATATTCAACATTTTTTACTGCTCACTATTACTTTTCAACGCCAGTTATATTCTAACGTTCCAACAAACCTGAGTTATAGTAAGTAGTGACAAGGACACATAAAAAAAGATTATTGCTTGGCACTAGTATATATATTATTACATTCATAAAAATTTCAATGAAATTGAAATTATAGCGATAGAATACTATCGTTTCTATTTAATTAAGTAAATAATAAATAATGTTACAGATGTTACAGCCAGACAGTCATAGATTTCGCTTTATCTACTTTTAAAAACACTACTGCTAAGCATTGATTACTGATGATCCTTTAAATCAGTACTACCGTAGCTTTTTTGAGATCGATAAGTCACTAGCGAATATAACTAATATGTCCCAGTTTGAAGGTTGCTGTAAATAATTAAATTATTGAGGTTATGAAACTTCATACGTTGTCTGTAAAAAAATATTCTTTGCATAAATTTTTGATAATACATCGATTTTGTGGATATCACTAAGTTAAATAATAATCAACCAACATTAACTACTTCTAGTATTAATATTGACTTTCTGCAGATAATAATGTACAAATGAATTTATAATTATTTTATTAATATAGTAGTAAAAAATTTTTGTATGCGGTCCTTGACACGCTTGTCAATTTTAAAACTCGTTGATATTTTTCAGTAAATTCCAAATTATTAAATTTATAGATGTAACACTAATTTGAAATGGTTAAAACTTAAAAATCATCTTATATGCAACGACAGGACGAACATCTTTAATTTATAGGTATATAAACAAACACAACATCAACATTATAGATTTCTTTTTTAAATAAATTATTTTTTTTACAGTCTCTTGGGAACCACGAATTCGACGAAGAAGTAGAAGGAATACTACCTTTTATTAAAAACTTAACAGCGCCTGTAGTAGCAGCAAATCTAATATTGGACAAAGTTCCTGAACTCCAAAATATTACTAACTTATACAAATCGATTACTCTAATTGTCAATGGAGTCCAAATAGGTGTGATAGGATATTTAACACCAGACACAAAATTCTTAGCACCAAAAAACGATGTAGAATATGAAGATGAAATAATCGCTATAAGGAGAGAAGTTGAGTTTTTAACAAAAAAAGGAGTTAACATTTTAATAGCGCTTGGACATTCAGGTTTTTTAAAAGACTTAGAAATCGCTAAGGAAGTTCATGGACTGGATTTAGTAATCGGTGGTCATTCGAACACGTTTTTATGGAACGATGAACATTTCACGGAATCACCGGAACATCCGCAAGGAATGTATCCTACAATTGTTAAGCAGCCATCTGGAAGAATTGTTCCCGTAGTACAAGCTTACGCCTACACAAAATACTTGGGGAAACTGCATTTAATTTTTGATTCATCGGGTGAGATTCTGAAATACTTTGGTAGTCCAATGTTGTTGCATCAAAAAATACCCAATGATGAGGCAGTTATGAATATAATAGAAAAGTATCGCACCGATATAGACAGAATAAATAATGAAGTAGTCGGAAGTTCTCTCACCTTTCTTGACGGAGAACAATGTCGTATAAGAGAATGCAACATCGGTAATTTTATAACTGATGCAATCTTGAATTATACAAAACAGATTAATGGAGATAAATACTCTGAAGTAAACATAGCGATGGTACAAGGTGGAAGAATAAGATCATCTTTGGGGCGCACCGCTACACCGTTCGAGGTCACGAGAGGAGACTGGATTACGGTTTTGCCATTTTCAGATACTTTGACTATTATGAACGTAAATGGTTCTTCATTGATCAAAATTTTGGAACATTCAGTTGAGGGGTGGCGTACGATTGACAGTCCTGGGCAGTTTTTACAACTGTCCGGTATCGAGGTTACATACGATTTTACAAAAGAGCCTGGTGCTCGAGTTGCATCGGCTAAAGCAGTATGCGCCAAATGTACAACCCTGAAAGAGGTCCATTACGATTTAATATATAAAATAATAATTCCAAGCTTTCTGGCAGATGGCGGTGATGGTTACAACCTTCTTGAAAATCAACCAAAAGATATTCTCACATACAATGAACTTACGTGTGTTTTGGACTCTTTAGAGCGGTATAGCCCCATAAATCCTGGCGTATCTAATCGCATAATATTACTTAATGAAGATATAGTTAGAAAAAATCTAAATCAAATTGTATTCAATAGTAACGAAGTAGATCACTCTAAATCAGCTACTAACCTAGTTAATTTGTTTTTGTTATCGACTACATTGTTAGCCTCTTCCATACATTTACAGTATTTATAGTTCATATATTTTATACAGATTTATCCACAGCCTAAAATAAATGAGAAAATTTTCGCAAATAAAAATAATTTTTACTTGATGAGATTCTCTCTTATTGAAAACTTTTATGTTATGAGACAATCAGAAAATCTTTTACTATATAAACATCCTGACTAGCGCCATTTATGGACGTAAATCTCAATTATCGCCAAACAAACGTTTAGCTGGTGTCATGGGTTGATTTAAAATAAAATTAGTATTTAATGTTAATAATACAATCACTAAAATCGCTTTATTTAGAATAAAATCTTTAAATAAAAAAAAATAACAGCAAACAGATTGTAGTATGAAGCAAGAATTTAATTAGCATTTAAAATTGTATACAAAAATCAAGTTAATTGTGCAAACGAAAATCAATATCCATATTACCAAACTTTTCTAGATTTCCAATAAAAAAATTATTTTAATCCCATCATGGGATTGAATGATGGATTAAAATCTATGATCAATTTCCAAATTCTAATATCTCGGCCTTTTTTTCTAGATATCTAATTACTTTCAAGGAAAAGTATCAATTACAGGACTATCAAGTATCATGAACTGAACTATCAAGCACTTAACTAAATGACTAATATAAGTGAAATATTTATTTCTCTTAAGAAATCAATTGGCATAACAGTCTACGCCTCTAAAAAATGATTTAACAATTGCCACATTGGCTGATATAATTATATTAATAATTTTGCGCATTTTAATATTAATAATTATAATATAATCTGTTAGATGAATAATTGAAAAAAAAATAACATACAATTGATAATTGCAGACTACATTGTAACCTAGTATTTATTAACAAAATGTTAATATCCTCAGTAATAAAGAACATCAGTTATTCTCATTAGCAAAAAAAAATAACTTAAAGGATACACAAAAACTATATTAGTACAAAAAAAAAACACTTTCAAAAATACTATACTGTAAACAAGAATACAATCAATAAACAATATAAATGTGTAAAATATTGTCCATAAGTGTACAATATTCAAAATAACAAAATCAATGTATTCAATTACTTAAAAATATAAGAACATAACATTATCAAATATTTCTCACGACAGGTATAAATAAATATACATATAAAAAAATAATTAAACAGATGTTAACTGAACTGCAACTTGACCAACAACTCAAACACGAACTAGAAGGTATAGCTCTGTAATTAAACAAGACAAGTCCGTTATAAGGCACTTGCCTTACAGCACCTAGGCAGCTAATTAAAAGTTATATAGTTTTAAGAACTTAATTTTAACAATGTCTTTAATTTAATACCTTTTTATATTTATATTATCCAATCTTTCCAGTATATATCTATAAAATATTTAAAATTTACATCTTCTAGTTCAGATTTGTCATGAAGCACACATGAACCTCAGTAATAGGTCTCAGCTAAAAATAATGAGAAAAATAATAACATATGTATTTGAATTCACATATAAAAATGATATATCTTTGTGCATTATATAATATTAATTTCCATCTCTGTATTAGTTCTGTTATTAGTTTTATGAGATTAGTTTGCACCGAAAGTTGAAATAAATATTTATGATTTAATTATATCAATAAAATTTGTTTCTCAAAAATTCATATATATTTGTAGTCTTATCATTTATGTATCTTCCATACATGTTTTACAAAAACTTTTCTACAAAATATACCCTTTATACATTAAAGGTCCTGTCAGATTCATGTATACTTCAACATACTGTAAAGAAAACAAAAAAATACTAATCACAAATATAATGGTTTTATCGTTATAAAAGATACTGTTATAAAATACTCTATTCCGACAATTTATTGGTGGTAGGTGTCAGTTGCCTGGGTGAAGTTACAAAAGACTATACATTTTAAGCCTCACTGGGAGAAACCATATGTTGTATAGGGAATACCATCATAGCTAACACCACATGATTAGGTGTTACATCAAAAGATTAAAAAAATTTGAACTTACAAAGCAGGGGGTATGGCACTCCACGGGATCATGATTTTATTGCTACTAGGCAATAGGCCACCAAAAATTTCTAAACACTGTTTTAATGCCTCTTGACATTCTAATAGCTCTTTGCAAGGTGCATAATCTTCAAATTGCTTACAAAGATCGCACAAAGATTTGAATAGCTTAAGAGCAGTAACAAGGTCACCTCTTTCTAAATCGTTGATGGCATTGGTGTCTAGTAATTTGTTTTTCCTAATAACTAATTTCATAGGGATATTCAATGATGGTGCCATGCTCAAATACATAGGCCAGTTGTTAACACAAGCTTCGCAAAAGCAGTGAAATTTATATTGAAATTTCAGTGAAGCTCGGCGTGACAGGCAATTTTCAAGGGCATGATGAGGTCTGTAAACAAAATATTCGAATTTTTACTGACTACAATAAATAAAGTGCAAATACTTATATAAAGTGTAAATTCTTATATAATACATGCATTTCATATATCTTAATTATTAGTCTCCGGTGGTATGCAAGTAGCATTACTGTTTCCACATTGCATCACATCAGCACCCCCAAACATAAACATTCCTGTGTTACATGCTTACCCATAGTTATCAAAAACTTGCATGCCTTTCTTGATAGGACGTAGAGCAAATAAGCACATCCTCCCAGAACCAACTTTGTTGAACCTGACAACATTAGGGGTACAAGAATGGTTCAGCAAACTATGAAAACCATAGGCTGCACTCGCTAAACTTAGTTTCTCAACATACTTCCCGTTATTTTCAATGTTAGAGTCTATACCATGCATATTAATTGGAGTGGTCATTAAATGATGTAGCAACAATCCTGCAATGCAATTCTTTGCTTTCTCAATTATTGTTTCATCTTTATCTTGTAAAAATATAGCACGGTTGACAAGAAAATTTAAAAACACTGCAGCAGTAACAGCTTTCTGAAATATATCAGAGACAGATCTCTTGTCTACATTGCTTTCTAAAGTATGTATTGAAGCATAATGCTTTGAATCAAAAATCCATTCCCCATTAACTTGAATATGTCCTCTGTATTCATTATCCATATTTGCTTCAGCCTCATCTACTGCTTTTAAAAATGTCTCCCAATCTTTGTAGTCATTACGAGCTTTTATTACAGTTCTTAAGGCTAATAATTCAAGTTTAGTAAAATCCATATCAAATAAAGTTGCCATCAATTTACATTCAACAGAATGATATTTTTCCCAAGCATTTTTCTTACAATCCTCACTACAGTAAAATGCATAACAACAATTTTCACAAGGCAATAAATTTAAATCTCTAGAAAGACAATAACTACAGCTAAATAAGTATTGCGACTTTAAGAGCAAAGTACTAAAGGGATCCTCTTCAACAATGACTTCTCCAACACTAATGTCCTCTTTAGCAATAACATGACGCCCCATCTCTTTAGTAAATACAACTTCTAGTTTAGAGCTCGCACTCAAATATCTACTGTGTTTACTAGATTTCATAGATATCAAGCTGTTCAAATCAGTGATGGTTTCATTTTTACTATTCTTTTTAAGTAAACCCTCTTCACATAATTTCTGTCTATTATTCAGTTTAACTTTTAATTCTTCTGGAAAGTTTAATGATAATATTTCCCCAATATCTTTCAAACATTCCTCATACTTCTCCATACCTATAAAGATTGCAGATCGATTTGATAATGCCAAGCAATAATTTTTAGATTTTTCAGGTGCATGAAGCAAAGCTAAATTGTAATATTGCCATGCTTGAATATTTTTATGTAACTGGAAACACTTGTTACCCTGGTTACGGTAATGTGTAGACACAGTATCTGATTTATTTACTGCTTTAAATTCTGGAAAAGAACTTAATTCCTCCAATAATTTGTAAACATATAGGACTCTTTGATTGTTATTCTTCAGAGATAACAGTTTGTTTGATATATCTCTAATTTCACGCCGTGTAGTTAATTCCTTTATGACACTTTCATACAAGTGATCAATAATCATTTTAAGAGATTTGTCTTCTATAATCAGCAAGAAAATGTCACACTTCGCAACTCCTTTTATTGTTATAAATTTAGGTTGCGAGATGATATATGTTATAGACCAACGTTTAAAAAGTCAAAATATTCCGGCGGATAAATCTGAAAAAGGTTAGTTCATATTTGTCTGAAATCAAAATAGCTTATATAAATAACGATTTAGCATGTTATCAGAAAAGTTTATATTTTATTGAATCATTATGTTAAAAAATTTCAGTGCTAACCGATATTGTTACCGTATTACTTCACCCTAAACTTCAACAAGAACTATTTATACCACAACCAGTGGCGAGCCATTCCATCATAAAACAGCTCTTACAAGATGTAGCAGCCGCCTCAATTATGAAATTGGACGAGTATTCAATGGATAAATTGTGGAACCTCATGACCATGATATTCAAATGGCAAATATCAGTAGCGAATAATCAAACCATCTTTGACATAAGTCGCCGACATTTAAAAGGTGTATCTACACTCATGCCAAATAGGTTTCCAAAAGGATTAATAGGAAAAGTTTTAAAAAATATCGAATTGTTACAAGAAAAAATTCCAGACGAAATTTATAAATGCTTAAATAATACAATAATGCTGTGGTTTTCAGAGTATCATATAAAAATATCTGTTTTGCTTAGGTTGGGATTACAAAACAAAGATGGATCTTTTAATTCTCCGACAGCAATAAATCCAATAATTTTTCAAAATTTAGGAGACAATATATATAAATATGATAATAAAAAAAATCCCATAGAAGAGTTTTATAACAACTCTGCGGACACGAGTGAAATTAATTGTCTTTTGTCATACATAGATACAGTAAAAAGCAATAAAACAATGCCGAATCTGGAAGTACAACTTCCAATTGGAATGGCTCAAAATACTACTGATAAAAAAATTCTTATAATAAACAAAAATATTAATTTTCAACAAATTGAAACTAACTTTAAAGAGAAAGAGAGTGATCTATCTTTTACTCCTGATATTCCTAAATCACCACAAGAAGACCTTATGAAAATGTTAGAAAATATATAAATATAATTTAATATACTCTATATATTTCTACTGGCGCGTATTAAATACTAGCTACACTTTATTAAGGAGTTGACCAGAAATCGAAGTAACTATAGTCACCGGTTCTTTAAATTTAAGATTCGTTTAAGGGACAAAGGAGAAAATCATTCTTATAAGCTTAATAAATGTAATCTAATTTTCTTTTTATTATTCATTATTTCATTACAATTACCGAAACCTATTAAAAGTTATGATAACGGAATGTTGAATTAGAATTCGTCTTTGTGTTCATAGGTTCTTTAATCAGCAATGAACGACAATTGCTTTAAATGATGATTATGATAAAATGTCATAAATGCAAAAAACTATTCAACCCTTTTTAAAAATTTAGCTACTTCAGCGATGTATATCTACATAGATATGTAGATATGTAGATATAAAATATAGACATCTATATTTTATGTTTTTGAAGTAATGGCATAACACATTTTAAAATTAATAAAAAATATTAATCTATAATGATTATACTTACAAAATTGCAGTTTTAACGTGATATTTCAAGTAATTGTTTAATAAGTACAAACAATACACACCTAACTGGTAGAATGAATAAGCTGTATTGAAACAGATCCTATACACAAAGCACATAGACATTGAACTATATGTATGTATGATTATACATCGGTATGTTATGACTCACGACGGTTATTCCCGTAAAACCGGCAATGTAGAGTACTGACACACATTCAAAGACAATAACAAAAGCCTTCTAAGAACATTTTATGCATACGTTTTTTCTTATGTTAGAGTAATGTTTTCTTTTTTTTGACACATAGCAGTTCACACTTAAATCGTACCTTCACCTATAGATATATAAATATTATTTTTATTATAAAGACTTGCCAACATTTCTATATATAATGATAATGTTTTCTTTGTTCGCTAATCACCATGAAGACTTGTGAACTTACCGACAAGTCCATTCGACGCGGAATGATTTGTAAACGGTTATAGCCTATTTATTTTTTAAATTTCATAAATCCTTTATCATTTTATCTCTAATTAACTTTTATAAACATTTTCTTTTCGTGTTATTTGTACGGTTGCTGTAGTAGTTCTTGTTATAGAAAATCATTTGCGGTTGCGTTTACTCTCAAGGAATATTTCAGATAAATTTTAAGTCAAATTTTATATTAGGGCCAGCAAAGCAGCCGGGGAACAATTACTTGATTATAATAGTACATAATAGCTACAAAATTACTTTTTATGATATTAAGTGACTAATATTTAATTTTGTCACATTTAATATTTTTGTATTAACAGATTTTAGTCTTGGCATGATTATTGTTAAGTATTTTATTTCATTTTTTTACAATATTGCGATGTTGATTGTGATCTTTTGCGAATATTGTTATCTTCGTATTGAGATATTAAGACTAGTTAACGCAATAATTTAACGCACTAATAGAACTTATAACAACCCAGTAAATATTTACACACGACGGGAAAATTAACGCTGTGAAAGTATTTAACGAGATGACTCTCCGGTGTACATAAGACAGACAGACCTGACAAAATCGCAGATTATTGCATTGTTTACTATTTATGTTGGCTTTTATTCAATGATATAAAGATGGTTTAAGTTAATTAAACAAATAATTTTATGATTTTTTTTGTTATTCACAAATTACGGGATCTATTGCTATAGCTAATCCTTTGTAAACATACGGACTTATGTAATTTTTTTTGTTTAACTATGCAATAAGAAGACAGTTACCTGATGGTAAGTGTTAAGTCTAAAAACAGACTGCAACCAAAGGACCATTGTACCGAAGATCACATTTTTGTTTAATAAAAAAGCGTACATTAACAAATATCTTGTTTTTCTGTTAAAAATACTTTATTCACAGTGTTTACAATTGTTCGTTGGTACAATATATTAAAATAACTGAAAATTTTTAAAGTATTATACTATTAAGATAGTTATAACATTAACATTGTAATTAAAATAAAAGTTACTATTTATCTTTACGACTCCCCTCCACACGTTTCAATGGTTTTGTATATTTCATCAATTCTAAATTATTGAACGTACAGTGTATTTTTTTTCTATACAATTGCTAACTTTTTCCATTCTTCCATCCTGTTTTCACCATTAGACATCCAGGCGCGCAACAAAACACCTTCCCTATGTTCTTAACTTTCCCTGTTCGAGAACAAACAAGTTCAGCTCCCAGCTTTTAATAACACAAAACCGCTCTGTGTTCTTATCCAAATGCGACGTCTTTGAGAAAATAGCCTGTTACTAGACTAGCCAGGTTTATCACTGCAGATCACAGAATCACTTAACACCAGAGAGAATCATAATCAAACACTAATTAAAAACTATTATAGATTCGCAAGTGATATACTACGTCATCATGATCATAATTATCATCAGCAGACGGACGTCCGCTATTGGAAATAGGTTTCCTCTAAAGATCTCTATAGTGTGTTGTTTAAATTGTTCCACTAATATCATACAGTTACAGTGTGACAGGAAACAAACAAATCTCTAAACAAATTCAGAAAAATGTTATGTATTAGAACGTGTTTAAAGTAAACAATTAAACATATGGATCGGAACTTTGCGGTGAGCCCATGTCCGACAGTAGACGTCTATTGGCCGTTGGTGAAGATAGTGGTTCGAAAAAGTCAACACAACCAAAAAAGTATATTTTGAAGATACTATTTCAACATACACATACACAACAACATTCGTACAAAATTAAATTAAACATTTTTTTTTACACTCAATTCTTGAAATATATATCATTTAATATTATAACAAGAATCGTCACAGTTAAGAAAACATTTTCTTAAATTAAAATACTAAAATTAAATACAACACGAAAATTGCAATTAGTCACTAGTTAGTAGAATCATTTGCAGAAGGTATTTATATTTTTAAACAATCTTGTAACATAAAATAAACAGTTTTTAGTATTGTTTACATGAGAAGGTATACAAAGTAAGATTTAAAATGGCAAATGAACTATAAAAAAAAACCATCAGCAAACCTGGTCGATTCTATAAATGCGCGACGTTCAATCAAAACATCCGCCGTTTATGCGGTGCGGCTAAGTTCGAGTTAGTAATGAAATATTAATTTAACCTATAAAATGTTTTAATACATATTTACTAATTCCTATATATGACGTGATGCGTTAAATATATCGTTAAGAAATCGACATCTTCCGAAAAGTAACTTTAGAGGATATGTGGCGTATACCAATTACTCCGCCATACATCGATTCCCATCAGCGGGAATGTTCCGCTAATTATACGCTCGTCGATAACAATGTAACATGAGTAATGATGATATACACTGCATCACATTGTACTCTTCTTACGACTCGGTGCCTCGAAATTTCCTAGTTATCCGAAACAGAAATATTTTTACACTTCTGTTTAATGGCTGAAAATGGCGCTGCGATGGTATTCTTACCTAGGCGGTTACCGGCAGTCATAACATTCACTCAGTCCTATGGAACATTTCCGTTTAGCCATTTTATAAATTTACTCATAATCGGAACCATGTAAAATCTCTACAATGATTTGCAGATCTTTCTTTAAAATTTAATAATTCAAACTTTCAATAATTTTTTTTCTTGTCAATGTCTAAGGACATCTTTATCAGACATTATATACATAACATGTTAGGCTAATGAAAAATCATCACGGATTTGTGGTATAAAATACCACAAATCCGTGATCAAACAGTCCACTTGAAAAAATATGTACTTAAATCAATAGTAACATAAATAATTGAAAGTACAAAAAAAAAAACGACAACTACATCCGCAAAATAACTGCCATTAGACTACTACTTGTTAAGTCAAATCGAATGAAAATATTATATGAATAATCAGAAACTCTTTGAAATATAATTCCTGTACAGTAAACATCACAATTTCAAAATGTCTATGCAACACCAGGCGATTGCTATAGGAATTTAGAGTGGATACGCGAGGAGTTTGGTGAGAAGCTGCTGTCTGGTAGCACACTAGCGTCTCCGTACACGGGGACGTTAGGCACGCTAGGCCCATTCGACGCGTACGGACTCCGCGACCATGTCCTCGGACGCTGCATGATAGGCGGCGTTTCTTGGGGCAACACTGTACTAATAACCGGTTCCGTGGGCATTCGGATCTTGCCTCTACTTTCCAGCCGTTGTTGTACTATAAATAAAATAACAATTACTTTTATAAATTAGTCACTTCAATACTACAAACCACTATGCTGCAGTAAGAAAGCTCTCTCGTATGTTGATAGCCAGAACACAATATATAGTTAGATGGTGACTGATTTACAATAAAAATAACGTTATTAACTAGGCGGATTTGAAAAAAGCTATTACTATCCAAACTCCACATCATCCAGCCTGATTAAAACCAAGGACTGTGTTATAAGACAAACGTTTAGCCATTGCACTATAGAGCTAGTCAAGTGCATTAGACATTTGTGGAAACTTACCCACGTTGGCACATCTACCAGCTATTTTAAAGTAGACACTCACCGTACAGATAAGCGGCAGCAACAGCCACGACTGTCATCAGTGTGGGCAAATATGGCTTGAGAAGAGAAAAAATGGCGCCTAATAAGGTCCCGCACGCTACATCGCACTCCCTCTCCACCTCCACCGTTATAACTTGAGCAGTCAACTTCGACATAACATTCACATGTCCAACACCACAAGTAACCGTTTCGCTCTTCACGGTAACTCTCACCTCACTCTCTTTGGAACTCATTTCCAATTTTAAGCCAGGCGCTGTGGTCATTTTGACCAATTTGAGAGCATGAGGATGGCCAGTTATAGTGAATGTGGCTGGCGGATTGGCCAATGAAACTTTGTTGGGGGAGACTTCTATGGGAGGCAGAAGTAGCACTTTAGTGCATGTCCTCTTTGGACTCCATTCGGCGCACAATTCGATTTCCGTTGAGTCTGTTATTATTGATGGTGTGATAACCGTGCAGCCCAATTGACCTAAAATTTATCAATTTAAAAATATATTTTTATTTATTTAAAACCAAAAAAAAGAGACAAGGGAATGTTTTGTTTCACTGAAGCATTGTCTTGGCTCTTTTGATTGGTGGTAGGATTCAATTTCATCCCCCAACCAGGTTCCAGCTTTGTCGTAGCGATGGACATCAGTAGCCATAACTTGGTCACCCACTGGTCTCAGCTTCAATAAGCTGAGAGGAAACTACCCGACGGCCCAAGGCGTAAGAGCGACTCGAGGCGGCAGCTCCAGAACGAACATCTCATTTCATCGAAGAAAAAAACTATTCTGTTCTATATAAAAATGTTATGTATTAAAGGACAACATGATTTAATTTCTTTGGTCATTTCCCTCTTGCTAATTACGAAAGTAGTTGTGGTTGCGTAATTTTAAAATTATAATAACATTCTCACCATTAGCTATATCAAGAACTGGCTGAGCTGTGTAGGGGGCTTTAGTCCGACAAGTGTAAGGTAGTTCTACTTGTATTCCTTCCAATGCATATTTCTGCTCTTCACTGCACAGCAATGGGCCTGATGTAAGACCGGTTGCTTCGAAAGACAGTGGTACCATTGAGTAAGGCCACTCTCCAGGTAAAAACTCCATCTGAAACACAGTAAAAACTAAGTAAATTACAAATACCAAGTTGTTTAGTTTTGTTCTTGAGTTAACTTGTATTGTGATTTTATAAAACTTGAACATCTTATTTACTCCAAAGGTATTATTTGAATGTAGATAATGTAAGAAATTCTTTGCTTGCAAATAATAAACAGCATTGTTAATGGTCCCTTGAGATTAATCTCTTTCACAGCCTTATAGAATTATGAACGATAAGTATTTCTGAGCACTTTGGTTCAGATATGAAACTTGCATGCACTGCTTATTGTCAATGGCATCAACTTATCCAATAAGTTTGCTATCATAATAAATATTTTTGGTAAAATAAATCTCGTATCGTATCTTTTTTATTTAGTATACTGTTTATCATATTATAGACATTTAATTTTTATTTAAATTTTCTTAATATTATATTACCGCTATATTCACTTGTAATTCTATACCAATAAATATTTTATTTTGTACACCACTCTTTACACATTTAATGCAGTTTCTAAAGTGAGATTTTTGCTTCTATTATGCACCGGCCCCAAGACGCAATACTAATACAGCAATTTTTTTTTTCGTTTTTGCTATTGAAAGTACTAGTGAAAGTAAAGTGTGTTATAGGAAGGAACAAGCAACAAAAATGTCGAGGGGGACTGAAATTAGTTTAAAGATCGTTCACGGCGATGTATAGTCGCTCCTCAAACGACGTAGATAGCGCTAAGTGGGATAGTGTCACGGCACCTTGTCAAGAGGGGTTTGGTGCAAGGTCACTGCAGCGGGCGGGCGATCGAGCCGCAGCGCGTGCTTGGTGGCCGCGTCGCGCCCCAGCAGTGCGAGCGTCACACCGGCGCCTGCATATAGCGACACGCCGCTAGGCGCACGCCAGCCCACGCCCTCCAAGCACACCGCCCAACTACCCGCAGCTGTACACAAATAAACAATAGCGAGCAAATGTTACTGTGTGTACATAGAACGAAATAAAAAGTACTAAATTATAATTATAAAAGACACAAAGTCTAATGACTACTTAACAAACGTAATATTGTGAATTGTAAATACACTATCTACACGACACAGTTGTAACATTAAAGCTTTAGAAAAAAAGTAAAACTAACCAATGATGCGATTCCCGTACGAATCTGATCCAAAAATTAGGACCTCGTCCGTAACGGTTACTCCGCCAGCGGACGCTTGGAAGCCCACGTACGCTCCCGCGACATCCAAACCGGTAAACACAATCTCGCTGCCCACGGCACTGTAATAAAATGAATTATATTCCTGTAATAACATGAAGTAAAGCTGCACGAGTTTCAAGGGTACTCTTATAATGACTAATGCCTAACACTTACTAGTTAAACCTAAGGTATCCCAATCCGCCGACTATCTAATTATACAGCCTCAGGTGGCGACAGAGCCCGCTTGCCCACACTTACCCCACACTGCTGAGGAGGTAAGAGTCCCGACCCTTAAGTCCAACAGTCGATTGTTGCAGGCTGACTTTTAATAATATACATAACTTTATAATTTCACATAGTTTTTTGTGACAATAGGGCCGAGGATAGTAAGGCGTGCACGCCTAAAATCGCTGGTTCTGGTAGTTTAATAGCCAGAACAAAGCAACGCTCTTATGGCGATAGGTTTACATTATGAGAGTGGTTAAAACTTAGGCGAGTTTAAAAAAATCCTAACACCCACCAAACTCAACATGTGGGTCCCGTAATCGAACCAGATACTTTAACCGCTTTACGAAAACTACGCCTTAGACGTGATCATAATGTTGACAGCAGTAATATTTAATATAAGAAAAACCCATCAGCTGTTCTATATTTACTTAATCCATTTATGTTAATAGTGTTTGCATAAAAATATTACAGTAGTTAACAACTTCCTTATGATTATTGTTGTGTTACCTGTTAGAAGCTCGTCTAATATGCGAAGGTACTGGTGAGGTTATAGACAAGTTTGCCTCGGGGGCAAGTAGCTCTCTGCCCACCGAATTCCTCATCACGATTCGGACAGAATCATCGCCAAATGTCTCCGCTGTACAGTAGTGTGGTGTTGCCACTTCTACATGTATTATCTAAATCGATAATTAATTATTATTATTAAAATAATGATTATAACAACCATTATTCACCATAGTATAATTTATCAATTTTGCAAACAATAATGTTAAAATAATTATGTATTACATAATATACTAATGGATTGCCATTGTAGATAAAAAAATATATATACTAACTGTTTCTCTATAGATGTTGTTTCTATCGTCTTTATGTTGGGCTACGATCACTCCATGCCCCGGTCTAAAACCTTTCACTTCACCACTTGGGCTCACGTCAAATGTCCCGTCACCGTATGAAGTCCAGACACATCTAGGGACAGACTTAAGACGTATGGAAGAGCCTGTTGCTATACTAAGTCTACTACCAGCAGACAATTCTGTCGTGAATCCTTCAATTGATGTGCGTATATCTGAAATACCTAGTATTTCGATTGTACTGTCCCATGATCTAGTTTCGGCGACCTAAAAGAAAACACGCCTCAATGTATTTTGACAAGCTATTTGGTTTGCGCATATACCTCTCCATTTTTTTGACTGCTTTTATTACATGGTATTAAGTAATGATGAGACAGGATGGTTTGGAGATGCCATCCGGGATAATCTGCCTTTCACCTGCTTAGAACTGAAATACACTGTTATGGTCACTTACAAGACGAGGATAGTAGCTAACTAGATGGACTCGATAAAATACCACATGTGACCACAGAGACAGTAAAAATTCTTCGAATTAAATTTACCATCGAGTACTGACTTTTACGACGAACTGAAAATCATCTGTTTTTAGCAGTACTCTAATCTTTAACGATTGAATCTCTTTGTCTTTAGTAACAAATTTGTTAAAAAGGATTAAACTTACCTGTCCCATATTTCTCACTCGAACATCGATTGTTATAACACCATGCTTCAAAGGTACAACTCTCACTGAAAGTCCTTCCGCAACTGACCTTTCTAGTAAATCTAAAAAAACAATGGCCAATTATAATTAAGCTTTAAAGATATTTGTAGTACATTTACAATCTATGCGTATCAATGTGTACTCCATAATTCGATTTATTGTTGGTAACTCTCTATTGCTAGTGACCGTCTATTATATACTTCTCCACAAATAAAAATTACTCTGTTTCGGTTTTTAGAACGTTGTAGATGTCTCGGGACGATGAATACAATGTATTGCAATGTACGTCTTAATCAGCACCACATTATGAGCAGGTGCACTTACCATCACGTGAATGCTGTCTCGTCGTTTTGACGAATACAATAAATATTATGGAAAAACAATAAATATTTGTTAGAGTAAACAGTTCAATAAAGAATTAAATATGAACGAAAAAACAAACCATCAGCATGTCCAATATAGAGCCTAGCAATAGAAGGGTCCCGTAAGGTCCAAGTTACGCGAGGTGGCGGCTGTACGGCGGACAATGCACCTGCGGTCAAGCCGTTAGCCTCTACCCACACGGGGGTAGGAGAACCCACTAACAGACTCTGAGTTGCTGATCGTACACGAAGCCCCGAGATTGGCACTACCTGATCAGAAAGTTGATTATCGTTAAAGCGAAAAATAAAATAAACAACGTAATGGCACAGAAAAGACTATTCTTTGGGTGCGTCAGGGAACAGCTCTATAACGTCGGGCTATTAAGAATAGGACTCGGATAACTCCTGTCTGTCATAAAAGATTCACGGGCAAAACACATGAATCTTTTTACTCTCCCATAGAGACCCTCATCGTCCATTATAAAAGACCGTGATGGACGATATATACGTGGGGATATCATATTTTTTTACATTTTACCTCGATCTCGGCTTCGGCGGTTGCCATTTCGACGTTACCTATGTCGGTGGCAACCAGTTTGATGCGCGCGCTGCCCAGTGCCAGGCCGTGGACTAAACCACTCTGTGACACCTGAGTAAAAATACAAATAGTATAATTATAAACATTCTAGAATATTTTTCACGTACGGTCGTTCTTCGATATATCTAGAGTTATTTTTTTGATAGATAATATAAAAAGCCAAAATAATGTGGGAGTAGTTACGGTTGGTTATAATACATCATGGATATCATCTTGAGACTTACCGAATAAGATGTTACCATTCAATATAGTAGTAAAAAACGGGCGCTACAGCAGTATTTATTATTAAGGTGTCTGTACTGAAGACCTACCAAATGTAAATAAAATGAAGGCAGGTGTCTGTCATCGAAACCTCTCGGTGGGTATTACTGGGGCTAAAGAGATTTGACATCTGATTCCTTAAAGCAACAAAGCTCAATCTGATGCAGTGGATATTATACTAACGCCAAATGAACATCAAGTGAACATTCAACTTGTATCGAGGTATTTTGAAATAATCTAAACAAAAATATCTCGGCAGTGTTTATGTGAGAGGATTTGTATATACTTCGAGGCGGTCAGTGGGCGCGAGCGTGTGGTAGTGAAGGTCCGCCAGGTGCGCGGGCGGACCGCCGCTGTGTCGCAGCTGCAGACGAGCGCCGGGCGGCACGCGCGCACTCGCGGGCACTACCCGCAGCGCCGGGAACACCACCACCTAGGTAAAGTGGTTTGTAAACAAACAAACAAAACATGAATAACCTCCAAGTAATGCTGACTCTTATTAAAATATTATTATTATTTATCCTTTATTGTATACCAGTTACAAGATATGGAATATATTATATATACATAAATGTACAATGGGCAATCTTATTGCTCAAAAAGCAATTTCTTGCAGATAACCCATTTGGATGGAAGAAGTGAACTAAAAGCAAAGTTAAGATAGTGCTGCACTAAATTAAACATAATGCAAACTTCTTAGAAAAACAAATTTTGAACTTAATAACCATGACGTAAAATAATTATTTATATAAAAATTAATATATGTAAAACTATAACTCTGAAGACCCTTTAAAAAGGCTCTTAAAAAATTTATTAAAAAAATTATATTCCTTACAATCAGATTTTTTTTAAAGTTTAGAACTTTCTCAATTGAATCTCTATTAAAACAAAAATTAAGAGACAGATAAAACAGAAACAAAAAAACCCAGAGAAAGGACTTTAACATTATATTTATTATTATAATAATATTTTATATTTAATAGCAATGATTTAAATTAAAACTAACCTCTATTTCTGGACTCCAGACATTAGCAAGAGAAGCACGGACTCTGCCCGTGCCTTCATGAAGCCCGCATAGCTTCCCATTCCTGACCTTAACATGGCCGACAGTGCGCCACTCCGCTGGACGAGTGCTCGTTAAATAACGATTGGAGACACCCCTTGCCAGCGCGCTGATCGACACACATCCACCGACGCTAACTGCTCGAGCTGTTACCACTTCTACACTTAGCACTTCTTCTATGTTCACCTGAATATTTTTTTTTAATAAACCTTCAAAATGCAAAGAAATATCATCATATAAATGTGTTATACCGCTTCTTATCAATATTCTTATTACCTCCACGAGCTGCTTCTCCCCTTGAACACAGAGGTCAGTGACCATCAAGTCATAAGTGCCTGGAGCCGGTACAACTACTGTAAGGGCTCCATTTTCGATACCCGCGATGACGCCTTTGGCTGCCTGCACTGCGTACTTTTCACTTCCGCCTGACACCGTCGCAATGCTTGATACTGATTCACCTTCCCAAGCAATGTTCATCTGTGAAAGGTTTTTATAAACTGAAATACATAACTCAAGCGCCTATATTTACCCCCAAATAATAGTGTGCAAACATTACTGTGTACCAGCTATCTAGCAGAGTAGATGGAGCTAATGAAATCACTGGATAAAAAAAATTTACGAAAGGCAGGCTAAGGCACATTGCAGCGCTACCGTCGTAAATAGCGCCATATTGTATGGATGTATCCTTTACTAACAAATGAAGGTATAGCTTTTCGAACAAAAAAGAGGAATTGTTTTACATGTTCCCATTTTTTAGTGTATTAGGGTCTATACTATTAAGGTTTCTTTTAGCTGGTAATAATTTCAGAAGTTAGAAACTATAACTATGATAAAGATACTGGACAAAGATTATATTTCTTTTGATTTCGGAAAATGGTCTAAAGGTTTTGAGGTTTATGGGGGTCAGGATGATATGAGATTTCCACTCACTTAAACCCCCATGGTAGTATTCTTCAATGTGTCAGGATGAGTCCCAGGCTCTTCTAGGAAAAGCATCCGAAACGGACATAGATTACTTACAGGTTGTAGACAGGCTAATATCCATATTAATAAATATGAGCCAAACGATGAATTAACAAACATGTCGCATTATGTATATAAGATACTGTTCTTATGATACTTGTATTACAAACCTTGACTGGATCACAGTTTAATGGCGCCACTACTCTCGCCTGTATACTGGCTGTTGCTTCAGGAATGCTAGCTTTAATTGTACCTGTCCATCCTATAGCTTGTTCATTTGCTACCACCACCTAAAGATTTAGCACTAAGTTAATATAACACTAAGTTAAAAATTATAAAACTCATGTCATTTGTCGTTACACAACTCCTTGATGTAACATTACACAAGTCTTTATTTTGATCTATCTGTTTTTTTCTGGTACTCCATATTCATCGTTTTATAATACAATACTTTTTTTATTATCTGATTATATAGAAATATTATCTAATGTTAGATCCATTAATGCCCACATTCCACCTACTAAAACTATCTCGGTGGTGAATGAATTAGGAGGACCCCAGGGACTTTTGTGGGATGTACCAGTACCTTCGGCTACTATGTCTCTGCATATCTTATATCGCCATAGCCGTCACCACTCACGTATTTGTCATGAGGGTGCGAGAAATTGCCCCGTCGCTATGACTAATACAAGACCACTTCACATTTGGTCTCCCCGTCAAGCTCGTTTATCTACGATAAGTTCCCTCACCTTTATATATCATAAACCAGAAACCCTTCCAGTCGACTTCTGTGACAGGAAGTGGTTAGGTTAGACCTATTCTAAATGACTTGAGTCAACAGGGCTGCTTAAAAACCCCTACAATTATAAAGCATTACAACAAATTATGTTCTCAAAAAACAGTTCCTTCAATTACCTTACCTGATAATACTTGTTAGGAACAGGCACAGGTGCATATTCGGGATCAGTTTCAACAAAAAGTCTGTCCCTGGCTGTGAACACTATCTCTGCTAGATTAGGCTGTGATTCCCATGACAATCTTGGACCATGTTCATCTAATAGCTCTCTTCCTATTGCATCCATTAACGTCACTTTTATAGTCACTTCTTGTCCTGGTCGTAACCATAACCTATTTGAATGTATTAATAGTATTAAATGTATGTGCAATATCAAACTACCATATCTCGTGTGCAATGGCTAAGCACTTGCCTTGTAATATAGATGTCCCAGGTTCAAACCCTGGCACTTGATGTTGTGGACTTTGGTTTATGAGTGTTTTTTAAAACCACAACCATCTTCAAATTCATTGTATAATTTTAGTCTTATTCTCTAATAGGAAGTCCAAGAATCTCCATTTAGCATGACCGTAATAAGCTAGTTTTGTGTGGTTCATATAAACATTAATAAAGGCAACAGGAATAGCCGCCCCCTTATTTGGTCATATGCTGTGCATAGAGTGGCAAAAAAGATGTTATAGCTCCCAAAATGGATAACATAAACTTACTTAGGGCCTAATGAACAGTTTCCAGGACTAACAGGTGGTTCAAGACGTATCCTGGAAACGTGCGGAGCGCAGGCGACATCCAAAGCAACAGACTCACGCTCATCATCTGACTGTGATGTAATTTCTAGTCGGGCATCACCTTTCTATTGAAAATAACGGAACTTTGTAAACTTCATTGCAAAACAAAACCTAAAAAACGTCTTTATTTATTTATTGATGATCTCACTCTTAACTCTTTCTATTGATTGGATAGTACCAAATTGTGCTTATGTCCTTGCAACTTTAGCTGTTAAATCTTAAAGATGCTTAAAAAGAACAAAGAATATGTATGCTTTTCAGTGTCAAACACTTTAGTAATTTCACTTTATATGGTATATCCTATAAACCAGAACATACCAATTTTGTTATATAAGTTACATAATGTAGGTAGTAACTACCCGACATTAGGCTCCAGAATCAAACTAGGCACATCCATAATAAAAGGCAAACTCTCATCCACTGCACATTTAAATGCATTCAAATTTATTAAAGAGTGTTATTTTAAATGATCAATATTTAAGTACATTTTTCCAGACTGCAATCAAAATTACTTCGAATATTTTTTATTATCAGTTATTAGTAACGAAAGTTAAATATTAACTATAATGAACAAGAAATAAGTGATAATTTTTTTTTATTGGTTGAGATAATGTTGATGAATATATTTCTAGTAGGTATTAGATAAAAACATACCCGTTGACACTTGAAAGTGAAGACTTGAAGCTCAGGGTACTTATGCGGCGAGGGTCCATCCCTGAAGACGAGCTCAGCTACGCGGGAGTCGCTTGACAATGGAACTAAAGCCTCTCCTTCTGCTAAGACCTTTAAAAATTTTATAAATAATTGATTATTTTACAAAAGAGTAATATAATAATGATTATCAATTATATTACAAGAGACTTATGTCCAGCAGTGGACGTACATTGGTTGAATTGATGATTATCAATAGTATTTGTATGGCTTTATATTTTGTACCTTTAAAAATGGCTGAAGTTATTTTTGATTATCTCATCATAAGTGATACACCTAATCATGCCATGTCTTGTTACCCCAATAATTTTACTACTGCTACTAGACTACTGTTTGCACGGCAGAAATAGGAGTTGCGGTTGTACATGTCTAAACGGTCTAGAGCAACAGAGCCCCATCACAAATACATAATTTTTTTTTAATGATTAAGATACTAATTAAATGTATAACACTTGTTGTTATACGGTTTTAATTTTATTTCTCACCGGTGCGGTGGCAGAGAGTAAAGCGGCTGCGTGCGCCGGCCAGTGTAGGCGCGGCGCGGCGCGCACTGCGACCCGCGCCGTGTCGCCCGCACGCCCCCGCGACACACGCACCAGCGACACGCCGCGTACGCTCCACACGCACTCCAACACGCAACAAGCGCCCTCTGCGAACGACACAGTGAGAATTGAGTTCAAACAGTACTAACAGTGTGAAATCGATCATTTTTTTTTTATACGACGAAGACACGAGATTAAGAAGACTTTCACCTGATGGAAAGTAATACGTTCGTCAAAACGCTACACTGTGCTCATCTATGAAGATAAGAGCTTGGTATCTTGGATATGAACCCAAGATGCTAAATCTCATTGCTCTAGTGATTCCACCAATTGTAAAGCCTTTCAGACCGGAATACAGTAAAGTTTAGCAGTAAAAGTAAGCGCTACTGTATCTGTAATAATGTTTAAGTTCTTTTTTATACTATCACGCCTTATTTCCCAGTAGAAGTAGACAGAGACGAATAAACACCCACTTTTCGCCAGTTGTGGTCAGATTAGGTCGCATGTAACGGGGAGCGAGCCTGTTGCTACTTTATTGGAACCACCACACACACACAAAGATAATTTCAGCGTGCGGGTTTCCTCACGATGTTTTCCTTCACCGTTAAGTACGTGGTAATTGTAACTGCCTAAGAGGTGCATGCTCCGGCCGAGATTAGAACCTTCGTCATCTGATTGCGATGTCCGAGTTCATATCCATTGAGCCACCACAACTTTATGTTTAAGTATATGGTAATGATACTGACCTACTGGCTGGACCCATGTAGCGGCCGATACGTTATGTGGCTCGGGGCCTTCCAATAATGTTACAGCAAACGAAGCACAATCACATCTAAACCATGGAAAAATATCAAATATATAAATTATATTAACAATAATAGCGCGGACATTTTTAAATTGACACTAATATTTTTTTTACCTTTAGCAGGTGGTGCTGATAATAGATTCTGAATGCTATGTTCAGCAGTGGACAATAATAGGCTGGAATGATAATGATGACGAAAAGCTGGTTAAAAAACATAAGTTAGTTTGTGTTACTGAGAAATAAAAATAGATAAAACATTCATTCTGTAAGATGTTGAGTGTTTCATGTCCTCTTTGAAACAGCAGTTTATCATAAGGACAAAACCATGTCTATTTTTGTCGACAAATAGTAGTACGCAAACATTACAATGTTCCTGAATCAAGGGCGATGTAGCTAGTGAAATCCCTTAGTTAACGAAACTTTAATATCTTTCATTTTAAGGCGACAAGACTATGTTTGTCACCTTAATAAGAACCAAATTGTTATAAGCGAGCATATCACTTACCGTCAGGTAAAAAACCTGCTTGTGTCGTCGCGTTGTTGAATAAAAAAAAACTTACAAATTAAAGTTATACAATTCCCCAGTCATTGTATGTGCGGCGGTGAGAGCTATATGCAAGTGATGTGGGCGGCCAATACGGGCGTGACCTGAACTCGATACTTGCACTAATTCCGGTATGGCAGCCCATATCCTGTCAAATAATATAACGTCGCGTGAAATGTTAATAATACCTAATTCTCTTAGTATAAAAATAATAATTAATTTTTCTCTCATCTATTATGTTACGAAGACTTGTAAGTAAATTAGTAGTAAATGACAATGTCATAAAATTATAAATTTTTATTCTTATTTTTTTTACGACGGCGATAACATATTAAATTTGTCATAAACTAAATATGTTGAATTTATTATTTATAGTTATTAACACCTAGAAAGACTACAAGGACAACTACTGTAGTAAACACATTTAAACACTCACTTTCCATTAGCTTTCACATGTGAATATTTTTTTAATTGTACTTTTACATCCATTTGTCCAATTCCATTTATCGTAACAATACCCATAGGTGAAATCGGAAATGAGCTATGTTCCTGTAAGGCCATTTCATTCTCAGACCATACCACTACCTCATCACCACCACCACTGTGTTTTAATTGTATCTCCCTGTAATAAAAAAATGTTTTTTTTTTTATAAATATTTTCATAGTAATCATTATTATTCGCCAATAGATGGCCTAAGCCCGACATAGGCCTCTTTCTAAAGATCTTCACACTGATTAGCCACGCGCTGTCTCCATCCAGCGGTTTTTCGTAACCTTCACCAAAACATCAGTCCCACTTGTTTATGCCTTCTAGCACTACACATCCCCATCGCTTGTCAGTATTTTGAGTAATGTGCTAAGGCACTTTAGAATTTTATTTTTTATTATTTATTAGCCTTAAAAAGTATATATTCTTAAAAAAAATATATAGTTAAAAAAGTAGGCATACATACTGTGTTTTATCAGTCCAGGCAATGATTAGTTCAGGAGGTATAATTTTCACTGGTTCTATTGCTATGGCCGAAGCCTGTCCTTCAACCTGAAGATAAATTTGTTATAATTTATTTATAATTATAGATACCATCCTCTGAACAATATTTTAGCACTAACTTCGTTAATTAAAAACAATCATTTCCCTTACATAAAAAAAAACAGTGTTGAACACAAATTTAAGCATAGTAATTGTGCTCACTGCCACTAAAACCTTTATCTAGTTCATAGACCTGTATTAAATGCCTCCACAGCGTAGTGGCTGCATTTGCCTTATAACACGTGGTCCCCGGTTCTATTCAATAGAAGAAAAGATTATAATGTAAGCGATGTTTGCTTGTTGCTAGGATTTCCGAAATCCGCGTTTGTTACCTCCATATTGGGTATAATGTTCAGGGCATTCTAGGCGAACACGCTGCACCATACGCGATTTCATTATTACGTAACTTTGTGTTCTAAGTGTTTAATATTAAGATCAATTGTAGCTCAGTGTAGATAATTTCGCAAGTTTTATAGAGTTCGTAACAGTTCATTAATCTTGAAAAAAAATCTAATAAGCAAATAACCTCACCTTCGTCATCAAAGTTTTGCCAGCAATTGAATACAACCTCGCAGTTATCGTAAATTGTCCAACATTTTTGGCCATTGCATCTGTTATTGTACCATTTTCCGTCGATTTAATTAATTCAATATTAGCTTCTCCTTCCGCATGCAAACGAATGAGTACTTCGTCTCCAGCTGTCAAAGCTCGTCCTTCTTTATCATACACAACACACTGAACTATGAATACCTCACCATAAACCACAACATTAGCTGGTCTGAGTGTAACACGAATACTGTGTGTATCGGACACTGTTAGCAGAGCAGTAGCTACTTCTGTTAATCCTGACATCAAATAGACTGAGGTTGTACCAATTTCTGTACCTTTAACAAGACTGATAGCATCTTCTAATTTTCCTATGCTGTTATCAGGTACACTTAAAGTATATAATGTGTCTGCTACATTTTGAACAGTAAGCCTTCCAGCACGCATCCTCACTACCCTAAAATGTAATAATGGATGACTCTAAAGACCAATAGCACACTTTGTAATCATTAACTTAATCAGAAATACATTTTGAATATTGTTGCAAAAAAATGCCAACTAGAATAAATTTTACTCACTTATATCGTAAAGTGTCACCTAGAGCTATAACAGCTTTAGCTGGGTTCAAAACCACACTTGCCACAACTTGCAAATTAACATCTGTGCATATTTCCTCAAGACACACTGTTACTCTACACTCTCCCATTGCCTGACCATACAAGAGTACTGTATGAGACCTAAGACTCCTGGCTTCCAAATCAGTGACTCCAGGAGGTGCTTCATAGTCTGTGTCACTCCAACGTACAAACCTGTACACACAATTATGTTCTAATTTTAAAAGAAACCAATAATTACTTCATACCACACAAAAAAATCTTTTCAAGTTAAATAAAGATATTGTTTTACATTAAAACTAAACACACAACACTCTTATTTCTTTTTATTAGTTAACACATCAATATATGTAAAAGGAATGCCTACTTACATAACCAATGGATCTTCACCATAATTGTTACCAAGATTCTCTATGGTCCAACTAAAACTGATACCCTCCAATGAAGAAAATTTGTTACCTGTAATGTTAAGCCAATTAACAATAAACAGAAAAAAAGTACTAATAGATTATCAAAGGTATATGTTTACAAAAATAAGAATTTAGATTAATCCTTTTTTAATTTAACAATTTTCCTTTATAAAAACTATTTTTATTAATCTTTGCTATAACATATAATATATAAACATCTTTGCTATATACCATAAACCTGGTGGGCATTATTTTATTAATAAGGGATATTATAGCAGAACCTTCCTGCATAGTAATTTCCAAATTTTGTAGACTAATATCCCTCTCATTAAAAACCTTAACTCTATACCCATCAGCCTCGTACCACTTTAAAAAAAAAATCTACTAATTATTTCTTTGATATTAAACTTGCACAGCTTAACATGAACCCTGTTTGGAAACCACTTTACAATACACTTTCTAAATTAAACAATGGTTTTTTTACTTCATCATGTATTAAACAAAGTAAGTTTTTAACAATTATAAAGCTATTCTATAATATAATACATGTATTTCTATATTTTATTTACATAAAATGAAATTTGATTCTGATTACCTTGGTCATCAAAAGCTACAACTTCAAAAGCCTCTGGTGCCTCCTCTAAGAAGAGCTTCCAAGTAGTACTTGTTATTTTTAATGAACTGATTTTATCAATATCAACATCTCCACGCAGTATCTATAAAGCATAATTAAATATAAAGCTGTTATAATTGTAAAGGAATATAAATTAAAAAATTTGTAACTTCCCAAACTTTTTTCAAAAATTTTTTTAATTATACAAATAAAAAGTAATGATTTTGCTTTCCCCAAACAAAAATTTGTATTAATATCAATAATCAGTTTAAAATTAAAAAAATTGTTAATGTCCTCTGCCTTTAAGATATAATTTTAACATAAAATATTATTTAACCATCAAGAATATCATTAGCAAGTTTTAAATTGCCAATAAGTCAACAGGAAATATAATATGACTACGCTTGAATTCAATTTCAAACACAAGTTCCCGCCAAAATTAAACAAACGCTTACTTCTCCGGTATTTACTTCTTCGGCTAGAATAATGACTGAGCCAGGTGGTGTACACATTTTGGAGACTGAAACCCGTGCAGCTCGGGAACAGTGATCCCAAGTATCATCGTAAAGAGCTTCAAGATCAATGATGTCATCGCGAGATAAACTCCTGAGTAAACATATTTATAGGCTTTATTTTTTTTAAACATGCTCTGTGATATAGTTTAAAT
Organism: Ornithoptera alexandrae; assembly: GCA_029030555.1. Lineage (NCBI taxonomy): Eukaryota > Metazoa > Arthropoda > Insecta > Lepidoptera > Papilionidae > Ornithoptera > Ornithoptera alexandrae. The sequence goes on along the minus strand of JARDVY010000293.1, from coordinate 3,161,016 downwards.
AATTTATATCACTTACCATTGGTAACAGCCACCTTCTATTATTTCAAATGTAAAATTTACATATAAGTTTTCTAACCATGGTAACAGTACTCTTGGAGTATTTATTTTAGCACTATTACATACATGTAAATTTGCAAGCAATGAAAACAGAAAAACTACAATCTTTTGTAGTAGTTCCATGTTATATATTGTAAAAATAACATGGAAATAACTATACACTTCACTAATTTAAACAAAACTAACCTACAAAAAGAGCTCACGAATTTCAAATATTTGACATTTATTTATTGTACAGCGTTTCACAATAGACAATAGACGTACTGAAGAATAGAATGTTAAAATAGATTATATAATAAAATGGAGCTAAATAAATTTCATTGCGTATTTAAAAATAAATGTTACATACATAAGTCATTGCCGTAATATAGGCAACAAATTTTTTTTAAGAGCGGTATAATTCGTATATACCACAATTATTCTACTACAATCTAAAGCTTAAATATAGTGCATTCGATATAAGTTTTATTTATATATAATACGAAAAAATTTAAAATATTACAAATAATATACCAAGCTATGTATATATCCAGTTCTAAAACGATACTTGGTGATTCATGACCTATGTTAGTAGTTTTCAAACGCTTATTCATAAATGTCAAAATGTTGCAAATGGCTGCTTTGTGTTCGTTTAGTTTGTGCCGTGTTTAACGTGAATTATAAAAAATGAAATACAACATGCGTGTCGAATTTAATAAAATGATGTTAAAATAAAAATTAACACATAATTGGTTTTATTATATTGCAATTTAATGTCGACAGCAGTTATGTCGGTCGACAAAGCTACAGAAATAAAAGGCAATGAGATCGATAAAATCAAACGTCGTCACAAACCTGACGACACTGTTGTTGCGACAGTGATAAATAGAAGCATTGAAGATACAATCTCCTACACGAAAATGGAGGAAGAAGACGAGTCTACAGAGAAACCTACGGATCTATGTTTGCAAGGAAATTCTCATTTAATTTCAAGTACAACGAGCAGTTTAGCTGATACACCCGGCGACTCTGGTGTGTTGTGTCTAGATAGCGAAGCTTCTGAAGCTACAAGTCAAGCACTTATGACACATAGTCTGGTAGGAGCGGAGGAATTAACGTGCGACAGTCAGTATGACGTGATACCATCGTGTTCACAAGATATGGTAAAGAGTACTACAAGCAGTATAATGACACGAAGTGATATAGACAACCAAAATGTAGCTGTTGGTGATGATATTGTTCCTGAATTACTCATTGAAACTAATAAAAAACTTCCAATTTACGAAAACTTACCAGATGTGGTTTTAAAAGCTTTAGAAAGTGAAAAAGTTTGTATTGAAGAGGTAAGAAAACCAGCTTTAAGGACCAGTGAGCCTAAGAAGTCATTATCTGAAGATATAGTGTATCGCAGAAGATGTAGAAAAAAATCTCAAAGTGGACCAAGCTCTCAGAAGAAGCGTGTTTCATTCCATGAAGATATTTTGAACAACACTAAAACAGACAATATTCATATTGAACGAGGTTTTATTTCATATAAACCTGATACTGCATATTGTGATAGATTTAAACAAAAGAATACAGTTGCAAATGATAGGTTTTCATGGTGTGCTTCTGGTGATCAAGCTCCAAAATATGCAGCTGACGTAGCTCAACAGACTATGTCTGATATTCTAACATATGGTGACTCTAAACATGATAGAAGTGGTATTTTTGAATATTGTCAGAGTCATGAAGCACATGATACTAACACAAATAAAGACAAAGATAATAATAATGTTCCACCGCCAAATGGTAAACTTTATGGTTGTGATTCCAATAGTTCAGATTCAAATTTCAGTTGTGACTCTGAATCATCATCAAGTGAGTCATCATCTTCACATTCGAATAAAACTGAAACATCACCTGTGCACAGAAAATGTGATAAGACTCAAAAATCTTACTCATGTGATGAATTTTCTAACAATGGTCATGTAGCTTTTATGAGAAAAACTTATTTCTCTGAAGCTGATATTGACCAAAATCATGAAAGAATGAAAAAACCATTAGAAGTGTCACAAAGTCCAATAACAGTTAAGTCTGTATTGAAAAAGAAACGTTACATAACTACTAATGTTGTTGAAGAGAGAAAGCAAAATAACAAGGTCCTCAATTTATTAGATGCCAACAACATTATAGACTCCTTGAAGAACTTTTATAGAAATTTTAATTTCAATTTTGCACCTGAGAAGGGACTTCCAGAAACTAGTTTCGAAATAAACAATGTGGTGGAAGCACTTCCATGTGATGTCAATCAGAACAAAAATTTGTCAAAAAGTCTGGATTCAGGATTTCAAATCGATGATGATGAAGATTTTGTTGAAATAAATCTCAATTTACAATTAGAACCAGAAAAACCTAAACAAATACCTACTAATTCTAAAAATCCAGTACCTGGAGAAAGGACACCTAATGAAGGATCACCAAGACACAAACTCACATTGAATATGAAAACTCAAAATGATATTAAACTTGTTAATAAAGCTGAAGCTTTTCCACCTTTAAATAAGTTTGTTGTTAACTGTGAAAGCACAGTTTATGAGCATAAAGGGGTGTCATACAGTTATGTACATGATACTTTTCAGACAGCATTTGATGCACCTAAAGAATCATTTGTTCCTATACCTGACACCACACCAGTGATGGAACTTGTCACCAGTGCTAGCAAAATTGACTTAAATGGAAAACAATGTGATGGTGATACGTCTAGTAAAACATCCACACCAAAGAGACAATTCAATAAAAACATTCAAGATGAAAGCGAACAAAAAAATGGTGTATCAAAGCACTTGTCATCACCGAAGAAACAAAATGTTAATAGATACAGCCGTAAATCTGCTTCAACCACTAACAAGAATGATGATTTGACTCAAACAAATAGTGACAACTGCTCCAATACAGACAATTCTACATTAAAAGGTGCAGATGACTTCAATGAGGAGTATTTCGATAGTCCAGCCAATCAAAAATTACAATCAAATAAATCTGCCTTACTCAATAGGTACTTGAAAAATGTGTGTCAAAAGAAAGACCTGGAACTTAAAATAAGAAACAATAAGTTCTTTCAATTTAAATTGCGTATGGAAAAGGGATTTCCAAGTATCATATTTCCGTTTAAAAATATGTCTGAGACTTTCCCAGTGTCAGCAGAGAGGATGTCACGTTTGATAGACAAAGAAGTGATTGAGAACAAACGGCTTTCCGTGCGTTTACTGACAGCCGACGAACCGTCATACTTTGACAGCTTTGAGGACAATGTAGCCATAGAATGTAGTGAAAAATTGAGGCTGCAGCTATTTTGCTACCCTAATGAAACGCTGAATAGGGTATGTTGATAATTAACCTTCATTTTGTACTTAAATTCTGTTAACCCTTAAATGCGGCCGGCGGGGTCGCGGATGGTGCGAAAGCGTTCTCGTAACCCCGCCATGAGACGACGAGGTTGAACATCGTGGGGGTTTTAGTCGGTGGAAGTCCGACATAACCTGTCCTTGCCCCGGCGAAGATGGGAATGCGCAGTCATTTCCCCCACATTAAACAAAAAAAAAAGACGCTTAAACGCGCGGTGAGACATACTGAAAACCTGCGATTTGTGAAGAACTTCTTTAATTTCTTTTTGTTTTTTGATAGATTGGAGAAAAAAAGATTCTGGTACTAAGGTAACTGTTTGGATTAACTAGGTGGTGCTACATGCTAGGAGATAGTTAATAGCGACAAATAAAATTTCACACATCACATAATTAAATTACGTAAACCGTTTCAAGTCCTAGTATTAATTTATGACAGAACGTTTTTATAATTGTCTCTACAACTATAAATGACTTAATACATGCTTATAAAAATTTATGGACGAACTCGTAAACAGCAAGAAGATCCTGTAAAGCAAGTCTCATTGACTGTACCTAATTGTAAAATTGCTTAACCCTAACTATAGATTACACAAATAACCTTGACCATCCCATTAAGTGTTGCGACAGTTAATATAAAACTGCATGGTTACTACGTAGTTTTTTTTTCTTTTACAATGTTCGTTGGAAATCTTTGTTACATCATTCATTCATTCATTGGAAAAAACATGTTAACGGTGTATCCTATTTCATGTAGATATTCCTTTCAGATGATGAAAGTTCAATCACCTTATAACATGGAAGATGGATCATGGACGCCTTTACTCGTATTCATTACTGACTACGCTCTTTATGTTGCTGATGTGAAGCCTGGCGGTACAGAGTACGAGCTCCTTTGCCGATTGCCGCATAATGAACTGGACGCTATAGCAGTAAGTGAAAATATGACACTGAAATATTTATAGCTATTGTAAGAGTATAACAATTTAAATTTTTTACCCAAAAATGAAATCGATGGAAATGGTGATGTTGATATTTTCCAATTTTTTTTTATTCAATCATGAATAACAACTAAAATACTATCCCTTCAGATTTGGTACTAAATTCGATGCCATGTCAGTTTTAATTACTTTTTATCTTTGTGTTATGTGTACTAATTATATTATCACACGGTTAAATATAATTTTAATAAGTGTGGACCCGTGAATAATCAATTTTAAGGACCCTACGCGCTATACGTCTCAAAAGGATTTGATCTGGCTTGAACTTGAGTTTCAGGTGAGAGAAAAAGTCGTGAGGAAACCATTATGTTTAAAGAAAAATAGCTTATGAATAAGCATAGGAAACTTAATCATTGTTATAAAACATCTACATAAAAACTCTTACCCATGTCTGTGGAAATACCGCATAAAAGTAAAAGAAAAGAAAATAAAACAGCTTTGTATATTTGACATCCACCAAACTGCAATCAGTGGTTATGACCAGTTAAAGAAGGCTGCGAGTCGCACCAGTTGCAGGAGCATTAATAAGGCTGTTCATTATATTAAGTTTATTTATATCGTATCAAATCTTGCTAACTATTTTTATGATCTAAACATAACTGCTACTTTGCAATAATATTTTTAATTCCTAATCATACTATTTTTTTTTTTCTCATAAAGTCTACCTCCTCAGGTGGGTCCGGAAGCGCAATACATTCAAGTAATAGACGTAGCGGGGAACATAGCGTGTTCTGTTGTGACTGCCGAAGGCTCTTTGGGCGCCCGTCTCGCCTCCTCACTGGAATGGAGCGCGCGTACTTCACCGCTTCGCATCCAACGTCCGCCGGCCATGTTGCCGCTGAGCTGCTGGCCACTCGCCTCGGCCGTCAGCAGGCTACGTCACGAGAAACGGGTAAGAGTAATATAAGATTGTTCGCTTTCATACAATAAGAAATATACTAAATGCTAAAAAATTACAAGTGTCTTTATCATGGTCTTGAATATTTATCTATTTATTTATTTCAAACCTCTATTCGACGCAATTAAATACACTTACTCGCGGTAGGTTTCTGTGGTCAGAGACCGTGTAGATTAAACAATCTCCGTTACGGCGATTAAAAGTCTTCGAGTTCATGAATTTGAAGGTGCAGGTTCACATTGTCTCCTTGTCCAGAGTGGATGACAAAAACGAAGCGGTCTAGTGTTCGTCTTAGCGTAGCGATGATGAAGGGGAGCGTAACGGTCTTCCCTGGATCTTACTTAGGCATAATACGGGGAGAAACAGGATGACCATCTAGAGAGTTTAAATGGGTATAAATCCCACGTAATTCTGACTTCTTCCCAGTGACAGGGTTTCTTGAGATGTCTCCCGGCACCAAAAAAAATTGTATTTACCACCGTAACTACTTCTGCCGGCAAAAAGTAATGTGCAACCATTACCGTTTTCCTGTTTGAAGGGCGTTGTAGCTAGTGAAAGTACTTGGCTAAAGACTTTCACTAGCTTAACATTATTCATCTCAAGGCGACAAGCAATATGTAGTTTGCATCATTCTAAGTAGCGCCACTTTATTATAGGTAGGTGTGTATCACTAACTATCAGGTGAACGTTAGTCTAGCATAGTATAATAAAAGAGCATCAAAATTATTCTTGCCTTTACTGCTTTTAGATTTCAGCCGCTTTACATTCTCAGAATGTTGTGCTATAATTATATAATTATCATACTATAAATAAAAAAAAAATAGTATATAATTACCATACTAAATACAGTTGTAGGAAATCTAAAAAAAATGAAAGCGTAACTAATGCTTAAGAAGGCCAAATCCGTAACGGACTTGTACATTTCACATTGAACATCTTGAAACACGTTATTATTTTATGTCTTATACGATGGGCAAAGAACATTTTATATAACTGCCCCTGTGGAGCAGTGGCTAAGCTTGCATTCTAACACGGAGGTCCCTGATTCGATAGCGGTAGAGTTTTATCATAACCTCCCAAATATTGTAAATCTGTTACCATTAAAAAGAAATTATATTCTGCCTGTTAACCAAGGCAAATACGAAAGTATTTTTTTATTGTAATTTAAATTCTTATTCTAATACCGCTTTTAAAAATGGAGTCAAAATTAAAATGAAAAGTAGATTTAAGAAAATACGTAAATAAAAATATATATTTGTACTGCATTGTAAACAACAACATTTCTTGATAGTTTGTCTACATTGAGAGGAAACAATGGAGCTGCTGAAGATAACATGAAATAGGATAGAAGAAGACATTTAAATGTGACCGTCATAAAAACAAAAAGAAAAAAAGATATTGGAAACCGATACACTATTACGAAAGAGTATACTGTAGGATAGTAACTGTGTCATGACATAAGTCGAGAAAACTCGGCAAATAGAATTATAGAATATAACATATGAATAGAAAAGATACTTCGAAGTTTGTAAGTTATATTATCTCAAACGAGTAGACTGCGAAGTTAACCCATCAGGAGTGAGAGAACTCATAAAAAAAACTATTAATCGTAGAGTATATTATTAACTGTCCTTATTAAATGTCTTATACAAGGTCACCTTTTTTCTGTTATCAGAGGCAATTGTCTCGAATCTCGAAAGACACCTTTGGCTATGTCATACAAAAGAACATTTAAATATGGTTATAAATAATTTGTTTAGTTTTTTTTTTTTTAATAATAATAATTTTTCTATACCAATGTGAATACGTTAAAGTTTAATTTCACATGAAGTTAAACACGATGAGGCTGTGGATGGTTAAGGGTGATTGCCCAGGATGCTTTCTGTCATGTATTGACAGCGGAAACACGGTAGTCCTGTTATGGCGGCAGATTTACATTATGATGGTATTTAGCTATACGGATTCGTTAGAATTATACTACCATCCAACTACACAATACGTATGTATTGTATATACAAAACATGAAACCGGAAAACCCCTGGATCCGAGCAGAACAGGATCGCTTGGCTTAGAGATCTTTAGGAGGATGATACAATGTGGCCTCTCCCTGTTACAAGACAAGCGTTTAGCCACTGCAAGAAGGCAATCATGAATTTCTTTCTATTAGCAAATATCTAAGTTTACGACATCAGTATCAGTATAATAAATTGTTATATGAAACAATCACAACTCATAGTTATTCGCTACTGTGCTTATAAAATAATCGAATATCTACTTTACAGTAGAACGGTATCGTGACCTTGTCGCTTTGGGTCAATGTAACGGACACAGACCTTTAGCTTACTATGCAATGTAAATTTAACAAATAAACTATATTATTATATTTTTATCTTACTATAAATTCAAACTGTATATCAATACGAATAAGTTTTAATGTTATTTTCAACCTTTTATATAATTTGTTTTCGTTACGAAAAGTAGTAACATAATGAACTGTTACCACATCGCTCACCGTCCTCCAGTAAACACGCGATAGCAGTAAATTTTTTTTTTTATATAGATCTTTCCAATCAATACAAAAAATGACAATTATTCTAAATACAATAATTTTTATATTTGATTTATACTTATTTAAGTTGTGACATGTTTCTCGTATATTTATACGAGTAAACAAAATTATAATGTATGTAACGAGTGCTAGGAAGAAAAGTCGCTATCATTATTTAGTATAAGGTTTAAAATTAATAATTTAATCAAATGAGCACTCAGTTGAATAGGATTAAAGAGGACGTAGAAAACTGGATACGCTCTAACAATTAGGTCACACTGAGAATCAGCAGTGCGGGAACAGTGTTGAAGATTAAAACCTCTCTTGCATAAGTCGCTTCCACTTCCTGTTGCACAAGTGTGTGTGTGTGTGTGTGTGTTTTTAGTTACATTTCGCTGCCAAGTTAAATGACGTTATGTACACATTTTCTATTAATTAGCTACGTTTATTATAACATCTATCCATCAATAATATATCAGTTTGAAATTGATAATAAATAATATTAAACAGATAAGAAGCTGTGATAGCTTAGTTTGTGTGGCAGTTGCACGTGCGTTGTTCTTTAAAAGGCGCGGGTTCGTAGCCCATTCAGCTCATGCTTCCGGTGAAGGAAAACTTCGTGAGGCAACCGTCATATCCAAAGAGCTTTCGTAGAAATATTACATCTATTAACTGGCACCGAACCAGCAGTGGTCCACTTTATCTCGTAAAAAGTAAATCAAGCAATTCTTGTTATAAGGCGTTGTGTTTTTATTATCTGTAGATACCGGAAATCCTATACTATGGTAGAGCGTGCTCCGGCGACGCTGGTGACAGGCTGATAGAAGCACCGGGCGCTTTCGCACCGCCTCTTGAAGGTTATCTTATGTGTAGGACCGACAAGAACAAGCGATTTGAACCCAGTTATTTTCTGCTAAGGTAAGTCTATATATTATAATATTCTGTGTGTTCTCATTTTACATTTAAATTTTTGTTTAAGTGTGTCCAAATAAACTCAGTAATATTTACAGTATAAGAAAGTATATTATAGAAAATATATAATAATTATATTAAAACAATCTTAAATAACCTCAGTCAGAAACAACGTTTGGGAAAAGCTAAAAAATTAGAGGTTATATTTGAATAAATAAAAAAATTATATATTTATATGTTAAATACTCATGCAGAGCCGGTGTTCTCCATTGGGGTCCTCATTCGCCAGACGGCACGTCACCTCTTCCGCATAGCATCGCTTTGCGAGCGGTGGTCGGTGTGAGGCGGCATTTGGATGCGTCCCGACGGCCACACTGCTTCGAAATAGCACTCGGGGACTCGAGTCGGTTGCTCCTTGCTGCACCAGATGATCCCACTGCGTCGTCTTGGCTTCAGTCACTACTGTTGCACGCTGCACAGGTAACCTGTGTAAAACGCTAATCCATAGGCACATTCAAAATTGTTAAATATTATACATGTTCAAATTTGAAAACCATCTAGTAATGGAGCCATTCATATAAAAAAATTCCTTTTCTCATTCTCTTATCTAACAGTGTCCGTTGTCATCACTGTAATAATTTCGATTAATATTATCGAATAATTTATTCTATTTACATAAAATATAATCATATAAATATATTTATATAAGTCTGATAATTACTCCGACTGTTACGTAAAACAGGAACAAGCAGAAAGGATGAATTTTAATTTTTGCATTTGCTTTATTAACCACAACAGTTTTTTTTTTTTTTTTTTGTTTTACGTGGGAGAAATGCCTACGCATACTCGTCCTCGCGGGGGCAAGGACGAGTTATGTCGGACTTGCACCGACTAAAACCCCACGATGTTCCGCCTCATCGCCATGATGGCAGGGTCACGGGAACGCTCGCACTCAACCGCGACCCTGCCGGCGCTGGCCACTTGCGCAGCCCCACCTCTGGAGGGAGGGATGAACCCTCCCTTTCCAGGGCGCGCCGGAACATGCAGCGCGCCCCCTCCTCGACCTCATGCGTGTGCGCGCGACCGGTTCCCCCGAACCTGTCGCCCAGAGGCCATGGGAGCCACTGGAGAAAACCTCTCCCGGCTCCCCGCGGCAGAGAGATGTTAGGCCCGCCGCTACCTATCAACGGCCGCGGAGGATAGGGAGAGCGGCGCATCTCAATACCGGCACTCCTCTTCCCCCGCGGCCCCACCACCGCCGCATCGCCGGTGCGACACCGGTTGGCTGCAGAGGGTACACCCTCCGCGACCCCACCTCGGCTGCGAAGGGCGGTATGAAACCGCCCCTGCAGCCGGCCGCTAGGGCAGCACACAGCCGCCCCTGCGGCCCCCGGTCGCTCCGGTGAGCTCCAGTTACCCCAACCGGTGCTCGAACCTTAAGCGGCCGCTTCGGCCAGCCCTTCGCCGCGGGCCGGCCGGATGAGTTCCACTTGGCTTCACCGTGTACCGGACCACGGTTACTAAGCCCCTCCGCCACGACAAGGCGAGAACCCGTTGGAGGGGATTAACCACAACAGTTACATAAATTAAGTAAAAATATAACAAATCAAACATTTTTTATTTTTTTTTTAGTGCTTTACATTTTACGATTACCGGGTAATGTTACTAATACTAAGCACTTGCCTTTTGTAAGAAGGAATAAGAGGGTTTCTCAGGGATGGGGGGCTTACGTGTAGTACCCCCCTGTACTCCTGTACGTTTCATAAAAGATCTTTTCTTTTTTTGGTTTCGAGGGGAAATCTTCGAAAGATACCCTGTTTTTGGGAGGAAGTCAGGATTATGTGAGATTTTTATTCACTAAAACCCCCTCGGTGCTCTGCATCAGTGCATTCGGAGAGACTCCGGGATTTCTTATAGAACGCACCGATGCCCATCTACAGTTTGTGTTAACACGTCTCTGAGATGGGGCTTAACCCTCCTTGGCACCATCGCTGAGCCACACGCTGTCCCAAACAGGTATTCTTGTTGAGCGATAAGGGTGCACACAAAGGTTTTCGTAAGTTATATTCTCGCATATCACACAAAGTCGTTCTGCGAAGTTTTTAAAGATCCTGGTATAAGCGTATTTATGTTTTAATCTAATTTAAAGGTTTTCTACTTGCAGGCACTTGAAGAAAAAGACGGTGCAAAGAAAACGGATCCGCGAGCGGGCGGTCCCCCGCCTGCTTGTACTGTGCTGGTTACACCTCACGAGGTCGTCAGCGTACGGGACACTATGGACCTTGCGTTCGTCACCGGAACTGCCGCCTACCTGAAAGACCGAGGGTCCGATGCCTTACTGAAAGGTACACTTAAACTAATACTTTATAAAATAAGACTAGTTTGTGTAATTAATTTTTAATCGATGTTTAGTTAAGTACAACATAAATTATTGAACGACAAAAACGAAACATTCAAACTAGCATCATATTGTGATGAATGGGCATATGCCTCATCATCAAGTGAACATCCTGCTCATATTGTTGATTCGTTAAATAAAAATGAATCTGACAAGTGTCCTCATTTTGAGCAGATTATGGAAAATAGAAATCGAAATAACGTATGACAGTAACAATCTTATAACTATTGTGTTTACAAATTCTCTGTTTTTTTTATAATGTTTATATAACAGTTATCTTTAAAGATATGAGGTTATTAACTTGTTCTTACTATAAGCAGTTATATCAGTTATAAATAACCTTAATATTAAGATAAATAAAGATTTATTTTTGTTATGTATTTATTGTTTAATAGATAGCCCACTAGTGGGTATTAAGACCTCTCACAAGAAGATGTTCAGGGCAATTTATACAACATGCTGGCCAAGTTGGTGAATATTATAATATGGACGTATGTATCCAAAAATATTTTGTTTCTTGGAACATGTTGGTGTCTTCCTGCTTTCTAAGACCAAAACCACAAATTCAAGTGGGATTGTGTCCATGCGACTTCGGGACTATTGCGCGTCTAACAGACTACATTTTATTATGGCTTCACTGAGCTATCACGATAATATCAATAAAGTTTTAATAAGGTAATTGTCCCATAGAAAAATCCCATCGGGTTAGGTTCTTAAAAGAGTAAGCATTTGATTCTTACAAAAAAAAACTGCTAAAAACTGCAGTGATGAATTGTTTATACAACTGTAAAAGTAATAGCATTTTCATTGCAGAGTACATCGAGGACATGAGAACTGACGTCGAGATTTTGGCATGCGGCTCTATTAAAAACCTTACTGCATTTAAAATTCCTGACACCGACGAGAATTGGTGCTGCTTGGTATGTCACAATTTATAAATATTCTTCTGTTTGTATATATGTTCACCTGATGGTGATGATGCCTGCGCAGTGTGCTTTTCGCATTTAGACACATGACGTTCAATCCCGGTATCCGAGTAACCTAGCTGCAATGTAAATCAAGTGTGGACGCAGTAATATTAGTACAGTAATGCTTAACGACACGACTGTTTAATCACATTGTTTATAAAAAAAAAAATTAAACTTATGAATATAAAAATATTGAACTGTGTCTTTGATATGTTATATTCTCTAAATATTATTTATAGAAGAGACCCGTGATGATACTGACCGAGATGGTCTAGGACTACAAAGTTTTTATCTTGTTTATAGATGAGGTTTTGAGTGCTTTTTTGCACCCATGATCACGGTTGGATTGACATGGTAAATTATGATTGTGATGATTATTGTAAAATAATCATATATTATTGGTGGTTTAGGAATGGAGCGTGTGCGAGGCGCGCGAGCGCGGCGCCGGGCTCGCGCTGGTGCTGTCCAGCGGCGCAGAGCTCGAGCGGCTGATCGCGGCGCTGGAGCGCGCGTACTGCTCACTCACTGTAAGTGCCGTCCAATAAAGAGCATTTACTTTTTGCCCTTATTATTCTATGAAGCTACTAAACGAGCAGGAAGTTCACTAAATGATAAATGATATGCCTGGCCATAATAAGGTGGCCATAGTTAGGATGATGCACCACATTACGCTCCTCGCTTCAACAAGATGTAAATCTCGTTACGCCAGTATTTTCGCTAGCTGCAATGTCCTTCAAACCGAAATATAGTACAGGTTTGTACGCAGGGTCTTTGACCACCACAGCGTAGGGCCTCAAACATTGGAGACATATCACCAGTAAAAACATTGTTGGCTAACCCTGCCTTTTAACGCAGGTTTCTGCTTTACTTCCGGAGTCAGTATATTATTGTATTGTACAATTTGAATTTTAACAGAACTATTTCCAACCCGCCAGGCTAATTACTACCTTCATGTTATAAATCAGTCGCCATAACAGCATTGCTGTGTTCCGATTGTCAACATATAATAGGCGTGTAATATTTCTCTGCGCGTGTGCATTTCAAATCTTCTATCTCGTTTTTACTGAACTTCACGAAAAATTCGGGTCAAGTGTTGGCCTATTATAAATAAAAAGTGAATTCGTTTTCAGAGCGAGCCGTTCCCTCTGAGCGTTGTAGATGCATCCAAGTCTGCGTGCAGTATCGCTCACTCCAAGTACGAAGCCGCCTGGTCGCACATGCTGCCGGCGCAGCACTGAAACTTAAACGATTCAAGTATTCGACACTCGACCTTATTGCCAAGCGAGACATAATGATATATAAGAATTATACACAGACAGAAGATAAATAAAATTTACTATGTTGTGTCAATAGAAGAATAGAAAACATGTTAACTTGTGCGCAGTAGTTAATAGCTATAATACTAATGAAGTTGTAGCTCAGTTTGTAAAATATTTCTATCAAAAACCTTTATTTTTGAATTTTAATTTTTATTATCCCAGATAGGTTTATGATATCACTACATGACACAAATTTAGCATTATCATATTTGTTTTATTTTAAATAAATAGAAGAGTCTTTACAAAGTTTATGTAAATTTTAAGTATATTCTGTTAAAAGATTATATACAGTTAACAAAAAAATCTCAAAGAAATCGATAAGAACTTCAGTAATTTCATATTTGTGTTTAAATCGACATTTCGATATTTTATTGATATACATGTATCTCGCTTGGTGATAAGAAATCTGTCTAATTAAAATAATAACTGATAGAAAAAAAAATAGTAAATTAAAAAAGGCAATATTGTGATAAATCAAAAACGGGGACAAGACAAGACTTTCCCTTCCAGACGCTTTTATTCATCAGGTGTAAACATATAAAAATTGCATTGATATCGCCTCAAATTAGCATTTGCTATGTGGAAATATACAGAACATGTTATAATGGTAACATGTTAATAAGAAAAAAAAAATCATGAAAAACTTAACAAATAAAGCGTCCTAATTACCAACGAGCTGATCGCAGCACGCGGCTCAAGTAGCAAGTTTAATGTCGAGTGTACTCTTTAAAAAAAAAAATATGAAAATCTTATAACTCCTTCGACACTATTGATACCATTCGTCCACACGAGTATGAACATCGTCATTTTGATACCAAGTCCAAAGCTGCCGGCGTTTGTACCGGCTGAACCGCACCACGACGACTATTCTCCTACGATGATCTATAATTATACAGAATAATTGCATAATTAGTCACATGTATATTTGCCAAGCCTCTGTTAAACAGAGGCCAAGCGACGAGCACAACTTAGTTTAATAATTTTTTTTTTTAATGAGCATTAAGAACGGAATCGCACAGATATTTCACTTTGTGATAAAATCATTCGTTTCTTCGGGTTACATTTACCACCATCCAACCAGCGGGGTGGTGAACAATTTAGGCAACTGGTAAACTGTATCAACGACTATAATTTATTTTTATTGTTTATACATATATATTTACAATTCTGAGCTTAATACGAAATTGTTATACTGTACTTGTTAATTGTTGGCCTAAGTTTTTTATATAACTTAAGAATTATCACTAATCTATTTATATATTTTATTGTCAGAAATTAGTCCATGGCTTATTCTTATAAACGAACCAAAAAAACAAAACCATTTATGTAAACTTTTTTTTTTAATTATCTTTTGCAAATGGTGACCTTGTTAATAGCTTTTTAAATGATAGCTCGAAGAAAAAAAGCAATTGTAAGCAAAATTTATACAAATATTCGAAATTATTTTATGATGCTGAAAACATTAAAATATCGTTGTACTATCTTATTGCTTTTTTGCTTATAAATATTAATCGTTATGTTTTTTATTATCTGTGCTATTGCGTTCTTAATATCAATGAAATAATATGAATTAATGTAGAGTGTTAGATAGTTTACAGCGGCGATGTAACTCGCGACTGCTGAATAGGAAGTTGAGATTTTTACTAGATTTAGGTTACAATATTGAATTCATAAGATTACATAGGCATGCCCGTGTTATACAAAAATAATGCTTTACAATTAAAACTTTTCGTTCGTCACTATATAACCTGTTATCTATAAATATTTATGTCTATAACAACGACATTTGTATGTTATTTAAAACATACCGTAGTGAAACGTAAAATTTTTTCCTTTATATATATGATGCGAGAAAAATACAATTGGTTACATTATAATCAATCAATTGATATGTTAAAAAAATAATAATAATTATCTATAACGAAAAAGTATTTAGAACAAGATGGTTTGTAACTTTTTCGCCTTGGAATGGTTTAAATAAAAAAACTATGGGAAAAAAAACTTTAATGCAATAATCATATATATGACGAATTTATATAGACAAACTTCGTCACTTAATGTTTTCAACATATTTTATTTAACACGCAAATATACGTGTAGCCAATATGACGCCATGTCAATTTTGATACCGTGAAAATGATCTCTGCGATATATACACTGCAACCATTAAATAAGTAACCATTACTTATATTTTTTATTTATAGTCTTAGTATTTAAGTAGTTTAATATGTATTCTAATGAATTTTCATCACAATTCTTATATTACAATCGACTGTCGTTTTGCTGTAATATATTTATTTATTCCTAATAAGAGATGGTTTTGTGAATATAATGTTCCCACTAGTTCCAGCTGTGGGATTGTTATATTTATTTATACATACATCAATGCATTGTGCATCTATTTCTCGCTAGTCTATTTGAAATGGTGTTTTTTTTTTATAATCATTTAATTGTTAAACGATAGTGGGGGACAATAATATGTTCACTCGAAAGTTTTTACGGAATAAGACTGCTTTGAGTGATTAGTGATTGACTCGGCTTGAATAGATTTTATTTTATTTTTTTTATATGAAAAAATGTTGCTAATCAATTTACGAGCCTTTCGTAGCTTTAGATTTTTTAAAGCTATTTTTAACGGTATCGTTTGCGTTTTGTTGTCATAATAATTTTTTGGGCGTTGGATTGTTTCGAGATGGTTGTTAACAGGATGGGATATGCGTTGCAATATTTGGTAAGGATATTTTGAAATATATAAACTCAAAGGTTCTCTTTAAAAACGTGCGATTTTTCAATTACGAGTACTCTATCAAAATTTGGCTTATTTCTATTTTGTATCGTTTGAAATTAAAGACAACATCTTTACTATGTCGCTCTGAATACAATACAACATTCATTTATAGAGTTATTTTTTAAAAGGTACAATTTCAATTTATTTTTTAACTAAATGATATGTAGTTAAGTTTAATCTTAACCTATAACATATATATATATATATATAGTGTTAACGACTGCTGGTTTGTACTATCTCAATGTTAATCATTGTGTATATATATATATATTGCGTTCAAAAGAATTGTTTTCTTGCGGTCATCGCGTCGCTTTATTAATAATTTTTTTTTTATTAAATCAACAAAAAGTATGTCATTGTGTACGTTTATTATCTGGCCGTGTGTAAGGGCCGTGTGATATTAATGTATGTTTAGAATAAGTTATAGGGCCTGTGCCTCAGAAGCCTTAACACATTAACCTAACCGCTTCACCAATATTTTGCATAATAACAAAACAAATGTAATTTTAATAAAGCTTTTTAGTTGTTTTTGTATATATTTTTTTTTTACAATTTTTCTAACAACGGTTGTATGTGTGTACTTAAGTGATATACATTATGTTTAAGTAGAATAATTTCATACATTAAACCGGTTTTGTGTATGTATTTTTTTTAAATATTATTACTGTAATCGTCGTTTCCGATTCAATTACTTCTGAGGTACTGTTTCACAAAATTTAGTATGAATTATATCTTGCTGGAGATTTAAAAGAATGTAAAGGTTCATCTCCCAGTGATTATTTATTTATGTTAATTTATACACAAATGAAATTAAATGATGAATTGATACCAAAATTTCTATTTAAGGATGTGGCGTCTTTTAATCTAGATAATGATTGTATTATATGTATTTGTTTGATAACGTTTTCATATTTATATTATGAACGCTTTTTGGTGCGTTGTTTTGGCGTCAAGTACTGTTCTAGCTCAATGTTTTAATGTTTGTGTCAATGTTTACCAGCTTCCAATGTTTAATTCAAGATTGAGATAATTTCATATGCTTTACTTCATGATAAACTGTTACAGGGGTCAACAAACTTATTTTGATTACGGTTGGAAATCGGACGAAGTTAAAGACGTGTATGACAGTAATAATTTTATATCTTAAAGTTTATTTTAAGAACTAAAATGGATCTTATTTGTTGTTATGCGTCTACCTGTTTATTCTGAAAATGGTATTAGAATTATTACGCTGCGATCCGCGTGTCGATGTTTACGGACCCCTGTTTTATTATATATTATTCAAGTATAAACACGTGACATATGTATATGAAATCTGTCTATTGTACAAGCTTCCAATTTAATAAAGATTTATGAGTAAAAACGTATATTGTGAACGCTTATCCAAAGGCTATGTTTATTTGTTTCTTGCCTGTGTTGTACGTACATATTACGATCGTAATAGATATATAAATTATAATTAAGCGCGTTGTTTTTCGATTCGTAGCATGTGAAGTATTAATAAGAACAATAATAAATGTTTCTAATCTACAGTATATCTATATCAGTGTGCAACCTTTGAAAAGTTTAATCGTGACAAAATTACATGACCCGTGTACTTGACTGCACTTGTGATGACGCATGCAACCCGAAACGCGGAATGCCAATCACTTGTCATGTACTTTTGTATATTGTGAACTGTCACCATTGTATATTCCATGTAGATGTTAAATCGGATAAATGTACTCTAAAATGTTCCAATAATCAAATATATGATCTTCACGAACTACGTGTTTTTTTTTTTAGTATTGCACAAATAATGTATTCTTTATGTTGTCTGCCTCCAAGTTAAGCACTGTATCTTTAGTAGGAGCGGGCTGAGCCCAAAGCGGGCCCTAGGCAACATTGTAATTACGGGTCTATTTTCCAGTTATGACACATACTTTGCGTTTGGTAGTTTCATTCTAATTTACGGGCCCTAGGTCGCCTAGACCTTAGTCCGCCCCAGATCTTTAGCCACTAAAGAGGAGATATAATTATGCAAGTACGCTCGTACACCTTTACCAACGTTATCAAGACTGGAAATCTGTTGTCAGGAATCTGTATACCAGTACCAATGGAAATTTTGTGTATAATCATTAAACACCGTCTGTATTTATGTATCATAAACAATAAAACATTAGCGCTAATGGTCTTATAATGCATCATCAGCCACTAGACATCCACTACTGGACATAAGCCTCACCCAAAGTTTCTTCCAGAAGATGTCCTCATCGATTGATCCTATGCTGCTCGCAAAACCGCCAGGAACTACAGTCGTCATCTGTAGAGGCCTTGGGAGTTGGCCTTTGGCTTTTTCTCACCACGCTGACCCAAAGTGGGTTGATGGAAGCTAGACCCTCGTTTGTTGATTAGCAGGATGCACCACGAGCAGGTGAGGTTTGCTTAGGGTCTCTTAAGTTGTTATACGGGACCCCTTACACCCCTTTTTTAGGAAAGTGGACCCTGGTAATGATTGATAGTCCGGTTAACGCTTAGAGAAACGCCTTCGCTTTATTCCACTGCTACATCCTCTACAATAACTCTTAAGCGACATAATCCTTGTTAAAACTTCTAGGAAGCACTTTTTTACTATATCATAAAAATATTTAGGCACTTGTCATCTATATTCTTGTTCCGTTTGCTTTATATGTGAAAAAGATACAGATATAATCGATTTCTTTGGAAATCACTTAGGAATTTAATCCTTTAAGATAACTAATAAACGATATTTTTTTTACCTTTATAATTGTGGAATATAGCAAGTGAAATAGCGGAATTAAATTAATAAAATCAATTAAAATTAACAATGTGGTACACATGATATTCATCTCTAAAAAAAATATTTTTTTAAAAAAAAAGTATGTATTTCACCATATTTTGTAATTGTAACAGTGGAAAATAAAGGTTATTGAAATGCGTCTCACAGCTTTTATTATAAATCGAAACCAGTTTATTTATCATACTCGTCGATTATACAATCTAAATATTTTACAACCTGTTCTGAATGTAGCAAAATGTTGCTAACACAGTATTTCATATTATATTCCTAAATAGGACATTCTAGTTGTTCTCATACATATTGTATAAAAGAAGAATTAGAATAATATTTTCACATAAACCCGAGAATACCTGTTGGCAAACAACAGGACAATATAAGGAACAGACACCTTTCGAATGTGAGGTTGCCTAAGACAGGCTGGTATTTAGGCATGCTACCTAAGACTGTGCCAAAAAGGGGACTTTTATCAATAAAAAATCTGTTATGTTTAGATCGGACAAATTAAGGCTCTCTCTCGTCTAGATGAGTATCACCGCATCGTCTAGTTCTGTCGCCAAACGGCAGTGTGCAAACATTACTATGTCCCAGTTAGAAGAGCGCTGTAGTTAGTGTAAGCACTAGGGGTAATGTGACTCAACATCTTATGTCCCTGGCGACGAGTGCAGTGGTGCTATAACATCATATTAACTAGCGCCACATTGTTATGGTTTGGCGTATCACTTATCATCACGTGAACGTCTCGTTTGTCTCGTTACATAACTGATTACAAAAAAAAATTGCCATGTCAACGTTTGATACTATTGAAATTTTGTTCGATAAACATAACGACTTATAAAATGTAAATAAGAATGACAAATACATGTTTTGTTTGTTATTATAAACAACTACATAAATACTTCAACAACAAATGCAAAATTAATAATAAACTAAGCTATTTAGAATATTATAAAACCCCGTGCACGTGTTAGTAACTCGTTTACATTTTGAAATATTTATTACAAATCTAAATGATTCAGCAAGATTTAAAGAATGTCGCAAATTACTTCAATATTTGATGGTTTTTAAAAATTTAGGCCTTGAGACATAAGATCTCGTTATCCCCAATAAATTCACTACCTACAGCGCGCATCAAACCGGAACACAGTATTGTTTGCACACTACTGTTTGACGGCTGCAATAGGCGCTGCGGTTGTACCTGTCTAGATAGTCTCCGGTAACAGAAATATTTTTTTTGGTTTCGGGAGGAAATCTTCGAAAGATACCCTGCTTCTGGGGGGAAGTCAGGGTTATGTGATATTCTTACTTACTAAAACCCCCTCGGTGGTCTGCATCAGTGCATTAGGAGAAGCCTCGGGATCTTTTATAGAACGTAGCAAAGTGTAAAGGAGCACCGGTCCCCCTCTACATTTTGTTTAGCACGTCTCTGAGGAGGGGCCTAATCCTCCTAGGCACCATCGCTGAGCCATACGCTGTCCCACGCAGGTTCACTTGTTCAGCAATAAGGACCAAGGTCCTAGACTACAGGGTTGCCAGCAACAGAGACCTACCACAAGTATAATAGTATATATGCTATATAAAATGCTAAAAAAATCTTTGTATAACATTTACAATTAATGCGTTAAATAATTTTAATTGAGACAACGACTAATTCATTGATAAATAATGCATTTTGTGTACTCGACATGTTATTTACCTGAAAACTGATATCTCGCTCTTTATATAAACTTTGTTTTCACAAGTTGGATAAAAACTTGTTTTCTGAGCAGAACGTGTACAGCCAGGTTTATCGACAGACAAACAAACATTAACATACCGGCACATATTTCTGTTTCACTTAGTTTACTTCTAAACTTCATACAGACAAGTTCTCTCTTCGTATATATCTGCGATACTGCACAATGGCGGAGTTGAGAGTAAATATACATTGTTATATATGTAAATTATCATACATTCGCAGTGTAAATAGTAGATAAAGTATTATCAAAGAGAACTAATCCTCATTTTTGAATAATAATGTCACATTTAATTATTAATTGCGGTATATTAGTTACATGAATACGAGTTTTATTTATATTTTATTAAGTTCTTTCAATTATATTAAGTTTTTCCTGTATTATTAACTCTTAAACGAAACTTCGGTTTGAAGGGCGCTGGGCGCGGTAACGAGACTCAAAATCTTATGTCACAAGCGACGAGTGCAATATGGTGCAGTGTATATCATTCTGACAGCGCCACGTTGTTATGGGAGGTCGTATCACATACTATCAGATGAGCCTCTGGCTCGTGTCGTCACTTAATTGTATAAAAAAAAAACAAGTCTGCGCTCTTTCATTGAATAAACTAAATAACCAGTTACAATTATTTTGGAACTGTTTCAATTCCTGATGATGTTATTAAGATAATTCAAATTGTCTTAAGTGGGTATAAATTAATTAATCTTACTATATATTATATTTCTATTATTATTTGATATTTATTTAACAATATTTAAACAGCAATAAGTAAATTAACAACAACTTGTCCAAATGGTTAGGTTTATTTTCTAGATATACTTACTATTACTAGTAGCCTTTTCTTACCAATGGCCATATAGGTAGACACATACTGCACCTATTTCTGCCTCCAAAGAGTTCATATAAGCATCACAATCATTATCTTTACCGATAGACGTCCACCGCTGAACTCTTGTAATGTATTTTCTAAAATACGGTTTTGCGCTGTTAGAGTCTATTAGCTTTCAGTGATTCTTTTTATTTAATCTTTTTTTATTGGGGGCCTCTATCCCTTAGAGATATTTCAGCACCATTTCTAAAGATTCTTCTAAACATAATAGATGTTAAATAGTTTGCACGGTGGTAAGGCAGGCTTTTTTAAACTCACCAGGCTAACTTACGCCCCTATATTTTTGTAGGCGGTGGTGGACTCAGAACTACTGACGTTAAAACAGTTTTTCTTAAAAAGCCCCTTCGAATAAACGAAGTTGATTTTGATTTTTAATTCAAACAGCTAAAGCGGTCTCCATAACACCATTGATTGAGAACTTGAGGAGAGTATCTTAACTTCTTCATCGTTATTGTAACTTAAATTAATATTAAATTAAAGTCAGATGATACTGACATTACCGATACAAAAAAAAACTAGACAGTTTTAGCAGATTTTTGGAAATTAGTCATAACAAATATACAGAAAGATAATTTTTCAATTTGTTTTATATGTAATATATAGTGAAAACAGATAATGCAAAATACATAAAACACTAAATTATATAATCATTACAAAGAGATATCAATTTTATTAATTTTTGCAATTGTAGCTTGCGACCAGGAAGAGGCACAAAAGTGCATATTCTTTAATTGTAAAAACGATATTGTGCGTGTCCATAGTATCTATCCGGATTTGGATCACAGTTCAGTTCGGAAGACCCGCGGCGACCTGGCGCTCTTCCGGTGGGTCAAAACTCTCCACAGAAATGCCCCTATGGATTGTACGCGGAACAACTTTCAGGATCAGCGTTCACTGCACCGAGAAATGACAACAAACGTTCTTGGTTGTACAGGTAATAAATAATATGACTGCGTATTAATATTTAATATTTCATAAAAAAAACTGTTTTTTTTATTAAATAATTTAATATTGACGATTTTTTTTAAAAAAAATCACTTCACTAGTAAGTTATACACCCGACGGGAACAATGTACAGTTAGAATGATAAAGTCTTCACCACCTTTTTTGTGCTCGTCACCATGAGGCGCAGGGGTTAACCCTCATTAGTCCAGTAGTTTCTGATATTTAATTATTTTTTGTAATCTTTTAGGATCCGTCCGTCAGTTATTCACCAACCATTCAGAAAAACTGATATCGCCAAATATCTAACTCACAAATGGGATGAGGATGAACCTGATCCAAACCAGGTGATTATTTTTTTTTTATTTCGTATTCCATATATTGTAAGAAACCTTTACAAAATTAAATTAACTGAATTATTAAAAATGAACACTTTAAAATTATTTGGTTATTTCTTCACAGTTTACTAAAATATTATACATTACCATTTTTGCTGACAAAGTATTACAATTAAAAGCTTTTCATAAACTATGTGTATCATTTTTATTATTTATGTTCATGTAAAGACTAAAACATGTACCATTAATATTACAATAATGGGAACAATATTACAAGGTCTATATTTTTCCCCTTTAAATATGTCTTAATAAAATAACTGTTTTCGAGGGTGCAATTAAATCTTTATTTCTTCATTTCTGTACGAACGACTTACACCAAATATTTAAATTATGTCACAAAATTGGGAAAAGTACTTATCTTTCTAGAATTATGTTGTAATAATGAAAGTCTATTAAATATTTTTTGTAATGTCTTTTAGTCTCGTTGGCTGCCGTTTGACATTCCGGAAGCAGAACAAAGAGTAGACTTCGTGGCTGGTCTCCACACGATATGCGGGGCCGGCGACCCCCGTACGCGAAACGGCATCGCTATACACGTATATCTCTGCAACACTTCTATGGATAAAAGTGCTTTTTACAGTAGCGACGGAGACTTCTTAATAGGTAAGTACGGAATATAAACAATGTAATAGTCCTAATGTATGAAGTAAGTATACCATAATGTAATTATATATTATACATAATGGACAAGCGGCCTTGACTTTCTCATTACGAGAGAAGGCCTCAAGTTTCTAGCAGTGGGGACATTGGGCGAGATTATTCATTAGTATTATTAATAACACAATGTTTATTGCATATTAATTATAATCATGAGATTTAATTTAAAATAAAAAAGTTTATAACACAACAGCATCTGACGGGGTCTTAGAACATTTACTCCTTTATTTGTGTACTTATATACACATACCAAATTTTATAGCAAAGAAAATTTCGTGTATTAATGGTCTCAGTTTGAACCATATTTATGTATATATATACGTGGTAAGGTGTAAGAGGTCCCGCACAACAACTCAGGAGATCCAAGCCAACCTCACCTGTTTGTGGTGCACCCTGCTAATCAGCAAACGAGGCTCTGGCTCCCGCCAACGCGCATTGGGCCAGCGTGGGGGAAATCGCCCAAATCCCCCCATACGAAGCCTTACATACGCCAACTCCTAGTGTCCAGAGGTACCGAAGGCCATCCTGTCTGTATGTGGAGATCTTTGGTAGAGGCTTATGTCCAACAGTGACCGTCTGTCGGCTGATAATGATAATACGTAGTAGATTATTTTTATATTAAAGTGGCCTAAGCTACTCCTTATATTAATATCTTCATGTACGTCGAAATCACCCCAGCAGTTATTAATACATAGATAAAATAAATTAAATGTAATATAGATAAAAAAAATATTATTATTAAATAATTGTATAGACTGTTATATCAAATTTACGTTCAATATTTAGTGAAACTAAACACTACAAAGGACGAATAACTAAAATTGACGTTTATCCTATTGCGAGCAGTGCCACAAAAAGGAACATTGAAGATCACCACCGAATTTGGCATCATGACGGTAGCTCCCAACGAGATAGCTGTGATTCAACTAGGAATGAGATTTGCTGTCGCTGTGGATGGACCGACCAGGTAAGTGTACGTACGGATTAAGGACTTCGGGACGGATCCGATCTTGGGTTCCGCCGCCCCCCGTTATACGGCTGCGGAAGATAGGGAGATAGGCGGAACGCAATAACGACACTCCTCTGCCCCCGCTACTCCACCTCGGCTGCAAAAGGGCAGTATGAAGCCGCCTCTGCAACCCAGCGGTGAGCGCATCTGAGATGAGCTCATTTTAATAGGAACTCTAACCAGAAGCGGCCGCCGCGGGCCGGCCGGGTAAGCTCCTCTTCGCTTCTCCGTGGGTGATCAAGCCACGGCTACAGAGTCTTTTGGCCACGATAAGACGGGAACGTGTTGAGGGGTGTTAAAGTACACCTAATAAAAAAAATCGACGGGTATTACTCCCAACTTGAGATTCTTTAACAGATTAATAAAATGAAATATAATTCAAAGTATACAACTACGAGTATAATACCTTAACACAAAATAAGCTCATTTTATATAGAGTGGACTGAAACAAAATTATAATGAAATACTGAAGGTGCACTGCGATAACGTTGACATCAGGGCCACAGTCCTAACCAAAACTACAGCGGAAAGCTGTGGACAGAGGCCAGACAAAACTAATTTATAACAGTTAACTTCTTTGTGTATTATGATATTTATACATTATCGACATATTTTAAGGGGATACATTCTTGAAGTGTTCGATGGCCATTTCAAGCTGCCCGATTTGGGACCGATTGGCGCTAATGGCTTAGCCAATCCCCGAGACTTCCTCACGCCGGTCGCTTGTTATCACGACGAAGATATACCCGGTGCGTCAATGAATTAAAGTATTCATAACAATAGTTTAATAAATCACAGTTAACATATTTTTCTCGGCGGCAGGAGACCGTCTCTATATAGGTACCAACACAGCGCTCACTTCTGCCGCAAAACAGTAATATGCAAACATTATTATTGCATTCCAGTTTGAAATACTCTGTAGCTAAGGAAATTACTGGGTTAATGAGATTTAACATCTTTAGTCTCAAGATATTATTATGTTGCAACTTAGGATATTAACGCTCATGCCCAATTTTTGTTTAGCCACATTGGTATATGCATATAACTTATCTTCAGGTAAACGCCTTGCTCGTCTAATCTTTATGGAATAAAAAGTCATCACTTATCCTTACTTAATTGATAATAGAGACGTCATAACAATTATAAGCAACTGATGTTATTTAATGAAATTAAACATCAGCAATCAAAAAATTGCTTAGTCAAGCTTAGTGTCAAAGCTTGCTAATGTTGTATAATATAAATAAAACAAGCTTTGAAGTTAAGCTTGTGACAAATTAACTTTAAAAATATTTCTCTTTAACACAGGATTCAAAATGATAAGCAAATATCAAGGTGTTCTTTTCGAAGCGGTTCAAAACCATTCTCCGTTCGACGTAGTGGCGTGGCATGGAAACTACGTTCCCTATAAATATGACTTGAGCAAATTCATGGTCATCAACTCTGTATCATTCGACCATTGCGTAAGTATGAACAACCGACTAGTTTCAAATGTGAACTATTTACACCAGCTTTCAATCCCTCTGCTCTATCATTTTGAGTAAACATGTTAAAGAATAATAACATATACAAAAATAATATATACACTATTACTATAATTTTTGCTATGCTATAACTCTTTCTTTTAACAAAAGTCTTTATGTTCCCTCCACAAGTTCTCGGGACCTTCTCTCATGTAGTCAAGGCCGTTTATCCACATTTTTATCGCCTAAATTATTAAATCATTGAGAACTTTACTATTAAAATTAATTAATCCATAGACATGGGGATAACCCGTTTATTAACTTTCTTTTATTGTCGTAAATATTAACAAATTCTTATGATGACATGAAATCAAATCAAAACAAACAAAATAAAAAAAAAAAACAATCAATTTCCGTTGGTACAGGATCCGTCGATATTCACCGTACTGACGTGCCCTTCCACCAAACCCGGCGTCGCCATCGCCGACTTCGTCATCTTCCCTCCGCGGTGGTCGGTTCAGGAGAACACATTTAGACCACCATACTATCATCGTAAGATATAAAAAATTAGAACTATTTAATTTTTTACGAATTTCTTTTTTAAAATATATCTACGTCGTTTAAGACACCGCTGTCATAATAATTGAATTTTCAGAACATACTAATAATAAAATATCACTTTCATATATGCTAATAAATAATTTTATTTACATAAATATTAAAAAAAATTAGTTAACAATAGTAGATAGTAATGTGCAAACATTACTTTTGATTACAATACTTGCATGTACTGTATTGTTCATCACATCAATTTGGTACAAGTAAAATAAATCTCAAGGTAATTGCATGAGCGAGTTCATGGGTCTGATCCTGGGTTCGTACGAGGCGAAGGAGGGCGGTTTCCTTCCTGGTGGTGCGTCCCTCCATTCCATGATGACGCCACACGGACCTGACGCGCAGTGTTTCAACGCCGCGTCTAACGAACCACTGGCGCCGCAAAAGATCGCAGTCGGAACTCAGGTGGAGCATTATCCTACAACTATTTCTTTCACAAACAGTTATATAACATGACTCATACCGAACAAGCTTGAAGACAAATATTTTCTTACATAATTAAATTTAGTATACAATTTACTTATTTAGTGAAGAAGGACCCCCAGATGATGTAAATTATACGCCCGCCCCTAGCATGGCGCTGGTTATGATGATATATATGCATTACACTGTGATGGTCGCTGAAGATACAAAATGTTAAGTCCTGTTACCCTATAACTTTGGTAAGGAAATCTCCGTTCAAACTCCAAATAGAGTTTTCTATACACTGCTGTTTGACGACAGAAATAACTATCTCAGTGAATTGCTCACAGGTATGAATACAAAATTATAAATATAAAAATCTTAAACGGTTTTTCAGTTATGTTTACTTTTAAGTTATCGAAGAGACATTTATGCGCAATTACTCCACGAGTCCCAAAAACTTTTTATCTGCATCTGAAGATAAATAATCACTGGTTTTTTAATTCCATTTTATTATTTTAACAGGCTTTCATGTTCGAATCGTCTCTGAGCATGGCCATCACAAAATGGGGCTTGAAAACATGCCAAAAACTAGACGCGAATTACTACGAATGCTGGCAGAAATTACCTAAATTATTCACTGACAAGATAAATGTTTAATTTTTAATTATATACATCATATTTTTTTTAATAACAGGAATTAAAGCGTATATTCTAAAACAAATGTGTATAATTTGAATTAATAAGAAATGCTTTAAATACAAAGTGTACCATTCGCATCCATTGTACCGTAAGGAATTCTGTGCATATGCCTGCAGCAGACCGCATTCAACCTTCTTTTTTAAAATAGACGAGTCCGTCGATATGCGAATCATAAAACAGTTCATTCTCGCCGTCACCTTTAAAGAAGGGCCTTTTACTTGCAAAGCATCAGCTACAGTGGTATTCTGCACAGTCACAATTTTTGTTACCGTGTTATTTGAATTGATTGTAGTTTGTGTTATATTAACAGTTGTAACACTATTAGTATTTTTACCACTCATTACATTTCGTTCTCTCTCTGCTTCCCAAATACAACTGGACATCAACTTACAATCGATTCTGATTTCCTCGTATTCTCCATTATTTTTACTGATGCCTAACTTACACGTCTCGCCCGGACTCCTTTTGTATTCGCTATGAGAGTTATAATGTTCATGATTAGCTGACATTCTGCCTGAATTGTATAAATCTAATCCAGTGAGGAGATTATCAAATCTGCTACCCGAATCACGATATTCGTAAACATAAAGTGGTGGGCTGGAGTGATACACTGGATGATTGACCGATCCATAACTTATGTACTGCGGTGGACTGTAGTGATAATGATGATGAACTTCGCTTTTATACGCGTAAGATGTCCTATGCGTATGGTCCTGGTAGTTTGATGTTCTGGCTCGTTGTGTATAAGTATTACCAGAAAGTCCAGTGGAATGTGGATAACTGTGCGCGCCTCCTACACCAGTTCCGAAGTATCTGTGCGACGAAAGATAATGTCCGTATCCTTTACTGTATCCACCGGATCTTCGAGCGTACACGACAGAGGTTATAATAACAATTAGCGTTAGTATAGGGACCGACATGATGCTGCCGCGAATTAAGTTCGACTAAATAGATGTCATGGATTAAGGGACATTCAGTTGGTCCCTACGGCGAATAGCAATCACATTAAACGGTGACATAAACAGGGTGTGGTGCGATGCGTAAATACCAGCGATAGACCCATCCCCTTGGCGTGGGTGAAGTTATTAATACCACATACACTTGTAAAAGATTAATCACAATTAAAATTTGGGAAATAAAAACGCATATTCAAATTGTAATATGATCCGAGTAAATTTGTGAATCCAGCATTGCTGCAAACATTAATGCAGTATTTTTGTTTCAAGATCTCGGCGAGGGTGTTCATATGTATATATTGCAAATCTTTTTAGAAGCTTTATACTTACACGTTTTACACGGTCGTGCGAAAACTATTTTCTTTAATGAATAATACAAATAAAACACGATGTACTGCGGTAGTCTTTAATCGTAATATTAACCGGAGCTGGCAAATAATACATAAACTTACAGAATTAAGGTTAAAACCACCATTTAGTCGCAGCAATGAGTGGGCGCGCCCAGAAAGTATTCTGTGACGTTATACATAAAAAAAATTACAACCTAATTGTTTCAAACGACCGTACAATGTCCACTGTTTCGCGGAAAATAAAACGTAAAAAACAAATATTGATAAATAAAAATGCACTTTTTAGACGACCCTTGGAGATTCCTCCGCGTACCATCCGCTCCGGCCCGACCGACGGAACCCTATTAACAGGAATACTTAGCTAAATAAAGAAATTTACCTACTTATAAGATCTAATTGAGATCTTAAAGAAGCTAGTTTCTTTTTGCTAATATTTTATGAAATCTTAGTTCTACAAATAAAAAAATACAGCAACTCTCTCAATGCTCCCACTCTTGGGCTCTGAGGGCTTCTCTCACAGAGACCTTAGGATCTTTCATTCTCTCCTCATGGATAATTTAATAAAACGTCCATGCGCACAGTTCCTATCAATGTATGAACTCACACTGACCACACCATAATATGGTTAATGACCGATTGTTCAAAAATGAAAAATAGATTGTACATCAATGTATATTGTTAATGTTAAATAGTTAAGCTGAATTACACCACACTGCGATTCTGTCTATGAGAATAGATTGTTCGAGATCATTCTCCAAAACCAAAACAGCACGATAAAAAAAATCTCTGAAAAATAATTTCTTCGTTATAATTCCTCCTTACGAGGGGGTTGCGTTAATATATACTAATTAGTTACCTACTTGGAAAATTTGTCACTGTATATATATACATGGAATTCTTCCGAGTACGTTACTATTCCACAGCAGATGGCGCTGCAATTAATATACACACTATAACAACAACAATCCTTTCCTTGATGTGCGAAGTAAATATTACGTCACGTATTTATGTTCGTCCCCAGCCTATAAACATCTACTACTGAACACAGGCCTACCTTCCTTAAAAGTTTGACACTGATCACCTTTGCGCAGTCAGTGTCGGGCGGTTTCTCGTGACTATCATCTACTTTGTGAAGTACCCGCAACTCGTAGACATTACATTCGGCTATTAGCTTTAAAAATATTATATTGGTCGCCCAAAGTTACAATTACATATATATTAAGAACTATGGACATTGATAAGTTGAAAAAAAAAAACAAAAAACGTAACCTATACAGTGCCTCTCATTCATTTTAATAACTTAGTTACACTTACTTTTAAAATGCAATCGAAGTCATCCTTTTCAATCTGACAAATATTTTAAAAACCATGATCTGATACATGTCTCGGCTATCTTATTCAATTCTCTACAAAATAAAGTAGTAAACATTGCCGTTACAATATTTTCGATAATGATAAGAATTGTTTGAGAAGGTGAAGTAAAAATTATTTCAAGATTATATCATGTATTCAGACATAGTAAAAAGTTAATGGGGAACTTGTAGAAATTGGAAAATAATAATAAAAAAATTAAATCAATTACGTACAAGCAATAGCACATGTCGCAGTTAACAGTACCCGTTGCATCTTTGCTTGTATGTTTACACAAATCCAGTTACCCCTAAACTTTAAACTGTGCAATTGATATAATTTTGAATATTTTTTGGTGAGTAACAATAGAAGTGAGACAACAGTGATTGTGCGAGCTCATTTGGTAATGGTGGTATGGTGGTGGTGGTGCTCAGCCATGGTTCACGTTTACACCAGACTCCAGCTCCGAGGCAGGCGTCTCCGGCTCCTCGTCGTTGTATATGTTCTCCGCCATCTGCCAAACCTGTAAGCAATTTGAAAAAGTCGTTCAAAAACAATTACTACTGTGATAATAAGAATAGAATAGAAAATTCTTTATTGCATACTAAATAATATTACATCATACAAAAGAATATATGTATTAATACACACATTCATATATACATGTACATGCATAACGTAATAATATTGTTAGAACCAATAACATATGTACAGAATAAATGAATACATAGTGGCTTTATAATATCATATATAATTAATTAAAGCAAAAGATAATGATTCTTGATTAGGTTCTCAAAACCTTGCGGTGACCGTGCCTGTCTTATTGTAAGAGGTAAAGCAATCCATAAACATACTGCCAGAACAGAATACGATTGCTCCATGAATCTTGTGGAATGTTTTGGAATTTTTTGAGTAAGGTTTTTGGCCGATCTTAAACATTGAATGTGAGGTATAAATAAATTCAAAGGGTTCTTTAAGATAAGATGGGTGCAAAGGATGAAATAGAATGTTATGCCCTCTAAATGTTTCCACTGCTCAAAGCTTTTTATCCAATACTCTGACCCAACAAGGGTTGTGGGATGTCACTTCCTCACGAATGCTGTTGTTTTTAAAACATGACAGGTTCTTCACAATGTTTTCCTTTCGAAGGTGCAAGGTCGTTCGGGACCGAACCTGCGCCTTTTGGAGCTGATTGTATTACAAACTGAGCTATCGCAGCTTCCTTTTATATGCATTGACATCTAATTTATATAAACGTAAAAATAGAAACTCATAATAATCTCTACCTGCATTATATTGTCTTCAGAGACCGAGCAAATAACCCATGGCTCATTAGGATTCCATGAAAAGTCCGAAATCTTAGCAGTATGACCGCCATGAATGAAAAGCAGCTCTGGAGGGCCGTCTTCCGCGTCCTCTGCCGTCTGTTCTTCGCCGATCTTAGACAAATCCCACACATGTAACCTGGACCAATAAACACTATTATATTCATTGATTAACTTATGAATAAAATAATGATTTTTTTTCTTGATTTTGTTACAGCAATAAGTGTGATATCCTGTGATTATTCAAAGCATTTTCTAATTGAGTTCCCTTTTTTATAGTCTGACCACACACACATTTTTTTTTTCAAATTGTAACTAACAGAAAAAAAAATACCCAGCCTATTGTTCTAATAAAATAACATGATGTACCTCCTATCGGTGCCACTGCTTGCCAGTATGGTTTCATTGTGCGGCGACCATTGCACCTGGAATATCTCATCCTTGTGCGACTCGAATGAATGCAGTTTCAGCTTCAGGTTGCGCAGATCCCAAAGCGCAACCTATAGCATACAATTGAACATTAGCTCAAAAAGAAAAAAACAATTGTGAATTTATTCAACATCTCATAGAAGCTCACGTAATGCTCTTATGTAAGTTACAAACGATACTAAAACATGTCATCATCACCATGATCATAATTTCAACTAATTAATATCCATCGCTGAAAATTTGTTTCTTGTAATGAATTCAAAACACATGTAGCAGGTACAGTTTCCGGATATATGAGAAAAAGGCTGAAGTGGCAGAAGGCAGAGCAGCTTATAAAACAAATGGATGTTGCGGACTTCAAGGCTTGTTTTACAAACTAGTGATTACACTCGCATACTACCCTGCAACCTTTATCACTTAATCCAATTTAACATACACACAGGATTAGAGAAGGTGGATCTATTCTAGTGCAATATAACATTATTAACAGATATATATATACTATGTATTTTTAATTAGTTGTTAAAGGATATGCCCAGTTAAACATTTCATTAGTAACAATTACATTTATTGTTGCAATTGTATTAACATAGAGAGCTCACCGTTTTGTCAGCACTGCCAGTGGCAAGGATAAACTCGGAATAAGGATTGAAGCTTAGACAATTAACCTCTGCAGTATGAGCATCCACAGTGTGGGATGGTTTTGATGTATTATTACACCTGTTGGAATTAAAAACTGTCTTTTAATGTAAACTTCCGGCAATAAAAATACAAAATCAATGTTTAAATACAAAACTTGTTCAGATCAGCTGCTAAAAGCTTCCAGTTTTTAACACATTCACTTTGATGATTGATTGGAATAGAGCACTAATGCATTATTTTTTCACATAATAAATAGTGACATTGTTCAACTTTTAGCCAGATTTTTTTTCTGTAATAGGCTAATACATTCATTTGACAAAGTAGTAAAAATATGGCTGTGGATGGTACGCCCTGGTCAGTCTGAATACTCTGCCTCTCATAATTAAAGTCTGAATACAACTACACTTGAATGGTATTAGATTTACAATGTAAGGATGATAAACCAACCACTTTTGAACAAAATTCTAAAACTTATCAACAGTGTCAGAAAAATAGACATTTCTGGAATCTAATCATGGCTTTTCATAATACAGATTAATACCACAACATTAAACAAATAAACTAAGTTCTGCCTTTACAGATGATCATATATGAATTGCGAGTTCCAAAAGTAGTTTTACATAACTCATTCAAAATTTGTCTCAGTGCATAAATCAAGATTTATCACATAGTTGTAATAAAAACTTTATAGTTATGAGAACTTATTACCATAAGACTTTGTAACTATTAATTATCACATATTCTATATTATTCATGTCATGTCTAAAAAATTCCTTAAATTTTTGATTGTAATAAAAAACTTATTGATTAAATGCAAATACCTGGTGTCCCAAATCATTAGCTTCTGGTCGTCTGCCACAGAACCAAAAAGTGATTCATGCAGTAAATGCCAAGCTACATCTTCAACAACAGCTGTATGTCCCGTGAATACAGACTTAGCTTCAATCACACGCCCTTCCTTGGGCGTGGCATTTATATCCCACAAGCAAATTGTGTGATCATCACTGAAACATCATTTATATAATTTTTTGTACTTGATGAAGCGATGAGATGAGCAAAACTATGACCTAATGGTAAATATGCCCTTAACTGCAATGTGATCTTCACCTACAGATAAAAGATGATAAGTCACATTTCCCCAGTCATTTCACTAGCTACAATAACTTTCAAACCAAAACAGTAATGTATTCACACTACAAACTGACAGCAAAAATAGGAGCTGTGATACCATCACAATAATCGATATAAGCTGTGGTACCAGCTTCCCTAGATCATTTCCTACAAGAGACAAAGAGTACCCAGGAGGGTACTTACCATACATGAGAAATTTGCTATTCTTACTTTGTTGCTTTTAAGACAATTTAACAGTTATGAATTAAAAATTATATGAAAAAAGAAAGTTTGACTAATCTAAAATTCCTATAAATCTTACCTAGCAGAAAGAAGGTAGCCATTTAAATTAGGGTTCCAAGATAAACCATAGCCTTCTTTTTGGTGTCCCCGCAATCTAAAATATATAAATAAAATGTAAATGCACTATGAAAAATTTATTTAACAGGAAAAATATGTACAATATGTACCTTAGGTCAGGGTGACACTCTCCTGAAGGCTCTGGCTTTGATGGGTGCTTAGTGTAATCAAACACAAGTACATCAGAAGAAGGAGTTTTGGTTGCAATGACACAGGGGTTCTGAGGCATATAGCGTGCTCTATTGACTTCCCCCTCATGGTTTATCTTAATTTCAATGTCTATTTTTCCAGATACTGAACCGAAACCTCCAAATTCTGTAAGATATAACAAAATTATTGAATATTTATAGATAACCATATTTGTCAAAATTTGTATATCATCTAACACCAATAAAAACAGCACTATATTCATATTATTGATTTTTCAATGCACAAAAATTTAGATTAAATGACCATTACACCTAAAATTATAATTTTAAGGTAAAATTACAAGACATCTTTCATGAGTTCAGAACAATTCTAAAAAAAAAAAGTTAAATTTAAAAAATGCTCAGAATTGTTTTAAATTTATAACATTAATAAACATAAACTATGTAATGTGTTATAAAAAAATATGAAAGTGTGTGCACCATATCAAAAAAAATTATTGTAACATTCAGATAATAGAAATTATACGTAATATTGCCTGTGTTGTGATCAATTTCAATTTAAATTATTAAACTGACTCCAAAAATATTACTAACCGCCTTTGTCATTGTCATAATGGCTTGCATCAAACTGTGCATCTTCATTTGGCAGCTGAACACTTGCAATTAGTAAATGATTTTGCTCATCTGATGTATGTGTGCCCAATATCAACCTAAAAGTTCATAGTGTAGGTAGAGGAGGAATGTTAACTGTGTAATTTTATTGCATGGTAAATTATTTACTTTTTACTAAAGAGAATTGTCCATATATTCTATAACAATTTTAATTTGTTAATGCTACTATTAATATGTTTATGTACAAAAAGATTAATTTGCAAGCTACATAATTTACTATTTCAACAGTTGTACTCCTAGAAGTAAATAAAAAATTTAAAAGAAAATGTCATCTTATGATCAAATACCCATGTAAAGATAATCCAATGTCTTGTACAATTCTAATAAACTTGGTAAACTATCATCAAAATGGAATAAATACAGGATTTGGCAGACTTTCATATGGTAGTCATTTTCTTCTCTGTTAAAGGACAAGGCAAATGTTCCTCAAGAAAGACTTTTAATAACTTAATAGTATGCCTATACATGTCTAAATACTCAATACCCTTTCATCATACCATAAAGTTTTAGCCATTCTCACCTGTGTACAGAATAGTCCTTTCCTTCTGGTCTAGTGACATCTGGAAGCCATTGAGCAGTAAGCGAGGGCCATTCCAGAGCATGGGTCATCACCAAGTCATATAAAAATGGAGTGTTCTTTTTCCATATTTTATATTCTTCATTAATAACTCTCTCTTCTACCGCATCATCAAATGTTTCTATTGTAACAAATGTGTAAAAAAAACTTAGTGCTATTGTTCTTTTAACCAAAAAACAAAAGGGAAGCTGTCAGAGAAATTGTCTCCTAATGCTAAAAATTAATAGAATTAAGACAAATCAATCACCTCCATCGCCTTTATCACCCATTTTTATTACCAGCGAACTAAGGTTCGCCTGTTAATAAATTTTTATGAATTTACAGAATTTAGCCGGCCCCGTAAAGGCGCCAAACAACAACCTTTTCTCGGCGTTACTGTTCAACAGACAAAGCAACAACTTCCGGTAAATACCGGATATAAAAAACATTAAAAGAGTAAAAAAATATTACTACCAATATGTACAATTTTAAATATTTAATTATTGTGAAAAATGTTTATATTTTAATATTGTTACTTCTCTAATGGTGAAACAACTACAAGTCTAAAACTTGACATTTGGTCGATTTTAAATTATTTATAAATATTTTCATCCTTAATTTGTTTAAGACTTAAATTGCTACTACACAAAATTAACCAAAGGATACTAAACTATTTAAAAAACATAATAAATAGCAACATTATTTAAAGAGTAATTACAGTACCTAAACAGGCAACAAAAGTTAGTAGTCAAATTTAAATTGGTAATATGGCTGATGCAGTAACAGCACGTCGTGAGGCACGAAGAAGAAGAGTTTTAGAAAATTCTCATAATAGACTGCAGTTAATATCAGGAAAAATTGAAGATGAATTTGGCAAAGGTACTTATTAGTATTAGTAAGTTAGTAATTGTTAAAGAAATTCTTATTTCATAAAATAATATTTCAGATTCGCCAAGACGAACTCCTATTCCAGAACAAACCTTGGATGTACCTCTTATAACAGAAGTTAATGCAATTAATACGTGTTTTTTTAATAATGGTGTGATTAATAGTGATTTGGAAACTCTTGGTTTCACAAGCGAAAATGAAACCAACAATAGAGAGGTAACCAATGACTTGGCAGCTTTTGTGTCTTCTGTCTCTGAAGCCACCCAAACTCAAGACTCATCTTTGCTTGAAAAACTTGTCAATTATAAATACGACGTAGTTTTACTTTCATTATTTATGCAAATTCTTAATGGGATGTCTTTATTTAGTAAAGAAACATCATTTTTTTTCTTACCATTATTTTTGTATATTGTTACGAAATTACTGTTTTTTCCAAAACAAAATAAGTCTAACATAGCTAATGCATTACTTTTGTTAAATGGTATTTCGGCAGATAAAGTTGAAAAAACTTTATACATAATGCAGCTGGTGATGACTATTTCACAAGAAGTTTGTATTTATTTATTTATAACAATTTGCATACAATCAATATGTATAACATTGAAAAATATTCTCTTGACATAATATATACTCTGAGTGATGTACAGAATGTGGTTATTTCATTAAGGGTTATAGGGAATATGTATTATAGTGTTTTGATTGCTTGTGCCTTTAAAGTGAGAATTTGTGACAAGAGTGAGTTTTAGTCACATATTGCCATTTTAGTTTTAATATTTGTAATTTGTACATATTAAAAACTACTATTTTTTTTAATTATGAACCTTATGATGCTAATGTTTATGAAATGCAGTATTTATTGTCTACATTATAAAGTCATAATATATTTCTAAACTTCCATTATTTTCAATAGTTAATAATAAACAGACTGTTATGATGACTAATACTACCAAATTTTTAATGTGTTTATGTCATTGACATTTATTTATAATAATTACAGAATTTTGTTTTTATATGTATTATTATTTTATAGGTTTTAATATAATTCATTTGTAAATTTGTAAAAATTTTTAAAATGTGTTTATATAATCATCTTTTATTCATGTATATTAAGTTTTTATGCTCTGTTGTATATGTTCAAACTATTTTATTAAAAAGATTTAGATACATTTAAAATTATAGGTACAGTGTATTAAGCTGTTGGATATTTTTGTATGTATATTATAATGTCATTTTAATAATTTACTTTGTACAGTATTGTAACAGAATTCTGAAAATATTGCACTATGAAATTATCTTGGACAAATCCTATTCTTCACTGTTATCTACCAACTAATACATATACAGAAAGCTCAATTGCAGGTGACTAATATAAGTCTGTACTTAAAGTAACAGTATCTTATATATTGTCAGTCACAAACTGATAAATGCATTTACATTAAAATTGTATAAATAGTATTACAGCAGAAAAACTGTACATATAAAAATGCCATTAATATAAATTTTATAAGTGATTTTTATGTATTAAATATAGAATGTTTGTACTCATCATATATGTTTAAATAAAACAATCATAATAGACAAACAAATTTGCTTTCATTCCATATTGTAAACTAGCAAGTATAATTATAGTTAAAAAAAAAATTTTACTGAGAAATTTGTACCAAAGATTTATTATATCCATAAGACAGTATATCATATTGTATTTAAACCCTAAATAAAATGTATGTCTTCATGTAATATGTTAATGTATGTTATTACTACAAATACCTGTACATTGACATTTTAGGTTCAACTATAAAATGTATTGCATAGGTGTATGTTATCCGAGGTACGTGTGAGGTTCATTTATGTATATATATATATTTCCTGTCAATGTTAAATTGCAACAGTTAGTGTTATATCAAAAACCCTATTAGGTTGATGTTATTTACATAGATATGGAAATTGTCATAATTAAACTAAAGATTCCAATGTGAAATATATATTATTATAAATACCTAAACAGTCTAACATGTTATCAGGCGTAATGTTGTAGATGCCTATGCAGTCAAAGTGGCTTCATTATTACCATGTGATAGATTTAGTTTTCTGTTTAATTGTATCCCAAGCAAAACCTTGGACCATTGTAAATCATCACAGAGTTATCATCACAATATAATCGGAATATATTTTAGGTGGCAGTTACTTACGCTGGTGTATAAAAAAAAATTGTAATTAATAAAACAAAGCAGATTTTATTTTAGATTATATTTTGTAAATTTTTAAATAAAAGCATGTTTTAAAAAGTTTCCAGGCGTTTTATTATTACTTTCTTTCAACACTTGTTTCTGAAAATAATTATATGATAATTGTATTATTATAATTGTATATTGTTGTAGAATAGATATACATCAAAATATATCAAACTTTTAATGTAACATTAAGTGTGTACAAGGTTAATTTACGTATCAATCATTGAATTAATAATTAACTTCAATACATAACATCTACAACAATTTCAATCTTGGCCTTAATGGATAAAGTTTCATGCTTAGACTTAATTTAAAAAAAAAAATACAGCGGTTAATACTCTTATACACTACATATATTGTCAAAACTGAGTGTATTAAAAACTAATAACATACCTACTCAAGTTGGTGTATAGGTAGATGTAAGGTGTAAAAATTCCAGTTCATAATGAATTTTATCAAACCTAAATGGACCATTTGCTTACAAAAAAGTAACACTGCTGTGGTGTTGTTTACAGGTTCGGAATCAACACAAGAATCTTCGTGATGAAGGCAACTTCTTAGCCACTTACACCACAAAAGCAGTGAAAATTTTACTTGTATAATTCTTAATACTTTACTTACTACTATTACTATACTAACTATTTAGTTTTTAGTGTTAAGGAGTTTTGTTATTTAAACAAGGTCTTAATGTTTCAAGATAGTGATATCTCTGTCCTATCAACTCACTTAATCTAAAACTATAGGATCATGAAAACTTAAGAAAATGTTTAGGTTAAAAAACTAATTACTATGAAAATATAAGAAAAGCTGTTTAAACATGTGTACTTTAAATGAAAGTATGATTAAATATTTTAGGGAACCTTTAAATGTATGTAAAATAAAACAAAATAAGTATATTCTAAATGAATAAATGAATTTTATTACATGGATGATCTTAGAAAATGAAATCGATAACTAACCAACACTAAATAATAGAAATAACTAAAATTTTAAGAAACTCCGTATGCTATCAATCATACTCTTACTTTCTTTGGGCTTTGAATGAATTTGTTCAGTTTTAATGTCACCCGTGCTCTGACCCTGTCTGGACTCTATTAGTTTGAACTCTTCAAGACTGTTCTTACGGTCACTTTTTGTTACTTTTAGCTTACTTTGAGTAGTAATGTTTTCTATTGGCTTATTAAAACTTTGTACATCTAAAACATATTTTCTTATATTAGTTTCTTGTTTTGAGTGTATTGACTTATCAGAGCACCCGATTTCCTATTGCTTTTTGACACCTTTAGTTTTGTTTCTTTGTCGTTTGTCACGTACTAAATCTAAACGGCCTATAGATATCATTTTCAGTTCCCAGGCTTCTAGATCCTTTCTGAAATTAACATATTTTTTTAAAACGTGCTTTGTAATAAGTTAAGTAGTTACATGCTATGTAATAAATTAAGAATTGATATTTATACCCCATAGAAGTAACAACTAGATCTCCCCTTTACTTACTTGTATTTGTCCATTAATGTCTGGGCTTGTTTTTCATACTTGACTCTTTCGCTTTCAGGCAAATTTAGCCAAGCAGCTTTAACCTTTTCTTGGAAGTCTTTCATGCTCTGTGTATTTTGAAAGATATCTTTTTTTGTTTGTGAAAAAAGGAAATATGAAGGCATAGGTTTCTTCGGCTTACCCATTTCTTTTAATTCCTGTAATAGAAATGTAAGGTTTTTGCTTTACATCACTTTTTCATTAGATATTGTATTAAAATCAAAGTTATAAAGGCTCATATGATAGTGAATTTTCACAGGTTTATTAGGTCTCTTGTGTTTTGTGATGAACATACCAATAATCTAATTAGGATATACAAAGTACTGCGTTAAAAAGTAACTTACAGCTTTTAATTTTCTTTTCTCCTTAGCTGCTGCCATTTCCTCTTTAACCCTTTTTATATCTTCTTTTTGTTGTTCTGTCAATGATGCCTCATACTTTTCCTTAACTTTTCTATAACCTTCTTGGTCTTTTTCAAATTCTTTAAGCATTTGTGTTTTTGTCTAATAAGTGACAAAAAAAAATTATGTGTTAGAGCTCAGTTAGAGAAATACTAAAGACTATTTTCAATCCATATAATAAATAAATAATATGTTATCCTCCATAATATATAAAACTACATGGTATAAATAAAGAAAGTATACAATTTTGAAGTTTATTTTTGTTTTACTACAACAATACATACACATACTATGGTGCATAATGTTGTAATAAATATTTAAAAAAAAAAATTTACACCTCATTATCCAGCTCCTGCCAATGTTTTGATATCCATACAATAGCTTCTTTAGATGTGATTCCAGGATTTTTAGCTATCAGTGCTGGCCTCATTTGGTTCATAAATTTAAAGAACGGAGTCAAAGGCCTTTTCGGTTTCTCTATACCCAGTCTCGCTTCGGCTGATTTTTTAGTGTAACTACATGTTGGAACATTGTTTATCCATATTATCCTGAAAACAACAACCAGTACTGGTAGTTAATATTGTAATGTTATAAAAGTTAAGAAATGCAAAAAATATTTTTGGTATATAATAATATAAGTTTCAAAACAATATCATAAATAACAAAGCGTCATAACCTAAAACATACCTTGTGTGAAAAACTGTTTTATAACTTCCAACTACATAATTACTAAGACGAGTTAACTGAGTAAACGAAGACATTTCCAATTTTATACAATTGGTTTAAGTATTTTATAAAAGATAAGTTATAAAATTCTAAAAGGGGAACTTAATACCAATCGCCATAGAGTCTTTGTCACACTGATAAATTTATATTACTCGTGCATTCGAAACTAATGTTGTATGTATTATCTGTAGAACGTTTATTTGAAATTTTTTAAAAAAATTAAACAATTGATCTCACAAAATATTATCTAGATAACACTTATTTGAGAGTAGATCCGAAAGATGTGTTAAAACTGTAGATATAACAAATTTTCAATAACAACAATGCCCTCTAGGTGATAAAATACGTTCTTATTATATTTATCATCAGAGTAATATAATTTCATCTTAAATAATATTTTTACTTGACCCCGAACCAAAGTGAGGGATCTCAAATACATGAATTATTGTAGCTTACAAACGGCATAACAGATTATCCTCATTAGGCTATTTTTGTAAAAAGTTATATTAGTAATAATTCTGTATTACAAATATAAGACAATACATGAGATATTTGTTGTTTTAAGTGTTTTAATATTTACTCTCTTTATCGACTCGGTTTCTATATTACAAGTTTTGGCTATTAAATTAAAATTCGTAACATTTTTTTTTATATATAATTGAGCGATGAGACGACCAGTCTTTCACCTGATGGTAAGCCATACGCATGCCCTTAACAACGTGGCGCTAGTTGGGATGATATATACCACCAGAACATTGCGTGCGTCTTGTTAACTATACTACTACTATATTAGTAATTATACTACTATCGCGCCCTTCAATCCGGGACACAGTAATGTTTGCGTACTACTGTTTGGCGGCAGAAATAGGTGTTCCAATGGTACCTACTTAGACGGTCTTCGGCAATAGAGACGTATCACCAACAAAATTTTAGTAAATTACGAATTTAAAAATTAGTAGAGTGAGAATACGAACGTAATTCATCCTTTTTTAATTTCTCATAACATGTAACCAATTGTAATATAATTTTTTTAAAGTTAAACAATCTACAGTATTAATATAGTTGATCGTAACGGCAAGATAGGAATCGATATTCGCGCTTGCATTTATGTTCACAAATATTGGTGAAAGTACCTGCATTCGCTTTCATAGGTGTCAGAAATTGATAATTTGTTGTAGCAATATAGAAAAGCATGTTATTGTTGGAAAAAAAATCTGGACATCAATCCTGCTTTCCTTTTTTTAACTACTTAAGAAGCGCAGTGGTTTGATCTTGTGACACAGAGATAACATGATTTCATTTTGTATCCAAACGCAGTTTGAATAGTGGTTGGCTTTTGAGAACCCGTTTGACTAGCTACCAAATTGCAAAGCTGCGATTTGTAAATCGACCACTATACCAGGATTGCTGCCTTCGGGCTATTCTATATCAACTCCAGAGAATTCTGAACCAGCATACTCCACTATCAATTCTTAATGTCACTTAATACCATGTATAAATGAGTTTTGTTTTATCTCATCTACGACTAAAAATAAAAATATATCATCTATTTAATGATAACTTGCGTTTAGAAAAATTTCAAGGTGTTTTACACTTTAAATAACTTTTTAGGTATCAATAATCTTTATTCCAATTATTTAATAATTTTACGATTATACAATGACTGTAAACATTTGGATATAATTAAACGTATATTCCGCGACGTCCAAGAAGATTTATTTGATAATCTTGTATTAATATTAATATTTATTAAATTTACATTTCTAAACATAATTTTTTTTATAATTGTTATATGTCGCAATTATTATAAAACTACTTTACTTCAGAATTGTACTTCAATTTAAATACTCACGTAAAATTTTAAAAGATTATTAATTTGAATAGATATAAAAGTTTTTTGATAATGATTTTCGCAAAATGAATAAAAATAATAGGTACAGAGTGAAACACGACAGTATATATTTTATTTGTTTTTTATTCATTCAAAATTTTTAAATATAATTGTACAAACTATATACATAGGTCTTGTTTCGTAAGTAATATTTACAACATGTATTTACATTACTACGTTTCTATTTTGGTAAAATAGTGGTGGGTCTCGCAATGTTCTCGATATTAGAGTTAAATTATATCTGAATTAATTAAATTTTTTGAGATTGAGTTTATCGTTCATAAAATATTCCTCATCCATACACAATATAGATATAAATAAAGTACATAACTAAATCATTTCTACGATTATTTTTAGGTTATAAAACAATTTTATCGGCTTTTGACCTGTGCATACAAAAATAATTGTTTTAACTAAACTTGCATTCCTGAAAATTGCAAAAGTGTCAATACCTAGGTTCGTATCACTGAGTCTCCAATTTCATTGCTTACTAAAGGAATCGTAGTAACTATAAAATATTACTCTACAAATGTATTCCATCCCGGGTGATGCCTTCTAGTAGTTTTAACTGTAGAAATGTA
This sequence comes from Ornithoptera alexandrae, assembly GCA_029030555.1. Taxonomy (NCBI): domain Eukaryota; kingdom Metazoa; phylum Arthropoda; class Insecta; order Lepidoptera; family Papilionidae; genus Ornithoptera; species Ornithoptera alexandrae. Next base: position 3,117,008 of record JARDVY010000293.1, on the reverse strand, counting down.
CAACTTATTATTGTTATTTAAAAACTATACATTGTAATAACTGCTTAAGAAATAAAGGTCATTATTTCTAATGAAGATTACTGCCTATTAGTTTTTGTTAATAAATGTATTTCACTCAACACGCATTAAATGCTAATATTTCCAATTTTATTCAGAATTTAAGATGATATTGTTATAAATTAAAAACTTGATTATTAAATTTCTAATGTAATTAACATGCATCACCACAATTGTATGTAGGATGTTTTAATATTATTTCGATATACTTGTACATGTCATTAATAACTCTAAATAACTTATTATTCAACTATATTATATTTACAATTTTAAATTATTCAAAAGTTATTTACATACAGAATTCACCTTTGATATTACATAACTTAAAAATTACAGTAACAGACTTATTTTCAATGGCACTAATTTATTTTTACTTTATTATTATAAACATAAAAAAAAACATCGATTGTCACACGATAATTTTTATAAGAAAGCTGATTTCTTTTCAGTATTAATTAAATTCAGTCATAGAATTGTTTCTCCGGCTGAATAATGGTAATGTCTTGGTTTTCTGTACGATTGATGTTGTGGCGGTCTGTAAGTTGCATATTTATGTGAATGTCGAGGCAAAGAATGAGAATGTGCTGCGTAGCACTGTAGTGTTAAAGGTGTAGGCGGCGGTCCTGTTGGACATTTTGACAAAGCTGGTTTTCTGGGACCCGATATTCGTCTCCAAAGCGCCTTTAAGCGTGGAGTCGCTATCCAAACAGCAACCATAACGCCCAAGATTTGACTTGCAAATATCCGGAACAAAAATATCCAGAACGCTGGGTGCGGTTGAGTCGAAGGCTCTGTTGATGGGACGGGAGCTGCCAACCAGTCGTCTCGCCATGTGTATTCGTATATCCATGTTGCCAATATACACGTCGATGGCACTGCGTAAAGCGCTGCAAATGCGCCAAGTCTTAACAAGCTCTGATCCGTGTGTGGCTGCGGAGGTGAATTTAGAAGCGCCGTAGGTGCCGGCACAGGCGTCGGTCGCTGCAGAATAGTTCGAAGACCCGAAGCCAAAAACAAGCAGCCGAGTAACAAACAGATTGCTTCAGGAACGATGACCAAAGCCAGTAAAGATTTGCTTGATTGGTTACCAACGAAACACGTACCTGAAAAAAAGATTTTTTTTTTACTTTAGCCGTTTAGAATACTTAAAAATAATTTTAAATAGTAGGAGCGCAATGGAGTAATACATTATTTCGTGCCAGAATGACAGCGACGGGGTTCGCAACCCATCAAGTCTCGTTTCCCGTGGGAGCGAAAAGTTGGCTGCGGATAGCCACTTTGCTACTGTGAATATCAGAGGAGGTATGAAAGATAAAATTGATGAAGTATGTGAGATGATGAAGGAAACAAGAATTGATGTTCTGTGTGTGAATAAGACCAAGCGGAAAGGATGCGACACCACCACACATGGACCTTACACAGCCTACTGGTCAGGAGTCCTTGAAACCAGCAGAGGCTGTCAGGGAGTTGGTGTGCTGCTTTCTGCTAGAATGAACGAATGTGTGACAGTGTGACGTTGGTTGTGTGAGTCCTCGACTCATCTGGGTGAGATTGAAGGTTGGCCTTTTCCGTATCTTCTATCTATGGGTATATGCTCCAGAAGATGCGGAATGGAACCGGTTCTCAAGAGCCTAAACTGAAAGGGATGAGTTTTGGCATAGTTTGAAAGATGTTCTGAATGAATGTTAGCATAATGAAAGAATTGTAACGCTTGGAGATACTAATAGATGGGTTGGAGTGCAGCGTGATGATTATGAAACTGTGTTAGGAAAATTCGGTGATAAAAGAGTGAATAAAAATGGAAAGAATCTGCTTGGAGTGGAATCTTGTGCTAACAAACACAATGTTTGATCACAAAAAGATCCACATGTAGACAAGAAAAGAAGGAAACCAGGAAAGTATAATTGATTTTTTAATGGACGATAAGAGATTGAGAAAGAAAGTGCTAAACACTAGAGTATACCGCGGTACTGCCATCGACACTGATCACTTCCTGGTGATGTGCCGAATAAGGGGGGTCTTTAGACGATGGCGGCATCGTTTTCGAGAACCCATTAGTGTACTAGAGAGAGTGAAAGTCGAGGTTTTGCAAGATAATGAGGTGAGAGAGTAAGTATAAGAGAAAATTGATTGATAGGTTTGACAGATTAGAAGAAATGTGTGAGGTTGAAGAGTGATGGAAGTCAATCAAGGATGGAGTCCTGGAAGGAATATTTTGAAAGCTTATTAGAGAAAGGAGATATGCAAGTGCCAAACCCCGTTAGGGGCCAAACTGAGAGTGGGGAAGAAAGTAATATTGGTATGAAAGATATTTTAGAAGCAATGCATAGTATGAAGTTGGGTAAGGCTGCAGGGTATGGTAGGATACTGAGAGCTGGACAGAACGTGGTAGCTAGTTAGCTGTACTGCCTTTTCAACCTTTGTTGGAGAAGTCGCAAAGTGCCAGATGACTGGCGGCAAGCCGTAATCGTTCCGTTATATAAAGGAAAAGGGTCAAAGCAAAACTATAAAAACTATGGTGGTATTAGTGTACTGAGCGTCGTCGACAAACTATATGTAAAGATACCGATTAAAAGAGTGATGAATGAGACTGAAGAGAAGATTTGGGGTGTACAATGAGGATTTAGAAGGGGAATGGAATGCATGGTACCGGGTCTTTTCCTTACGTAGCATAGTCGAAAAATGTTTGGCATATAGCCAAAAGATCTATTGCGTTTTCATGGATTTGGAAAAGACCTATGACAGAGTGGTATGGAATTAATTGTGGTCCATATTGTCTGTTTATGGGGCAAACAGCACGCTGATACGAGCACTGAAATTACTTTATAAGTGTTCCAGTGCTTGTATCAGGATAAACGGGGCTTACTCAGACTGGTACAGCATCCAGAAGGGTGTTAGAAAGGGATGTGTGCCTTCGCCGTGGCTGTTTAACCTATTTATAGACAATTGTTTGAAAGATTTGAAAGATAGTGAGTATGTACTAAGAATGAATGAGTTGATCGTCAAATGCCTCCCATACGCCGATGATCAAGTTTTATTATCATCATCGGAGAAGTTGCAAACGATGGTAGATGTGATGCATGGTGCTTTAACAAGCAAAGGAATGAAAGTGCATGTAAGCAAGACGAAAGTAATGGTCTGTGAAAGAGAAGAATATATGACAAACTGTGACATTATGATTGAGAGACAAAAATTGGAACAAGTGGAAGAATTTGTATATCTGGGTTCACAATTTAGTAGAGATGGCAACTGTGATGGTGATATTGAAAGAAGAGTTTTGAAAGAGAATCAAATGAATGGGGCACTTCATAACGTTATGAATAGCCGGAACGTATCACAAAGAGCAAGGCTGGCTGTGCATAGAGGCGTGTTGATCCCCACACTGATGTATGGTAGTTAATGTTGGGTATGGCAGAAGAAACATGAAAGTACGATTAATGCTGTAGAGATGAGAAGCTTGAGAAGTATAACTGGAGTGAATCTGATGGACAAAGTGAGCAACAGTGTGATGACCGAGCGGTGCGACGTGGTTGAAGATGTAGTGACAAAGATAGAGAAAGGGATGCTTAGATAGTTCGGCCAGGTAGAAAGTTTGGATGAAAGAAGATTAACGAAAGAGGTATACAAAGTAGGAATGATTGGAAAAATCGGTGCAAGTCGATCTAGACGGACATATTCCGATCAAATCGAAGATGTCCTAAAGAAAGGTCGGGTCGAGAATACTCGCAACCGACGAGCATGCACGAAGACACTCATGAAAGTTGAGGAAGCAAAAGAGGTGTGCCAGGATCGTAGCAAATGAAGAGAGGTAGTCTCTGCCTACCCCATTGGGAACGGGGCGTGATATATATGTACGTAAAAAAAATTTGAGCTTGATTTTAGAATTCAGGACAGTAGATAATATTCTTAAAAATTTTTAATAGTCAGGTATGAAAATTATTTAAGGGATGAAAACTTGTATAGGCAGTTACTAAGTTCAGTATTTTTCAATGTAATACAGCGGATATGGAGCCTTTCTCTCGAGTGCTATTTATCGAGCTGAATAACATTCCGTTTCCCTATAAAGCAGCTCTTAAAGCGAACACCTACACAAACAGCCGGCAAGAAAAAAGGCTTTGCATTAATAAGGCATCGGTTAAAAGGGCCGATTTAAAATTGAAATACGAGCGTGCGAGGTGGAAAGGTGTCGTATTTAACGGCTCAAATAATGGCCGAGCATTTCTTTTGGCCTGTATAATGGAGTCCATAATAATAAAAACAAATCAACAATACATTTTGCCGGATAGAAACAACAATATGTCAGAGAAATGAGTCTCGCGGTTCTTCTCTCACGACGCCTTTCAAAACAGTAATACTTTAAACACATACGGAATATAAAGACGACATAACGTTTGAAAGAATAATTTAAGGGTAAATAAGGAATAAAACTAAAGCCTACAGTCTGAATTATATTTTTAGTTATATAAATGTTGAGTTACATATTAACTGGTGATAGGTATCTGTTGTCAGAGCCCTGTAGTCTTGGACTAGTAAAAAAAGGACTAAGATAAGCCCTGCCTGTCAAAGACAGGCGACTAAAAGGGTCTAGGAGTTTCACGCGCTTTGAGGGTGGGGACCTTTATCGCTGTACAAGCAAACCTGCGTGGGCGGCATATGGCCCAACGGATAGTCTAGATAGTCTAGGATGGTTTTTCTCGGAGACGTATTAACACACAGTGTAGAGGGGCACCGGTGCGTTCTGTAAGAGATCCCGGAACCTCTCCGAATGCACTGATGCAAAACACCGAAGGGGTTTTAGTGAGTAAGAATCTCACATAACCTTTATTTCCTCCCAGAAACAGGGTTTCTATCGAAGATTTCTCCCCTCACCTCCCCCAGAAACTAAAAAAAAGGTATCTGTTGCCGGAGACTGTCTAGGTACCACCGCAGCGTCTATATCTGCAGCTAAATAGTAGTGTGCAAACAATACTTGTTTCTAGTGGCGTTGTAGCTAGTGAAATTACTGGGATAACCAGACTCAACATTTTCACAAGGCGGCGATCGCCATGTGATGCTGGGAATAACATTTTAACTAGCGTTAGATTATTATGGATGGGCGTATCACTTACCATCAGGTGGACTTCCCACTCATCTCGTCACTTTGTAATATAAAAATAGAGTTTAAAATCAAGTGTAAATAGCGGTAAAGATATCTCATAATGAAAATTAAAATGGTCTCGTTTTGGTTGCACAGTGCTTTAGGATGATGCAATGTTATTTCTACTGTAGCCACTTATCACGTATTTACCATTTAGTGGTTAATCTTCAGAACTGAAAACTTGTGTAAATGTTGGAATGTTTTATCGTAATTCTTTTATGCAAGCCGACTAAGGCGCTAAAATCTGTGTATAGTCTTAATACACAAAACAACAAAGAGATGTAAGTTTGTTTCATCGGTTTCTTTATGTATCTCACAACAAAAATCTTAGAATCGTTATCAGTGCGGCGCCATCTCTTTATAAATTAAGAAAGTATCACTTTGTATCTTATTTGATAAGAGACATGCTTTAATAAATATTACATGAACGTACTTTCGTATTTATCAGTACCTCTGAATACAAAGTAGATAACGCTGAATTAATTAAAAGAAAACTTATTAACTTAGTTTAATTTGTTAATTAACGGGAATATTTTTTGATATAATGTGAAGTTTTATTACAATGACGTCGCACCTTTAGTGACTATAAATACTCCTCTTCTTTAATAACTACTGATACGTTCACCTGATGATAAGTGATACGGCTGCCCATAACAACGCGGCGCTAATAAAGACGACTTTTTAGGTCTCTTATTACCGGTGATCGACTAGGTAGTTATCACCGTAGCGCTTATTTTTGTCGCCAAACAGTAGCGTACAAATATTATTAGGTTTCGGTTTAAAAGGCGTTGTAGCTAGTGTAATTACTAGGGTAAAGAGTCTCAATATTTTATGTCTCAAACCAAAGAACGCATTGTGGTGCTGTGTATATCATCCTAACTAAGGCCATGCTGTTATGAGCGGGCGTATCACTTACCATCAAATGAAAGCCCGCTTTGTAGTATAAAAAAACTACGTTCACCAGATGGTAAATGATACTGGCTATACTACTGTGTATTAGGAGACCGCTTCCGAAAACAAAGACAGACCATAGTACTAATGACACCTTTGATGGGACGGAAAAATAAGTGGTCCTGATTAAAGAAAAATCATATTTTTAAAACGTTTTGTTAGCTTTATTTATGCTACGACATGTATTTGGTTTCAATTTGAATATTATTTCATAGGGCCACGGAGCATTTAGATCGGTAAGATGTGTCATACCAAATTTTTAAGTAATGTATTTTCCATCAAACTATCGTTTCATTTAGCTGTACCAAAAACGATGAAGCGTAAATGATGCTAATAAAACGTTTTAAAAATATGATTTTTTTTTTAATCACGATCAATTTTTTTAGGTTCCATCATTAAAGCTGTCATTAGTACTATCGTCTGTCTTTGTTTTCGGAAGCGGTCTCCTAATACCCAGTATATAAATATAGATAATAGCTTCCCATAACAACATGACGCTAGTAAGGATGACACACACGAAATCTTATTGCTCGTCGTCTTGAGACATAAGATGTTAAGTCTCATTACCTAAGTAATTACACTAACTACAGCGCCCATTATATCGGAAGACAGTAATGTTTGCACACTACTGTTTGGCGGCAGAAACAGGAGCTGCGGTGGTATCTTTCTAGACGGTCTTCGGTAATAGAAACTTACCACCAGTGATTATGTCAACGCTTCGCTTTCTTTACTATTTTATAATTTCAAACGTACAATTTTTAAATGTGCGCAAGATTTTTATGTTTTTTTTTTTTTACGTTAAAAATCTCGACAAAAGTAAGCATTTTTTTTTAATTAAGAAGAGTCAGTATTATTAAGAAGCTGAAATTGAATAGGCCCGGTAGGTAGTTGAAGACAAAACGTTCAATGCGGTTATTATATGAATGCATGCTCCCGCGCACTCGTACGAGATTTAATCGCTTTGAAAATGCCGCCGATCAAATAATCAAAGAGGGAACTTTAAACCATGAATCGCCATCGCTATTATGGCACTTCGATACGGATGTACGTTAGATTTGTATTGATCCGTTGCCTTTAAGAAATACGCACTCTCAACTTTTTTTTATTAATTTTCAATTACCTATACAGGAAACTACTTATTACATCAACAGAAAACTTCCACAGCTATACAACTCATACATACACAAAAACTATAAGACTCATAATATATCGTTCTAGCGAATGTTATAGTAATCATTAGATATACTTATTAAAGCTATAAATAATTACATATGAAGAGTCCGTTCATTCAATAAGGTTTGTAATTATTTGATATTTAGTAGAGAACTATTTAAAAATAAAACTTGTTTGATTATTTCATTTGTAAATAAAAAATATGTAAGACTTTAATCTTTATAAACATCAGTAACATTTTTTATCTATACCTATGTAGAGAACACTCAATTTTTAATCCGGTCGTTGTCAAGTTAGTTGTAAATTATATAACTAGTCTGGCCATAAATACTGTTACATAAAAACTTTTCTTTTTTTTCAACTTTTTATTTTGAATTTGATACACGTATATTATTTTAAAAACTTCTTTCGATTTTGCGCCATTTCACATATTTTTTCATGTTCATTATCAAATTACAATATGGAATTAGGTGTTAAAGAAAATAGGATTGAAGTTTTCGCCTTGTACAAAGTGGGTCATATTCCAAACACTTCAAATACTTGGTATCAGCCGTATGTTCGTATATCATACTACCAACAGATACATCAACACTTCCTCTGTCGAAGACAAGAAAAGATCTTAGCGGCCGCGTGCCGTTAGAACTACTAAGGCTGTTAATGCTGTTAAAACCAAAATTCGTCCAAACCCCATTAGGAAGCAAAAAATCTTATAGCGAGAAATGAAGATTCTCGCTAGGACTCTGTCGCGTATTATAAAACAAGACCTGAAGCTCGGTGCTCGGTGCTTATCGTAGATATACAGGACATGCCCTATATCAATCTTTACAATTAAAGCGAGTGGTTCGATCAAAATGACTTCCGTCGCGATACGAAGGTGAAAACCACAGAAATATTATATTATATATTTTAATGACTCTACATCCATATTACTACTACTACTACTACTACTATCCATAAACCTTCATCTAATATTACAACCCTTTTACAACAAAAATTTTAATTACTGCTGTTGCTTAGCAGCTCTTGCAATGGCGCCCATTCCGCACTGAAATAACCATGTAAACGTAATTCCTATATTATATTATTTTAATGTCTCTACATCTTGGTTTCATCTATCTTTCTACTAATCCATGATGTACAAGTTTTTAGTAAACCTCGTACCGGTAAGTTCATCTGCGTCTACGTCCCTTGTGACGAGAACGGCGGCTGCCAAGGCGGCGGGTACACCCCACGCCGCAAGTTGCAGCAACGACGAGTGGCGGTCACTACGTGCTGCACCAGGGGCCGCCGGTGGTCGGAGTACACTCGCTCTCCACGCGCCTGCTACTACCACCCACCTGAAAATAATTACACACTTAAAATAAAATAAACTATATAGCACACCAAGAGAAAAATACAGGTTCATCATCATAATTCAAATCTATATACCATTCACATTTGAACAAAGGCCACCTCAAGAAAAAAGAATGCTATACTTGCCACTCTTAGCTGACGGATTATTGTTCACATTATATTGGTAAAGGTCACAAGAAACGAAGAAGTCTTGTATATCCAAGTCATACTTCTATTTCCTACAAGAAAACAAATTATAGAAGCACCTTTACGTTTTAAATAGATTTTTTTATTCGGCGAAGCAATTACATTCACTTGGTGGTAAAAACCTGCCCATAAAAATTAGACGCTTGTTAAAATGTTAACCTTTTTTTTATTCACCGCAGCGACGGAACGAGCTAGACGTTCACGTGATAGTAAGTGATACGCCCGCCCATAACAACGTAGCGCTAGTTAGGACGATATACACTGCACCACAGTAATTTTACTAGCTACAGCGCCCCTAAAACCAAAACACTACAATGTTCGCACAGTACTGTTTGTCGGAGGCAATAGGAGCTGCGGTGGTAGCTACCTAGACGGTCTCCGGCAACAGAGACCTACCACCAGTTGAATCATTATCCTAAAAGTCTAGTTTCGAACTGTCCTAGAATTTTAAAAATATAATTGGTTGAACCGTTTGCTTTTCTTATGAAAAACCTGTATTAATCAATAAAAGTTATACATCTATACTTTCAAATGTTTCAGAAGCTTATTAACAGTAGTTAATCAAATTAAACTGCTTAATAATGATGCGTAATTGCGTTTAATTGATATTTATTACTAAAATAAACGTTGTAAATGATGTTTGTGATAATCGTATAGCAATTATAGTAATTAAACAGTCAATGCGAAGGCTAAGGCATAGTCCAACCACCAGCTGTAAAGACAGGTGGATTTATAAAGATTACAACGATAGCGAAATCTAAAGCAAATGAATTATTTTTTGTTATAATTTTTTTGGCAGAGAGATGATATAAAACCTAATCTAGTAAATTTTAAATTATGTGATTTTATTCTTAGAGACTAGACTACTACTACTACTACTACTAGACTAGACTTTATTCATTTAACTTAACTAGGTTACGGAACCTAATACTTTAGTTTCAAAATCGTGGGTAGGTAATGATTCCTTTTAAAGTGAAATATCTGTTAGTTACTTTTTTAACTTATAATTTGGATAATTTTAGTAACGGATTTATATGTAACCGTAGACTTTATCAAACCTTTAGTTAGCTTGATAAAAACTTTGTCAGGTAAATCCACCCCGCCTCAAATGAGAGGTGTCGCCTTGTTTTAAACCGACTCCATAGATGTTAGACCTCCCCCTTGAAATTATATATGGAAGATGTATGCATCTTGAGAGAATTCCTCGGGGCCGTCTTAAACTGGACATTCATCCAGGCAGTGGCGTGTCACTAGCACTTGAACAAACAACGGTCCTTGTTTGAACAGAACCGAAAGTGGCGATAGTCCAAACATTCTTGTTTGTTCGCTTACTCTTGTGTTTGATCCGGCCTCCGACTCTAACATGTGTTGGCTAACATTTTACTAATATTTGTACGATTTGCATTGTGATAACTAAGTTTTTTTTTCTTGAATTCTTTGCGGCAGATGTGATATGACAATCATTTATTTTTTGTTGTAAAATTAAGTCTACAACGCTTAAGTTGTTTAAGTATAACGGTGGTTTCATTATCATACATAGATAGCGTCAACGATCTTTTACTTTAGGCGAAATTTTTAATTAATAATTACTATTTATTATTTAAATAAATTAAAAAATTGTATACTAGTAACAATTTTTGACTTAATTCACAAGTTTATATGTATCGTGGATGCTCTAAAATAGCTATTTTTGTACGTATATTTGTTTGATTCGGATATTCTACGAAACGGTAAGACCGTAGCAAATAAAAAAGAAATTATGGTAAAAAGGTATGATTAAAGAGAAAAATAATAAAAAGCTGATATTTTGTACGTAAAAACAGGCATTTAAATTTTACTTCTTTATATTGATACAATATATTTTTTGTAAATCCACTAATCCAGCAACAGCTCACTATGGCGGATAAATGGTTTCCATTTTTTCTTTCTGAAAGTATGTTCAGGGTCCCAGAAGTGGGAATATTAAATGGCCCGTTTATTTACTAATTTAAAACAACCTTAAATTATTTGAATAGTAAATTTAGAGATCATATCAAACATGATTTACAAGCAATAAATTTTAAATTTTATCTTGATGTATAAAGTGCAAAAGAATATCAGAGAAATGCAAATTGTATAATCGTCAGGCGAGGGGAAACAGGCGCATTAAATATTTTTTTTAATTCATTATTTATTTCTCGTGGCCGGTTGTCGGGGCTCGCCTCAAGTGGCCATTAAAACGATAACGTTATCATGCGGGTAACGATTGCTTTCACGCTTTAATACTATACCAGGGAATGGGATTACAAGCGAATGATTTATAAAGCCAATAAAACACATCAATCATACTTATATATATATTATTAGGTGTTAATTATAACTCATTAAATATTTGCTGCAATTTTTTTTTACTACTATATCACATGTTATTCCATCATCGTAAATGTCAACTTGATATTCTAGTTGGCGACCTCTCCGTCTCTTCCATACCGTTTCCCACTAACTTCAAACCAGTAATAGTGAAATTTATTTTAAGTAAATACAGCGATAGATCAAATGGTAAGGCTATTGTTTAAGATATGTGTTCCTAAGAGGCGCAGATTAGATCCCACTGAGCTTGAGCATCCGGTGAAGGAAAACATGTAACAGAAACTGATAGGGTCTAAGAATAACAGTTTTTGTGGACCACCCATCAACTCGTTCTTAGCCTGGTGGATAAATGGCTTTGAATTTCTCCTTGTAAGAAAAGGCCTCGAGTCTCAGTAGTGGGAACAGAGAGTTGTTATTTAAATATCTATACTTATACCAGGAAACAATTTAACTGTAATAAAAAAGTATGGCATATGTCTAGAAGTGAACGACGAGTACGAGAGAATCAAGATGATTATGATGATGAAAATTAATGAACCTTACAATTTCGTATGCTCTGTTTAATTTTATATGTTGTTCTTAATGATTGTATAACTAGCGATTCCTAGTAGAAGTAGTAGGCTTAATATTTTTTGATTAATTTACAATGAAGCATAGGCTATGTGGAAGGAACAAGAAAGAAACGATTAAAAACAGGAAAAAAAAGTAAATAGTAGTGGGCTAGGTGTGTTTATAAAAAAAGGTAAGCTTACAACAGTTTTCTTATAAGCAAGATAGGGTCGACCGCATAAAGAAGGCTCGTTAAGGCGCTCGTAACAATAAAATCCAACACCCACAGCACTAGTTAGGTGAACGGACCCATTTATTGCCTCAGACGCGGAGCTGCTCCCCGCCGAGAAATATTCTCAGTTATTCCTTTTTTATAGCCAGAAGTATATGACATTTAGGAGGCTTTACATCCATGCTCGTATCATTAAATATAACCGTCATTACCTAATATTGATGACAGTATATATAACATATATAAAAAAGTTATGATTTTAAAATATGTGTTAATTTTTTAAAAATAAAGGTTAGTGCCTAAACCACGATCCCAGCTAGTGTTGAATTGTGGTCTGCGACGGTAAAGCGAACTAACCCAGTATAAGCTGGTATGTTGCTCCGCTCCTTTGCTGTTCTTATCAAGAAATAGGAACGAGGCTCCTAGACTAGTGCGCTTTACCACCAAAGATTACATTACCGCTTACCATTTAGTCTATACAATTAATAAAAAAAAATAAAACCTTTTGGTTCGTAAATTGGGTTGGTTTAGTCATTTATGATAATGTACTAACACAGCACAATGAATACCACCGAATTATTCAATAGTACCACTACTAGTAGATTAGTAGATCCATACAAAGCAACACTATATAGTATACTAATACAGACTAAACTCGATAGAGTGTAATAATTTTTTAAGTGCAGTAATTTTTATTACTACTGTTTATTATTACAATAGATGAATAAAACCTAAACAGAGTTATATCTAAAGCGATGACTTGTACCAATTACAAATATTTACAAGAGATTTCCTAGGCAGACACTCATCACGATATCTCTGGAACCATAATGCATGGAGACTTTAAATATTTTAGGAATATTCCTTTTGCAGAGTACAGGTCAGATAAGAACGGATTTTTACAAAATTCCTTCCTCAAGGGCAGTTGCGAAGGTGTTGCTTCCAGCAACAGCTAGTTCAAAATGAAATGATTATAAAACATGTATTTATGCTAATATCAAACGCTGATATAAAGTGGAAGAGTGTCTTGTAATAATATGATTTAGAAAATTTACGATACTAATTTATGTCAGATGTAAACATTGAAATGTTTTCATTAGATTTAGCAATCATTTCAAATATCCGTTGTTTATAACACGATTTCCTGGCACCGTGTTAGTGTTCTACAGAACATTCGTCGAGTTGGCTGCCCATATTGCGCTGTCGTTTTATCACATTTACCTTGTATATTATTTATTTTTTCATCAAATTTTATTTAGTAAAATAGGAAAGTTTGTTCGCAGATGTGAATATTGAAAATTAGTAGAATTAATAGACGCTACAATACAAAATTGAACACTAAATATAAAGCATTAATTTCTTATTCCACACTACGTTTACTACAAACGTAGTGTGTGGAATAAGAAATTAATGCTTTATATTAGAAATTAGGAGTTTTTTCAATAAACTTAAAACTTATAATACAACCCTACGTGGTGGGGAGTCGAGGTTATTTTTGGTGCTCGTAAAATCGATTACCGGTCCGAATTGTGCGTCTTGCGCCTGCTACGCGCATCCAAACCGGATGCACTATTTCTGATTCACGCCACTTTGACAGCGATATAATATAAATATGCCGTCATAAATATAAATCTTTTCAAACTACAGACAGCATTGAAACAAATATAAATCCATTAAATTTAGGTTTAAGGGTTGGTAAAGTTTGGGACAGCTTTAGTCATAAAATTTGCTGCAGTAAAATTATAGAAAAAACAACAAAAATTTAAATACGAATGGTAATTGTATTATTTTATGTAAATTATGTTACTACTCACGTACTCCATTACATAATTATTCATCATCACCGAGATATTATCGTGAATTAGTATTAAACACCTAAAAACTCTTAAGACACTCTGAGGCAACATCTGCTTATAAGTGTACTGACTTATATCATTAATCATCGGCAAGGATCACCAGCAAAAGTATTTTATCAACAGCTGATGACGCTTCGAATTTCATTTCTACATAACATCTGCTTTTGTTCCTCACATAAAAATACGATAACATTGACTTAAAGGATATAACGCAATTTTGAAAAGAATAGATGAAATAATTTTTAACTGCAACTTTAACCAATACATAAAACGATAAACCGGCATTAGACGAAAAATACTAATGGTAATAAGAATTGGATGATAGTTTATTTATATATAATCATAATAAATATATATTATGTATATTTATATAAATACATGTTGAAATGACGTTAAGAATGGAATAATGACCTATAAGGCTGATTCTAAAAACAATTATATCATATCTGTTTCGTTATAAATAATTCACTGGTCAAGACAAATTGACTGGTGATGATAGATCTCTGTTGCCGGAGAGCGTTTAGGTTACTTAGATTAGCGGAAAAACGCTGCTAAGTTCCGGTTTAATGGACGCTGTAGCTAGTGCAACTGGAGTAACAAGACCTAACATTTATGTTTCAAGGCAACGAGTGCAATGTCGTGCAGTATATATCATTGTATAAGTTCCAACATCACGTGAACGTCATCTCGTCGCTTCATAGAATTAAAAAAAAATATTTAATAATGTACATCAACAGCTCACATAACCTGATCTGACAAACTGTTGACTGCAAAGTCGTTGGCAACAAACTTTTGACTAATCATCTCATAACTAATGGAGGTGGATACGAAGCTCTTGGTAGTGTCCAATTATTTATTGCAGCGAATATATGGTCGTCCTATTAATAAAATACGAGATTCTTAACATGGAATGTAACATATGCAAAATGAATTATTATTCTGGCTTGTACACTAACAACTTTAACATTTTAATTAAGTGCTATCTTTCCGCCGACTTTTTGTCACTATAGTTACCGCTTTCAATTAATTAAAAAGTTTATTATGTATTAATAAGTGTAACAGCAGATTTTGGGAGATATAAAACGTAAACAAACTGTTTATTATTAAACATAAAACAAAGTTGACATTTTAATATGAAACCGATCATCATTATCAGAATTTGTTTATCCACTACTAGATATAAGCTTCCCCCAACCTCTTCGACCAAATGTGATCCTCAGCTTCTCGCTTCCATCCATGTTCGACCGCCCCGATGATGTCGTCGGTCTATTGGAAAGCGGTACTTTATTACAATTTTTTTTTTAATTCCACAAAGCGACGACATGACCAAGATGTTCACTTGATGGTAAGAGATACGCTTGCCCATAACAATGTGGTGCTAGTTAGGATGATATACGCTGCACCCCATTATACTGATCGCTTTTCAGACATAAGATGTTAAGTCTTATTATCCTAGTAATTTCACTTCAAACCGGAACACAGAAATGTTTGCATACTATATTTGGCAGTATAAATACGAGCTGCGGGGTAGTACCTACCTAGACCGTCTCTGTTAAAAAAATCCTACCACCCGTAAATGGATCTTCTTTCTTCTTAGCCGACAACATTGCTCGATCATTATAGAAGTTGCTAACGTAAATAAATAAAAACTAGACACATTAAAGTTATTATTCCATTTAAATTGCTCGCCATAATTAGTTTTATTCCATACTTTATTTCTTTCTAACTGATAAATATTGAACACTAACAATTCTAAGAACAGTGGCTGTTTGTAACGCCATAGAGGAGAACCAGTCGGGGAGCTCGTTAAGATCCGATACGACTCGTCTTTTATGGTTAGGCGTTCGGTTGATTAGGTTTATTTTGCTTTGGCAAATTGCAAATGCGGTCGGGTGAGAGAAGGCAGGGTATAATTTCTGGTTAGCGCGCATCGACCTCACTGCACTGATATGCATTGAACTGGATGCGTGATTTGCTTTTTTTTATTATTTCATAATTCCATACACGTAGCTTTTCCATTCGATCACAAACATTTAAAAAAAAATCAATGCGTGTGTTCAAAGGAAACTGATTGAACTGAAATTGTTTTATAATCGTTCATTCGCCAGTGGTTTTCTTATTTATCTATAAAAGTCTCAAGAAATACCTCAGCAACGAGCCTCTGCAATGCAAAATAATTGCAGCGGATAGAAATTGTGAATAAATCTTACTTATTTTTATAGCATAAGTGAACCGAACTGGTATTTTTTCCAATTCTTATCTTTAAAATGTTAACTCTTAGTATGAGTAAAAATATTTTCAGGTACATAGTAATATTTAAATAGCATAATTTACTCTATACAGTTTCGAAATTAAACACTAAAAAAATTGTTAATTAATGTGGTTTGAGCACCAATATCGTTACAAGAAATATTACAGTGTTGCCTGTTATAGTCTTGTCACCGGTTGTCTTATTGTGGTGCTACTTTTTGTAGTAATTGATGTCGAACAAGCGCTCACTATTTACATAATGGAGCACCGAGAGCGGTTGACGGAACGGTTACTTCGCATACAAACTAGTTTTATTTACATTTTCTTAAGCCGATGGACATGCCGCTGATTGGCAACCGTACCATCACCTGAATCATAAGTAGTTTCAATTTTAACTTAATACTCTTCATCTCGTCAAGTACAAGACCATTTTTAACTCACTATTTTTTACAATCATATTTCAATGCTAATTTAATCTAGTTTTAAAGCAAACTTTAAGTATGCATTTATAAAACTAAACCGATAATTTATTTTTGTGTTCTTGAATATGGTCTAATAAATGTATTTGAAATTTAAAGATCTAAAGTTAAAGGTCCAGGTTTTTTTTCCAAATAACTAATGCAAGAATTATTAAACAATATTTTAAAAAAAAAAACAAGAAAATAACAAATATGTGTGTTTGTTTCTAATTTCGTGACCCGCATTAAACAAAATTGCAAACGATATCAGTAAATGTTAATGAGAAAAGTTAATAAACTTATTAATATTATATTTTGGTAATTAGCAGATCGAAGCCGTAATAGTTTAGCACAAGTTGTACATGTAATGCCTTGAATAAGCACGGGTTTTGTCCAATCTGAGTATGAGCTTTTAGTGAACATCTTGAAGAAACCTTTATGTTCGTGAAATAACAGCTTAGATCCACCAATCCACACTGGGCCAGTGTGGTATCGACCACGCATTTCAAGTCCGTTTATTCAATAGCCTTGAGTCTGTCGTCGTGTGAGAACGCCTTAAGTCCCAGCATTGGGAAAATTATGAGAGCTATTTATTGTTATTTATTATAATTACACAGATACACTAAATAATTATTCTTCATAAATAACCTAGTAGGTTTTGATGAAGATTTGATAAATTCTAGGTAACGTTTCGAATTTTAAATTTTACCGAATTTAATCGAACACAACTAGCTGCTTTTTTTTTCCAAATTTTTACAACCGGCCGGCAATGACAATCGATTTCGATCAAAGGATGACTGGCCGGTTTTATTACAACCTGTTGAACGCTTCAAAGAGCTTTTTAAAAAGTCACCGTTTATGCATCTCGTTACTGTTACTATATTACGACATTATTAGGGACCTGTTACAATAGATTGTTTTTATTTTTAAAAGGTTAAGGATAAATCGTAAATGCACACATAATTTAAAATGCAATATCCTTATGTTGTTAAATATATCCAAATATGAAGCATTGAAACAAAATAATAACGTCCACATTAAATATGATTGTCTTGACAATGTAAGTTATTTATATCTCGGTCAGAATTTTTATTAGTCATTTTGAGGCTGTACAGTGAGACAATACAATCATAAAAAAATTTCAACAAAAAGAAAAAAAATGTTTATTGCTAAAACTGATATTGTTATTTTTTAATAACTGCTACTTAAGCGTTTGAAAATTTTATATCTTGCCCTACTAGTTATACTGTGTTGTTGCTGAAATCAGTGTTTTTTTTAATACTATACTTTGATGTAGTGTACAATATCTATCTGAATGGTTAATATATTTTGTAGATAGATTATTAATTCTGTATGGATGCTAACTAGATAATGCTTTCGCGCCTTTACGCTCCGCTGTGATCGATTCAATGTTTGACAGTGTGACACGGCCGATGTAAGCAGTCAGCTTTAAATGGAGCCAATCGAATTTACATAGTTGAAATAGTACCCTCGTAACACGGAGATAGCTGGTTTCATTCTGCGGCTACCTATAATGTAGTCAAATGTTAGCAAGGTCTTTTTGAATTCATCATAAAAGATCATTTCACCATTTACAGCCTCATTGTCACTTAAAACATCATGCGAAATTGATTTAGACCAATATTGAATAAAAAATTACTACTTTTCATATACTTTACAATAAATAAATATATATAAGATACGACTGGTTTTTACAATCGATTGGTTTAGTAACGAGATAATCGAAGTTATTTTTTTAACAGAAATTCCTCATTTTCTTCTCTCGTTTCTTATTTTTGTTAAGAACCACGGCGCGAGATCATTGCCTTTGAGATCGTTATAAACGAGAAACTGTAACCATTCTTTTTAAACGATTTTACAGTGAAGTAAAATTACTATTATGTTAAAAGTAAATAACGAATAATTTCTAATAATTCAAGTAATAAACGAACATTATGATTTTTTCCATTTATGAGTGTTTTTTTAAACAAAATAAATAGCCCACTTAATGTTTTCACTGCTGAGAATAGGGGGCTCTCTCAAAAGTTGTGATACAGGGCCATTTAATCACTCCACTAAGCAAGTGCGGGGAAGCGATTGCCACGTCTCCAGGAAAACTCTTTCTAAGAAACTTCAGCTCTGTTGAGATTGAAACTGTACGTCCAATCGTTTGGCGGTTTTAGCTTAATCACTTTGCTGTATTAGCCAAAATAAGATATATATAATAATTAATAAAATACAACATAAACGTCGGACTAACATTTACATAGAAAAATATCCGAAACAATATTATTTACCATTACATGAATTTTTTAATGAAGTCATAAATTTAAATAACAAAAAATATTACTGTAATGTCCTAAAAGATACGGCAAAATGGGCGTAGTAGTGAAATAAAACCACTGCAGTAGATGGACGAAATGAAGCGATTCACAACAACATAGGTGCGAACGGGACAAGCACCGAACATTTTTGACAAGCCTCCTTACATTCTTACTCTCAAACTTTTAATGCTGCTAATATTAAGGTTTAACAATTTATTGCAATTTAATAAATAATACGTTTTGACGCTTTTATAAGCATTTAAAGCTGAGAAGCGAAATGGTTTTTTCAATCTGATCGCAAAACTTCAGTTGAAGAGGGCACCTAATGTTGATGATGATGATTATAACCATTTATAATAATGTAACCGTGAAGACACGGTTGCTATGATAGTAGTACGCACTATGCGTGTTTTGAGCTACCGCTGAAGGAAGACATAGCGAAAATATTAACACGTACCAAAGACGACAATAATCGCGGACCTGTAATATCTACCACATAGCACTACTTACTATAACTAGCTAGCGTGGTGGATAAATGATCACAACTCAAGTGAGCGACCAAAAAACTCGATGATGGTATGTCTCTGTTGTCGGAGACTGTCTAAGTACGAACAATCGCAGAGCGAATTTCTGCCGCCAAACAGCAGTGCGCAAATATTAGTGTTCCTGTTTGAAGGGCGCTGTAGCTAGTGAAATTACTAGGGTAATTAGACCCAAGATCTTATATCTCAAAGCGACAAGCACAATATTGTGCTGTGTATAACATCCTAACTAGCGCCACATTTTTCTGGTCAGGTGTATAATCAAGTAAACGTCCCGCTCGTCTCGCCGCTTCGTAGTATAAAAAAAAGTCCAGAATCACAGCCGTAGGAACACGGAGTAAGTTATTTAAACATATATAACAATAATATAGATGCATTTGTTTTATTATTAAAAGCTCCGTATTCACATTCAGCAGTTTTTATAAAAAGATACTTTATTAATATATATATATTGCGTATGTTAAGTTACATGTGAATTTTCTTTGGTTGGTACGAAGTAAAGTCGACTATAATCTTTGGGGATCTCTTCGAGGCTTGTGCTTTTCTCTTTGCCTCTCGTAAAGAGCTTTTAACGAGCCGACCTTGCCGTAACAACTAGAACGAAACGCCTATATACAAAAATCGCTTCGCTAGAGAACGATAGATGTCTACACGGTTAACAATAAACTTACTAACGAGGCGATAGTTGAGAAATTAAATAAGGTTGTAACCGCCCAAGTTACGTATCGAGATAGATAACTTATTTCCGTCAGCTGTAGGTTTAAACTTGTTAAAATAAATATTGGTTGTAAATTATCAGAAGTAACGCATGTTGGTTCCTACTAACGAGAATGACTCAGGCGCACTCTTGTTTTATTATTTTTTAATTCCAGGCCTTTCGAACATACAATAAGGTTGAGAGTGATTTGGGCATGAGTGTAATTTTTTCGGATTTTCACATAAATGCCTTTTTTAAATTTATTTAAATTGGTTCTCGTGGTGCAGCGGCACAAAGAAGTATAAAATTTTAAAAGCGCTTTTTATAGTGTAATATTGTTCATAGTTTTAATAGCTAAATGTAATTAATTACGCATCCAACGATATCTATAAAATCCGTGAAATATAAGCTACTACGGTGGCATGGGTGGCCTACAAGTAAAAGCTAAGGAACCATAACATATTGTTGTAAAAATATTATTTAAGGTTCAAAACTAATTACTATTATATAATATGAAAATTTTGTAGACTACTCCAACGTTTAACAACGGACTACGGAGTGTAAGGGCTCTCGCACAACAACTCACGTACAACATCACCTGCTCGTGGTGCACCCTGCTAATCAACGAACGAGGCTCTCGCTCCCACCAACCCGCATTGGACTAGTGTGGTAGGAAATGGCCCGAATCCCCCACATGAACCTCTCCTACAAATGACGGCCTCTCGTGCCCGGCGGTACTAGAGGCTATGCTGACGGTAAGGTCGCGGGAATCTGGATGCGGGCAGCGCAGACCGATTGATGTGAGTCGTTTGGGGGAGGCCTATGTCCTGCTGTGGACGTTGTGATGATGATGATGAAGACTCCTACGTTTGGAATAATTAATAATCAAATGGACATGACTACAGGTGCTGTAAAGAAGACAGAGCGGATAGAGATACCTAGATCAAGTCCACCTTTTGAACGTTACGGACCAGTAATTTCATAAATTAAATACAATACATTATAAGGAGCACTGATAAATTTTTTTAGTATTTTTTTTTTATATTTATAAAAAAATTGTGATCTAAGAACATATAAAATGTACATTCTTAATAAAACGAAACCATAACAAAACAATTAGTTTTCAATCCATCTTAAAACATAACATATATATATATATATATATATTCCACATTTTTCTGCGAACCAGCAAAATTTTCAGGTGGACCACTAACGGTCTGCAGACCACCACTTTGGCGCTGTTCTAATGTATTTGCTTCAATTTTATTAATAATGTGATGCTGTGACATTTTTACTCGTATATTAAATTTTGTTTAAATTATTTCAACCCTTCGCATTTGAAATTTATGAAATAGATTAATAAAATATTTATTTTATTGAACCAAATTTGAAAAGACTGCTGCGGGTATAGTTTTATTATGCTCTTTATTATTTTGAGTCATAACGTAGATAAGATTTTTCCTTGGCACTGGGGTCTATAAGTATTATCGCTATGCGAGTACTTATTGTACTACCGGTATTGCCGTGGGTGGTCGCTGCGCATGCCCAGTTAAGTATTCGAGTTTTCACGTCACTTTAAATAACTATCAAATAGCACTAAAAGCTTAGCATACCGGATAGTAAAAGACCACATCAACATATGATAAATAATCATTAAAATTGTTTTGCTTAAAAATATAAATAAATAAAATGATATTTAGAAAGGTATATCAAATGCTTAGTCAAAATGTTACCGTTAAGTGATAAGGAAGATAATAACCATTGGTAATAAATTTTACATGTATAGATTAAACAGTTAATTGATCGTAATAATGATATTGGAAACGTTATATATTTTGAAATCCATTCAGGTCAAAGGTTTTAACCTTGATTATAAACAGCTTTTGCATTAACCTCGAAAATGTTTATTGGTTTGACTTTTAACGGTTATAACATAAATGAAATAATTTATAACGGAAAACTCTGAGCAGCGGTCTTTTATTATCTGAGGAATTTGATTATCTTCTTCACTTATATTCTATCGGCTTATTTGTGTAATAACCTTTAAAGCTAAGATTTCGTTGATAAACATAATGTTAATTTATAGCAGCTTTAAGACAGCTATACGGATTATTACACAGAAAATGATAATGCAAATTCATACAATTATAATTTTTGGTAATAACATGAAATACGTAACTTAAAATTAATCTATGGTGTATGTTTACTTCTACAATGTAACGAAATTCTACTTTATACGGGATATTTGTTAATTATAAATTAAATAAAGATTCCTCTTTATGTTACTACTACAGGAACTCAAGCCTTCCTCTTGTACGATGAAGGTAAAAGCCATTTTCACTACGCTGATCAAAGGTTGGTGGATGTGATAAGTTTGCAAAAGACATCGTATTTTGGAACAGGTCAGTTTCATTACGATATTTTCTTTCACTACAAGATCATTACTGCACGTACCTTACAATCTAAGTTCTCACAGTAATTTACCTTAAGAACCATAAATAATTACCATACCGAATTATATGGTAGTAGACCTCTTGTCAGAGACCATCTAGGTAGGTACTACCGCAGCGCCAATTTCTGCCGCCAACTAGTAGTGTGCAAACATTACAGTGTTCCGGTTTGAATGGCGCTGCAGCTAGTGAAATTACTGGGGTACCGAGACGTAAAATCTTATGTCAAATGGCGATGAGCGTAATGTGGTGCAGTGTATACGACTTTAACTAGCGCCATCTTATTATGGTCCCGCTCCTCTCGTCGCTTTGAAGAATTGAAAAAACATTGATACTAACATCCTATTGAAAAACAGTTTTGTAGATTAATACGAATAATAATAAACAAAGCCTTATGAAAAAAGGAAAGAAGGTATCTGCTTTTACTAGCAATGATAAAAAATATCTTATTTTTATTAGTTTGTGTGTTGTAAATATTAAAGAGTACGCCCCGATACGCCGTCTCAGCCACGTCAAAACCCATTACACCATGCCTTGTTACTCCATAGATGAAAAACGACGTTATAAAAAAAAATCGTGTGGTTAAAATGCCGCTAGAGGTTTGAAAGCTGCTTATCGTTAATAACTTTTTTTGTTAAGATTTTTAACGCCCAGTCTTAATTTGACGTAGCGTTCGTATGTGCATATTTTTTTTATACTACGAAGAGACGAGACTTACCGAGACATTCACCTGATGGTAAGTGCTACGTCCGCCTATAACAATGTAGCGCTAGTTAGAATGTTATACACTGCACCACATTGTACTCGTCGCCATAAGTCATAAGATGTTGAGTATCGTTACCCAGTAATTGCACCAGTTCCAACACCTTTCAATGCGGAACACAGTAATATCTGCACAGTACTGTTAGTCGGCTGCAATAGGAACTGCGGTGGTACCTACTTAGACGTTCTCCAACGACAGAGATCTACCACCAGTCAATTTCACAATTATTATTCTTAACTCTGACTAAATCTTCTCAAATTGCCAACATTACCTATACTAATCAAAAAGATAACATAAAAAAAATATACTTTTGATAATACATTCTATTGATGATCGAAATACATGAAGTTCTTAGTTATTTTTCTTTGAATAGATTTTTTTTAAAATCACTTTGTTGATGACGTTGCAATTTTTAACAAGCAGCATTTTATCTTCCTAATGGTCCAGAAAGTTTCGTTATAGAACACTGGCGTGGCCACGATTACGGCTTTGATGGTACCGCTACGAGAATGCAAAATAGAGTTCAAAGTGCCGTCTTCCCAACCAAGAGCGCTTAAGCGTGTTATTACTGTACTATATTATCCACCGGATGATTACCAGAGAATTTGTGGATAATTTAGCATTTTAAAGGCATAGGTGACAAAGACACTTTCGTATCATGGAATAAATTATTAGACAATCTTGCTTCAATCTCGTGATGACAGTATAGATATTATATTTATATTATCCATCATAATTTCATAACAGAAATGGTTATTTTATTACACTATAATCTTAAGACAATGTACGAATATATTTGTGATCTTAATATTTGTAAGTTTATTGCGTACAGATTACTCTACTCACATCTTTACGGCCAGTCTCAACTAACGCTCAGTCCAATTACTAGAACTTAATATAAGTGAAAATGTCTGTAGTAATTCTAAATTTTCGTATTGCATACAAAATGAATAAGCCGTCCGTTGATAAGATATGTAGCATTCATTCTTCGCGGCACAGCTTCGCGCCTCACTTTGGTAACGCACATTATATTTTGGATGCTCTCCACCAAATTATTTAACCACTAGGTTTTTTTTAAAACGACTTTGCGAGGGGGAAGCAGGACGGTCGCCTGATAGTAAGTGATCTGTCTGCCCATAACATTGTATCCTAATCACTGTTATAGTTAAGTTTGTCTAAATACTTGAGTGCTACTTACCTAGATCGTGACCGGCAATAGATTTCAATCATTAGAAAAGACTTCTTTTTATAATATAGCTGTATATTTGCTGTGCATGTACTTTATATTTTATTTTCCAGAACGCACGTTTGATAAATCAGTACAAATATCCTTGTTCCTTTTTTATGCACCGATAACGCGTAATAAACATTGAAATTCCTTTTTTTTTTATTTTTATCAACACCGAATAAAACAATTGTTCTGAGTGCGTATATAGCCACAATTTAATTAATTTCTTTTCATAATTTCAATTTAATTATAAATTTTCTTATATCTTAGTAAAAATAAAAAAAATTATTAATTTTAACAAAATCAATAATAGAAAGAAGGAGACGAAAATAGTAATAATATAAGAATAGATTATTATAGCCTGTAAAGAACTCGTGTGCATCTGCTTAGATGGAACTAAATGCAGAGAACAGAAATTTCTTTAGAGTAGTAGTTATTTTTTTTCCATAAATCAATAAAACTTCATTTAATGATAAGTGATACACTTGAAATAACTATGTAGAGCTGGTTAGAATAAACATTCCGCCATATGATGCTTGTCGCTTCAAAACATATGTTAATTCTGGTTACCGCATTAATTTTACTAGATTCAGCGACGTTCAAACCGGAACACTGTAATATTTGCACGGTAATGCATTTAGCGGTTGTAATAGAAACTTCGGTAGTACCTACTTAGATGGTCTTCATCGACAGGATTTTACCATCGATAAAATGTTATCTACATGTATTATAGACTCTTGCGTTATTTAATGGGCGCTTAGACACCAATGTAACCTACTACTTCAATGGAGGGATAAATAATTTATTAATACGTTGTAGCTATCGAATATTTGTATATAATATACAAAATATTCAAACAAAAATATAATAAAGTAAATATTTTCGTCTTTCAATATTAAACAAGATGAAAGCGTAAAGAAATATTCTATTTGAAAACAGCTCGTAAATTTTTTTATTCCAGAATCGAAACATTCGGGCGGCTTTTGGTTTCGTGTTTAAATTACGACCGGCGGGGATTTCTGCTTACGATCAATAAATCAATAAATATAGATACGGAGCAGCGTCCGCCCGTCCATCCGTCTGTAGGTACATTAATGGAAATCACTGTTTGTTTAGGGTTCACGATCCTTGACGCACGCAAGGTTATTATCACAAGGGAGCTGTGTTTATACTATTTTAACTATTACAATATAAAATATGACAACTGGTGGTAGGTCTCGTGTCGCCGCAGCACCTATTCTTTACCGCCAATCAGTATTCAGAAAGCATTGCTGGGTTTTAGTTTAATAGGAGTTCTAGTTCAATGTGACATGGTATTATCATCGTCGTCATATTGCTTTGGATGTGCTTATCACTTACCCGTGAACTTAATTTGTCTAACTTATTAAAACGAATTTAGTAGAGTACATTGATTGGTATGAAATTTAAAATAGATATTAGCAGTTTCAAGTTTTTACACGATTATAGATGGATTCGTAAGTAGTTCTTAAGTTGAGTATAGTGAACACTCGAGGAATATTTTCTCTGTCCAAAGATTGTTTTCTTTAACAAAAAAACTAATTGTCTCTTAACCGTTACTGTTAAAAAAATAATAAGACAAATGATTATTCTTATCGTTTCTACAAACAGTTACACTGTTGTAGTCTTTGCAGTTGATAGTTATTTAAGAAAGGAACCCATAAGTAAAACGATTATAATTAGCTGTATATATTATGTAGGACCAAAACTACTGTCCCGAAACAGACAACGATAAATTTTAATGTTTTTTTCTTCGACCTAGTGGCACAGCGGTGCGCCGGGACAAAAAACCCTACCTGCTCCAAGTTCCCTGTATCCTGAAGCGCGGCACAATGCCTCCTAACCATTTATTTGGTCGACCCGTCGCATTTAAAGTTTTCGTAAGGGAACAAAAAATATATATTCCACACGAAGAAACTAGCAGCTTTTCGGAACTCGAAAATAAACATATTTATAAAACCAAAAAACCAACAATCGTGTAACCTATATAGCATAAACTTATAACTTAACATAAACTTACTTACTTAACAACTTCTCGGATATGGTAAATTCTAATACCGTTTAAGAAAAATTCATAATTTATAAATATATACTAAATCTTTAATATTCCTTGTAAAAATTCATCATAAAAATTTAATAGCAGTTTCGTTGCAAACAGTTTACAAAATCGTTTCATGTTACCGTAACGTATAGCGTACATCAAAAGATTTATCTATAGGAAACAGGAAGAAACAACGAAATAATGACATAAAATATTACATGCTAACTGGAAGAATCGTAGGTAGACATGTATACTGGATGTAAATATATTTAGAATATGATAAATTGGTTGTATGACTACTATACATTTTACATATTAAAGTCTATTTTTTTAACATCAACTGACTGCTGTGATGACAAATAAATACAAAATTCACGCCAAAAACCTACTTTTATAATATGATAGATATACTAACAGCAATACATATATAAAATATAGTATTTTATTACATCATAACATATACTCTTTATATATGCTTGCCAATTATAGACTCACATAGCTTCCAATGCTATCAACGACATTAACGTTAAGAAATAAACAATTTGAACTTTTTGTTTTTAATGCAAATAAAATATTGAAGGCTATGAAATTTTATTTGTTAATGGCTTATCCGGACAGGCCAGTCGAAGATGTTCGGTGATGTACTTTAAGTGTGAAAATGAGCTGTGAAAGCTTTTAAGAAGGCTTTAAAACAACAGCGGCCCGGGCGCAGTCTCGTTTGTAAGAGGAGGCGCTAAACAGTCATGCGTTTCCGCTGTAGGATCACCAAGCGATCTTGCATTATATTTTACTAAATGTAAATTCATAAACAGTTACGTACTAAACTTTTTAAAAGTAGCTTAAAGTTCTATGTTGTATACAATATAAAAATATAGCATCAATCATTATATAAAATATTTTTTTTTTTTATAATCAAAGTAACAACGAGGCCGTGGATATTAAAGCGTGCCTGTCCTGAAAACTCAGGCTCTCACATGGTAAGAATAAAACATATTGATGCTATTGTAGCGACGTTCACAATATAGCGGTATTTCCTATGGAGGCTGATTTAAGAAAGCCTTACCACCAACCAAACTCATGAATTTTTTAAATAGAAAGTAATACGTAAAGATTTTGAATTACCAGGTGTGAATAGTATTTAGAAATTTCAACAAAAACGTATACCTATATTATTTATAAAACAATGCAAAGTTAAGCAAATGATTAAATGTTACTTGAACAGTAAGATCTGACCGTTACTATTTCCGGTAGCGTGGGCACTCTGGGCAGCTGGTTTACATTTGCCTCTGTACTACAGTATTGCGTGTGTATACAATCAAAAGTCGGAATCTTGCACTATTAATCTGTGTATTTTTTATTTATTTTTCTTTTCACTTAAA
Source organism: Ornithoptera alexandrae (assembly GCA_029030555.1). NCBI lineage: Eukaryota > Metazoa > Arthropoda > Insecta > Lepidoptera > Papilionidae > Ornithoptera > Ornithoptera alexandrae. Next base: position 3,089,015 of record JARDVY010000293.1, on the reverse strand, counting down.
TCTTAGGTTGAATTAGACGTTGATTAAAAAGGTGGGGACTTTCAGGTCCATATTGAGCTAAGGCGCAGGAAAGAGCTGCTAAAACTTTCAAGTAGTTCCAACCAAGGATTTTGAAAGGACTGCTGTGGTATTTTATCTTGTAAGGTTCCGCAATAACTCCACTGTTACTTCAAAACAGAGGAGAATAATTTAAATAATTATAAACGAATAATTACGACTTTGATTATTGTTATAAAATTGTAGTATATTCTTGCTACTTGTGTTTAAAAATATATTTATTAAATACAGTGTCAGAATAAAGTCCCAACCTTGTGTTAAATAACAAACATCCTCTCATTACCATATAGTAGTTCTTAGAAATTAAAACCAATTTTGGATTTCCTGCTGAGAAACAACTTCTGAGCGACGGGCGGGTCTAAAGATAATAATCCTTAATTACACGCCAATCCATCATCGAAAACCAACAAACAAGGTACCTATCTTAAGAAAAGACGCCCACCCACCAACCTGGATACGGTGAAAGAGTCTTGAGATTTAGTGTTAGCAAGAGCGCGTTTTTTAAAATTTGATATCAGATAGCTTATTACTTATATTGATTTCAAGACTCTTCACAAAAATTGGATCATATTAACTTCATCAATGACAATAAACTGGCCTACCTAGATATACCGTTAGTATTAAGACCACAGCAAGTAATATAATTAGCTAATATTAATCATCTTAATTAACAAATCTAATAATAATTACATAAATAAAATAAACAGCTCTCTGGAACTTGCCATTATTCGCTATCTCTCATAAAGAGAGAGTCAAAGCCATTAATCCACCAGGATGGCCAAATGCGAATTGTAGAAGTAACATGTTCACGAAAGCTGTTATTTTTGGAACATGTCCTTGCGAAATTTTTTATACTATGAAGTGACAAAACGAGCAGGACGTTCATCTGAATATGGCGCTAGTTAGGATGTTATACACAGCACCACATTGCGCTAATCGCCTTGACACGTAAGATGTCGAGTCTCGTTACCCCAGTAGAATAGGTACAGCACCCTTGAAACCGAACACGGTAATGTTTTGCATACTACGGTTTGGCGGAAGAAATAAGCGCTGTAATGGTACCAACCTGCACGGACTCCGGTAACAGAGACCTACCATCAGTCTTCTTCTTCTTAGCATTTGTCCCGTCTTATGACAGGGTCTGCTCTCTTACTTCTGTCACTCCACTTCGCTCTATTTGGAATATCGCTTTCCTTGAGATGGCAGCTCATCATATCCTTTGTCACTAAACTTAGCTGTTTGCCGGGTATGATGAGCCTGAGTGTTTTGTTGCTTATGTATTCAGGTGATCTCCTTTTGACATGCCCATATTAAAGCAGCCTGGTTTCCTGCAGTTTGTCGGCGACATCGCGTACTCCGAGACTGCCACGCACGTACTCGCTGCGGAGCTTGTAGTCTCGTTACTCCGCACATCCACCTCAACATTTTCATCTCGGCCACGTGAATTGAGTGAACATACCGTTTTGTCGTTGCCCACGTCTTGCTTCCATAGATCAGAACTGGTCTTATGACAGATTGATAAACCATCCCCTTAAGTTTGATAGGCAGCGTAGTATCGTAGATAACTCCAGTGAGCTCGTGCCATTTAAGCCAAGCGGAGGATATACGGCGTTGAAGGTTGCTCTCCAAATTACCGGATTTGTCTACCACACTGCCCAAGTATTTATACTCATAGCACTGGTGGACAACCTGACCATCAGCTACTATTGGGTCAGTGCGAGGGGTAATTACGTTACATTCCAAATACTGAGTGTTAGCAACGCTTAGTACCACACCTCCTGCCTGTAGCTGTTCTTTACTTACACACGCATTTAAGGCCACCTTCATCTCCTGACGATTTGACGTGAATATTACTACATCATTCGCGTATATAAAAATCTACAGCTTTTTGCTGAGCATCTTCAGTGAGTGTATCCAGCACACACACAGAACTCTGATGAACCCCTTCTGTGACTGGGACGGATTTTGTCACTCCTACAGTTGTTCTTACGAAGGAGCGTGCATTTCTGTACATGTCGGCGATAACATACACATATGCTTCAGGAACATTACAAAACCTGAGAGTCCACCATACAGTTTCTCGAGGTACACGATCAAAAGCCTTTTCCATATCAAGAAATGCGATATAAAGGGGTTTTTCTTTTGCTCTATATTCTTCAGCTATCATGGTCATGGCGAAAGTCGGGTCGACCGATGATAAACCCGGTAGGAAGCAGTAATGATTCTCCATGCGCAATCGGCTGTCGACTCTTTCATACAACTTCATACCTTGATAGCTATTGAATTCATATCTGCATCCTTTTTCTTTGTAAAGAGGGATGATCACACTCATTCTCCAAGCATCCGGCATGCAAGCTCCCTCCAAAAGTATCTTATTGAATAATTTCGCCAACACGATTATTACTGAATCGCCGAGATTTTTCTATACTTCTACAAGAATACCACCTAGGCCTAACGCTTTTTGTTGGCCTTTTTCTTGAGCGCCATCTTTATCTCCTGCGTTGTTATAGGAGGTACAAGGCCCATATTTTTGGCTACTTGCGGTAGGCAGACTTTGGTAATGTTAGTGGTGCTGATGCTGCTATCATTGTATATTAGTTTTCCGTCTGGTCCCTTATGTATATTTTTATATACTTAGGTGACCATATTTAGATATACCAGTATATTTTATTAATAATAATCAACAATGAATCTTCCGAAGAAAGTGACAAGCGACCGGAATTTCGAAGGCGAATGACGTCCGTTAAGCAATAACAATGGCGGCGATGGTATCGGGCAGCGGGCGCTCCAGGTACGCGGCCGGAGTCGTGCGGAGAGTATCTGATCGTGCATCAGAACTAACAAGCTGCCTATATCGCTGTTAACGATAAAAATATAGTAAAAGTATTGTTAATTTCCAGTCCATAACGAGGGGTTGTTCTTTTTGCAACTGCTGTGAGAAAACATCAAAATGGTAGCAATTTTTATGTATTTTGTAGTAATTTCATCACAATTGACCCAAATTGGTTCATGGTTTGAAAAATAGTTCAGCTGGTGTAACATTTTTTTACTTTCTGGTTTCTTAATATCTAAAATTTAATACTATTTATTTATACACAAATTATCGATTTTAGTTCTAAACTATTTTCGTCATCAAACAACAATGAGAAAACAAGAATATAGTATACAATTTAAAATATTGAAGGACAGGAAAAGTCTTAGTTGTAGTGAAATTACTATAATAAAGAGAATTTTCATCACAAAGCAATAAGTTCAATGTAACCGAGTTTGGTTGAGATCTGACGCATTCGTTACTAGCAGATCCTTGATATAGATCAGGGTGGTTGTAGAGCCGTATTACCACCAGGTGTAGATCCTACTCGACTCGTCGCTTAGTTGCATTAAATATTTTTTTATTTCAATAATACTTATAAAATGTTGATTAAATGATAGATATAGTTTTACTTGTACTTAAAAGTTGCTTTCTCACAATTTTTAATACACTTTTATGTCCAAGAAAGCGGGTTCCAATAATGAGGATCGACCGATAGGATCTCGCCGGTCGCGCCCGTGATCTCCGCATGAGATATGCAGAACCCAAGCTCTCGGCTTGCTTTGTGTCCCGACATAAGCAAACATAACAATGTTGCGCAGACGCATCTTCAAGCCGCCTCCGCTTATCTAATTTAAATGTACATTACTTCTTAAAGCAAACTAATATTATCTACTACAAAAGAAAAACATAAACGGCGACTTTAATATTATTATTTCTTTTGTTTAAAAAAACTTGCAACCATAAAATGATCAAGTATGAGTTAAATCTTTTTTTATTAAAAATTATGCAAATAATTTACTCTTAAAGTTATTAAAACTAGCCTCACAATGAAAATAGTTACCTAACAATGTGACTTAATTTCATTGTAATAATGGTGAATTTCCAAAAATATCATGTATGTCAATTGTTATAGTTTTATTCCATCAATAAATATATGATTATTACTAATTCATTTAATAGCGTTTGTCTTTTATCAGCTACTTTATGATATTTCTAATATGTAAGATAAAAAAAAACTTGCAGTTATATTTTGTCGTTCCCAAGCGACAAGAGTGATACTGGTACGGTCAAGTCGTTAAAAATGAAAATTATTCCGCCATCGCAAACTACAGTGATTATACATCAAGCTGCCCGAGGGAAACGTCTCTCGCTCATTGCCAGATGATTGAAGACCCCGCCGCCTCCAATGGTCCTGGTGTGCGAGTGAGACGGCACACACGATGCCTACAGGCGCGAGAGGGATAGCAACAGTTCAGCATCTGATTAGCATCCCAATTACGACGCGGGCGCAGTGGGATCGCATCTTTGGTTATAGTGATGTTATTTGCATTATTTGAAAGTTATCGAAGTAAAAAACATTTATTTTGTGCTTTATGGATGTCTTTCAAAAAGTTTAATTGAAAATCAGAGTTTATTATAAGTAACATTCAACTTGTCTGTGATTATACGTCGTCGCCTGATGGCGGGGTTACTGGAACGCTTTCGCACCATCCGCGAACCCGCCGGCGCTGGCAGCTTTCGCAGCCCGTCTTCGGGAGGGAGGGATGAACTCTTCCTTTCCACCTCTGCAGGGGCACGCCGGAATATGCAGCGCGCCCCCTCCTCAGCCTCTTGCAGTCAGTCGCCCAGGCGACGGATTCTCCCGAACCCGTCACCCAGAGGCCATGGGAGCCAAGAGAGAAAACTCCTCCTGGCTACCTGCGGCGGATCCAATGTTGAGCCCGCCGCCACCCGTTGTTAGTCACAGAAGGTACTCCCTCCGCAACTCCACCTCGGTTCCAGAGTGCAGTATAAAATCGCCCCTGCAGCCTGGCCGCAAAAGGCAGCATAAAGCCGCCCCTGTAGCCCTCGGCTGCTCCAGTGAGCTTCAGTTATCCAACCCGTGCTCTAATCTAGAGCAGCCGCCTCGGGCCACCGGGTCAGCGCGCGCCGGCCGGGTGGGTCCCTCTTCGCTTCACCGTGTGTCTGTGCCACGGTTACTAAGCCCCTCCGCCACGACAAGGCGGGAACCCGTTGGAGGGTCTTGACTATAATAACATGGCGCTAGTTGGGATGATATATATACTGCACCACATTGCCCTCGTCGTCTGAGACATAAGATGTTTAGTCTCCTTATCCCAGTAATTACACTGGCTACACAGTGCTTTTCAATCCGTCATTGCTTCATAGAATTTTAAACAGTTTTTTTCTTTACAATATATCGCCAATAATTTTGTTAAACGAACTAATTAAAAAATGAAACTGTTATCGAAGAGTGGTTTAATGAAATATTATATAAATATAAAAGTAAAGGTGAAAATATCGATAAAAAAATGTAACTGCCGGCGCAGCGATATTAACGAGAATGGAGCGCGGTGCAGCGAGGTGGGGCGTGCTCGTGTTAAGATTACATCGGCAGCGCCAAGAAAATTTTAAATAAACAAGAAATTACGAACCAGCTGATGATTATACACCATCGCACTGACCGGCGGCCCACTAGCGAAATTACTCATTAATGTAACCCTCGTTATATCCACACTACATGATCGTTATTGATGAACAGCTACAATGTAATGTCTTATAACTTAGCATCATACATTATTAAAGTAAGCCAATTACTTGAATTTATGTGAATAATCGAGAAAAAAGCAAGGTTTTTTATGTAGGCTGCGAATATTCTAGCTTCAATATGTTGACAGCTGAAACGCATCAACGCTGTTATAGTTACAAATTTCCAATATGAAAGTAGTATTCTTTTGTCAACGGAGGAGAAATCTTCTAAGATATCCTGCTTCTGGGGGGAAGACAACGTTATATGGAATATTTACCCCCTCGGTGGTCATCCTCAGTCCGTTGTGGGAGGCCCCTGGATCTCCTACGGAGCGCACCGGTGCCTCTCGACACTACGCCTTAAGTACTTCCCAGGGAAAGCTAAACCTACCTCGGCACCCCCGTTCTAGTACGACAAGGACTACACCACCTCGTACTTTTCGTTCACCCCGGACTAGCTTTGTGGTCAATGAGGGCACCATCCTTCAAACACCCACGAACACACGATCCCTTTCGAAGTTGCTCTCGCCGACGTGCCTGTCGTAGAAAAAGACTTACCATAGTCCTATTCTTAATAGCTCGTAACTACAGGGAAAATGAAGATATTACCTAAAGAGGCGGGTTCGAAAAAAGTCTATCGCAAACCAAACTCTATAGCTTTTGGCCTCGGCTTCGAACAAAGGTGTCACAAGGCAAGCCACATAGCTGTTACGCCATAAACAGTAAAAACGTTATTTGAACTTATATTCTGATATCTCAAGAAAAAACCTCTAATATTTACAATATTTCACGTGAACATTTAATACAAAAGTAAATACATTTAACCAGTAAAGTATATTTGAAAGAGTAGATCTTTTTTTAAAACGTGAAACGAAAGATATATGTGTAAATATAAAAAAAAATGACAATAATAAACATAAAACACGATGATATTTCAAAGCGAAGACATTATGTTTTCAACGCAGCACCGTCTAATTCTGTAAATGTAACTTCCACCAGATGTTACATGTAACAGATATTTTATTGCCCTACTCATTGCCGTCGTATTTCGTCCCAATGAGAAAGAAAAAAAAAGGATTTATGTTATTTACGAGCACGATAATAGAACAGCGGTTGCGGTGAAATTTGTATCCGACCAACAGTTTAACTTGAAATATAATATATTTAAACTTAAACTGTTGGTCGGTCAACTAGTAACACAGGGGAAAGTAGCTTTATACTTAAGGCAGCATCTACTAGTTCATTGAAACTACTACTAAGTAGTTTTATTGATCTATTTGGTAAAGCATTGCCTTTACCATTTTGATGAATAAAACTACAATATTAAAATCCTATTTATATTGCATATTGCATATTAAAGCAAAAACTATGCATTTATTAATACCATTGAAATTTTACACTGTAGTGTAAAATTTGTGATAGTCAAAGTTAATATAGAGAAGGAGGTACATCGGTACTGTAAAATTATTGTATAAACCATTGCGATCTCTTAATAATAAACATACATTTTCAATAAGAAATTAGTGATGAAAATTCAACCATAAAACGGATATACAGATATAAATTTTCCACTTTTGATTGATACCTTGTAGACACAACAGAAAAAAATTTAATTATAAACAAGTCTAGGTCCAAGTGTATCCGTGGCGCAGTGGCTAGATCCTTTAATACAGAGGACCGTAGTTCGTTTCCGGGGTTACAAGTTTTGAAACATTGTAGATGAAAAAAAAAATATTTATACTATCTATAAATACATTAAAATACAAATCCCACCCCTCGTCTCTCCACCGCTTTAATCCGTATCGGGAATGGCCTCACGTTCCGTCGGATACATTGCCCAGCGCATGAATATAAAACCAATTTGACGTTTCTCATTACACCGTAACCACAACATGATCTCATCCAACTAGTTCCACGGAGAGCGATCTGTTATTATGTTAATAGATCTAGTTTAGGTTTAGGAGCGTAAGATCCCGTCGTACCTTATAAAATATCAACGCTCGTTCATCAGTCAGCATTTGTTTGTCAATTATAATTTAACACCTACTGACCTACGCCTCTATTTTATTACGTACCTAGACGGACTATAACATTAGACCTACTACCAGACATCTGCAATAACTTAAATAATAAACAATATAAACCTTTATTTAAGATTTCTATGCTTTTAATATAAACAAACACTATAAGGCTACCTAAGTTTGTACTTAGTAGAGTTTATATTGATTTTTTTATTATTTAATAGCTTACTAGTGGTAGGTCTCTATAGCCGGTCTGGTTATAGAGACTACCTAGAGGGTAACCTCTGGGTAGGTACCAACGCAGCGCTTATTTCTGCCCCCAAAGTGTGGAAACATAACTGTATTCCGGTTTGAAGGGCGCTGTGGCTAGTGTAAATACTGGGGTAACGCAACTCAACATCTTATGCGGTGCAGTGTACATCATCCTAATTAGAGCTATGTTGTTACGGGCAGTCACTTGTCACTTGCCACCACTTGAACGTATAGCTAGTCTCATCGCTTAATTATATAAAATAATGTAGATATTTGGTTATATTAATGATATTTGGTAATATTGATCATCTCTCAACCTAGCTTACAATGATTAATGCGTTTTCGTGGCAGCATAAATACGCGTGTTCCCAATTGTGTGTAACGTAACGATAACTCTTGTTCTCTTTCATTATTACTAAATGTTTTCCGTCGACCAGACCCGATCGCGATACAAAGAGCAGATAAACAAGGCGCATTATTACTATCAACACTACGGCATTAATATCTGTCAGAGGGCCCATCAGATACGCTATCAAAGAGCACCGGCGTAACATAAATCTACGTGAAATTATCATAACGAGTCGGTTTAGTAACAAAAATTTCTGGCTTTCTAAGAAATTAATAACGTCCGCCATAAACTCGACGTTACAGGTTTCCGCATTTGACCGCTGACGAAATTAATTGGGTGTTGTCGGAGAAGCCGGCCGATGGTAAAAAGCAGCGAACGGCAGGTGATTAAGAGATAAGTGCTTGTCATAAACTTTACGACGATATGTCGAAACGACACCAATTTAGAAATAATGCATTTTCCAGCTATTCCGTAACATCGCGAATAATTTTAATATTGTGATCTAAATATACATAAACACCAAACGATAAGTCTCACCTTATCATAAAACCTTACAGTTATGTCTGATAAAGCCATTGTAGTAATGAATACACTTTCCCAAAATAAACGAATGGACTGTAATTAGAATCTAAAATTTGACTGGTGGTAGGTTTCTGTTACCGGAGACCGTCTGGGTAGGCATCACCGCAACGCCTGCGTCTGTTGCCAAACTAGTGTGTAAACATTACTGTGTTCTAGTTTGGAGGGTGCTTTAGTTAGTGTTATTACTGGGGTAATGAGACTCAACGTCTCAAGCGACGAGCGCAATTCGGTGCAGTATATATCATCCTAACTAACGCCACAGTGTTGTGCAGCATTAAGAACTGTTGCAACCAGAGCTGAGTTGAGACCTATCCAAGGAGTCTTAGGCTAATTACTGTCGTGTAAATATTTGAAAATTTTTCTCTTTCTAATAATTGGTTATAATATTATTGATCTAATTTAATAATCAGTAGTCATATTGGGAATTATAATCCTTCTACAGTATTTGAATTTTTTTTTTAATTTCTTGTTTGTTCTTGAGAGAAACCTACTGTTTAACGTTATTTTCGTTTTATATAGTACTAAATGAAACGTTTATCGAATTTCTCGAAAGCTAACTATTTAATCGTTTATTTGCTGTACCGACAAAATGAAAAACAATAAAAACTAGTCAGCTGACATGCATTGTGAGGTTAGGGCGAGTGGAACCCTATAATTGTATTAATTAAAATTTCAAGTAAGGGTCGGTTAGCGAATGGCATACGATTGGCAGTTTTTTAACACGCTCAGGCATGCAATTACCGGTCATAATTGGAATTTTCAAGTACATACAATCCACTGCTAAGTACCCTAGTCTCATTACAAGAGGTTTCTATTAGGTCGGGTAGTATGTTATAGAAGTCTCACAATCTTTCACATGAACGTGAAATGACGCAGTCAATGCGAAGATATATTAACCTTATTATTACTACGACCCATTTGCATCTTTGCTTCATCATCATCATTTCAACTAATGAACGTCCACTGCTGGACATAAGTCCCTTGTAATGTGTTCCACAAAGTACGGTTTTGCGCTATTTGAATCCAGTAGCTCCCAGCGATTTTTTTTGTCCTCTGTTTATCTAGTCCATCTTTTCTATATTAAAAGAATTGTTTTGGTAATATTGATTTCATAATCATTGTAATTGTGTAAGCATTATTCTTTATACGTTAATTTTGATTTCTATGTATATATAAGCGCTGAAAAAATGTAATTGTGTATATTTTAGCCATCACACAAAAGTGCTCCAGAGACATTTTTGAAATATGTTCAGCGACATAGACGTTTTAGACTTCATGTGCGATATGTTGGTTTTCTCACGATAATCGTCGGGCACGTGGTAACGTAAATCAACTTAATGGTTACCGGTTCAGAGAATTAGTCGCGTTTAATTAAATATAAAACAAACAGACAGATGTGTGTTGTAGTCCCAGAATATCTAACTATTTACAGGTTCTTTATATCTTATATTGATTTAAATCGTAAATTTTGTTTATATATTTTACTCCTTAATCTCTTTTCCTTTTTAATGTCTGAAAAGCTTAAAATCAAATATTTTTCAAATGAAACAATTTATTTCGCGAAGGTTCACAGCAACTCATCACCCATACATTAATATAAATCAAAATTCATACCTGAGAACTTCGGAGAAAATGTATGCATTGAGAGAAGTTATTAAGAATATTTACATTAAAAGTTTTAAAAATAACGTCGAAAAAGATACACCACATCGTCCCAATGTTCGACATATGGCCTCGACAGGTTCTCTCTAGTTAAATAAACATTTATGTAGAAATGTAACACGGTAAGTTTTTGCCGCGGGATCCCCGTCGGTCACCGATACATGTATCGAATTGCGGTAAACCAAAACTACACGCCTTTTGCAATAAGACTCAAAATATCTAACGTTGGCGTCAAACTGTTCGGTGAAATGCAAGGGCTTGTTTTTATGTACTAAATCCAACGTCATGTACTGAGTTACGTCCACCTTAAGTGTTACAGAATGAGCTAATCTAGTGTCGAAATTGACGACGCCACTATATATATATATATATATATATATATATATATATATATATATATAGTATGTTGAAATGACAAAGCCAAGCAATGAATAACATTCGGTTGTATCATATATCACACGGGCGGTAACTTAATGGCTAAACAAGTTTCGAAGAACTATATCTCTCATTATAAACACGCGATATTAACATTTTATAATTTTGGTACTAATTAAGAAATGCAAAAATTTTATACACATTGATATAATATTTATATTTTATAAATTACAATCAAAGAAAGATGTCGCTGCGATCAAAGCCGAACATAAATCAATGCCACGGTTTCAATTCTAAATCCAGTATTCTAAAATTGTTGTGGTGATGACGCATTTACATTCGTATTCATCTTCAAATAACGCTTCCAGGAGGTAATCGTTACTTTCGTACTATATAGATATTCTTTTAACTTCGCTATAATTCATTTTCCGCATTCTGTGTTATAAATATCTTCCAACCAATCAATTATAGATACTGTTAAGTGACGTTATGGTTAAGTGTTTGTTGTACCAAAGCGAGGGTGTCGAGGAATGCTACAGCTCACCTCTCTAGGAGGTGCTTTAGGCATAGTGCCCGGAGGCACCGGTGCATTCTGTGGGAGATGCCGGGGCCTCCGGCAACACAATGAGGATGACCACCTAGGGGGTTCTAGTGCTCCCTCCGACGACAAAAAAAAAGGTTAAATATAATGAAATTATCTTATATACCGACAACCGGAATACAGCAAACGTGTGATCGCTATAGTTTTTTGATATGAAGGTGATAACTAACTTAAAGAAGTTTGAGGGATAACGTATCATACCCTTTTTTTCTTGTTTCGGGGGGAAATCTTCGAAAGATTCCCAACTTCTAGGGGGAAGTCAGAGTTATGTGAGATTTTTATTCACTAACCCTCGGTGCTCGGTGTCAGGGCATTTGAAGAGGCTCCGGGATCTCTTATAGAACGCACCGGTGCCTCTCTACACTTTCTTTGAACACGTCTCTGAGGAGGGGGCTTAACCCTTCTAGGCTGTCCCACACAGGTTCGCTTGTTAAACGATAAGCGCCTTTACCCTCAAAGTTCGCGAAAATCCTAGACCGTTTTAGTCGCCTTCTACAACAAGCAGGGCTTACCTTAGTCCTATTCTTACTAGACTACAGGCCTGAACGAGTCATACCCTGCGTTTTTAAAATGATATAGAAATGATAATAAACGAATATACTTTGACAAGAGACGAAGGAGTTTCTGAAATTCTAATAACATCTTTTTTCTAACATCGATTTCAGTGAAAGCGGTCGACATGATATATTGAGTCTCGTTAATCTTGTTTCACAATTCAGTAAAGTTTACGGCCCGACGTTCTTAGCGTTTCGACAAAGCACATTTCGAAGAACTTTCAAAATTTATCGTTTTTTTGTCCTACGGTTACACAGACATTCTTTTAAATAGGGGCTTATTTATTAAGCTGCTAAATCAAAAATTTACAACTTTATGCTTATTATTACATGGTAATAAATTGTTCTATATTATTTATTATACACACCAATGGGCACAAAAAATAAATATAGTTAAAAATACCTAAGCGAACTTATTCCTATAAGAATATTTTTTCAGGAAACCTATAAATGAAAGTAAATAATTTCTGGGAAGGAATGATTCTTAAACTAGTATTTATATATAATTCACGTCAACCCCAAAGATTAGTTAAATAAAAAAACTTAATAACTCCTTTATTTAATATGTTACAACAAAATTATTAATTAATATTTTTTTACTCTCGTCTTAAATACTATTTAAGAGAAATTAATAATTTTTAATAAAATTGCACAAATGGTACACGGTTTCAAGGAATTAGTTTGCTAAGTTCGCAAAGTTATAGAATGCAAAGTTACTGAATTTGCATACTATTAATATAAGTAACAATGAATTAGCTCATTTCTAGTAATTTTACTTTATTCCAACACAAACAATGCGTTCTCTGAAATGGTAGCAGTACTAAGAAACTGACTCAGGTTACAGTTTTCTATTAGCTTTTCTGAAGCATTTATGAGCAAAGTTTACAACACCAGTAGCGCGCTGGCCTAATGGTTAGAGCGAGCGGCCTTCATTGCGAAGGTCGCGGGTTTGAATGTCGGCATGTACCAATGACTTTAATATTTAAGTTATGTACATTTGTGCACTTTAGTAACAACAGAGAAATACAAACGGTGAAGGAAAACATCGTGAGGAAACCTGCACATGAATTAAAATTTATTCTAAGGTGTGTGTGAAGTCACCAATTCGTATTGGGCGTGGTGACTATGGCCCTATCGCCCTCATATTGAGGGTAGGCCTGTGCTGTGTAAATTGGCTGTTACAACACCAGGCGACAGCTAAATGTAAAGGGAACTTTGACTTCATTTGTTTTCTAATAATAATAACACTTCTGGCGGCAGTTTCTAAGACGAGTTTTATTTTTATTTTGCGCCACAATAGAAGCATTGAGAAGCCATGGACAAAGAGTGTCGAAAATATAATTGAAAGGTGACAAAAATGAGAATGGTTGAAAAGTAGCAGGTAAGGAAAACGATCCAAGTTGCAGAAAAAAATACTTTAAATGAAACCTTTAAATTCATTGTCACAAATCTTGTTTGCGAAAATTTCTTTATTGTCTACATCTTTATAAAATTTGCAATACATAAGAATGTACAAGTACAAAAACTCCGAGTTTTTGTTTTTATTCTAACTGCTATTTTGTTTAACGTAAAGTAATAATAGCTTTTAACGTGAACAAACTCACGGGAAATATAGAAACAGAATAACTTACTTTTTTCTACCATAATATAATTATAAAGAAGTTTATTATTCTCTACTAGTTTTTTTTTTCTTACTCAACGAAGCGGTGAGACGGGCGGAACGTTCAACTTATATTATAACGTCTGTCTCTAACAACGTGGTGGTAGTTAGGAACCATCCTATCAAAGTATCAAGTGTTTATCATAATTGCCCTACATTATGCTTGTGGCTTTGAGATATGATATGTTGAGTCTAATTACCTCAGTAATTTAACTAGCCGCAAAGCCTTTTAATCCGAACCACAGCACATCAATGCTTGCAGGCAGGAGGTTACGTGGCAATAGTTCCTTCCTAAACTTCAATATATTTGGCAATATATTTGTAATGAGAATTAATAAAAAATCTATATTGAATAATATGTTCTCACTTACCATACTGACGCCGCTAGACCGAAGTAGTACAGGAGGAGAAATACAACAGCGCAGTTGGGATTCGCTAGTCCATCGTGTGCTAACAGCATGCGAGTTGGAGACATTGAGTCCTTGGCGCAACCGGCAGCAGACCTGCCAGCCGCCGCACGTACACCCCAGCCCGCCGCCGCAGCGCACCGGCACAGTGCCACTAACACCAGCGCCCGTTCTCCCGCGCCTCCCCTATCTCCACAAGCTAACTGTGCCCCAACAGCCGCCAATGTACAAGCGAAACTCAACGCGGCCCACGTCGCTAGCCACACTTCTGCAGCCCTTCTCTCGCCTGCCTCCCAGAGAACTTCCGCATCACAAAATTGGGCACACCGTCCTGAACCACGAACCCAAACCCAGCTACTAGGTTTAACGAGACGACGGCACGCTCCTCGACCGCTTGTGGAAGTCGTATCCAACGGAATAGTTCCAATTGGCGGCACTCGCTCACCCGGACCCTCCATGCACATATGTTCATGATTGTTTTCTGCAGGGAACAACGAACAATCGAGCTCCGATGGCCAAGGGAATCCGAACCCTCTTAAGACGGGATAACATCTCGCGTAGACACTCTCACACAATCCCCTACATGGTCCGATCGGTAACGCGACCTTATCTGTACACATTGGGACGTAAACGGAACAGAGAAACAAATGTAACTGAGAAGAGCAGCCGTATTGTACTAAAGGGCTATAGGTTTGAAGAGTCACGTCTGCTTCTACTTGCAGCGTATGCCTAGCCAAGTTCGGCATACCAGTCTGGTTGTAACCAATATTCTTGCACATTGCCACTTTGATGGGTTCACATGTTCGTACCGAAGCTTCCGCGGTGGCTTCGATAGCGAACGTCACAAATAAAATATATATGTTAAGGCACCTCATTTTTAATGTATAAAGTTAACTAAAAAGTTTCATCGTAGTCGTGATTATTTACGCGCGAACGACGTTAGAACGAGACGCACGTGCATACACAACAGAAAACGCGAAGCGACTGTGTTGTTTTGTATCTTGTGCGGAGAGCCCCCTGCTTCAAACAAAAAGGAGCACAGGTATGCGCGATGCTTTATCGGAACCGGAGGGAAGGGGAGAGGATTTGGTTAGCAGTGGGCCGCGGTCGCTGTCCGCCGTGATCCTCGTTAAGTGTACGACTGTCCTCTTAGCCCCGGGACATTTTCAACACTTATTATACAATAAATGCGAATGCTGTAAATATATTTACAAATTTAATTATTAACTTCATTATGGCATTTTTATAATAACTTAAGCATATTATGATATCAAATATAAATGATAATTAATTTTGACTTACCGCTGTAGGTTATCATAATTTAAAAAAAATCTATGACCCAATTATAAATAAATATTAAACAATTGTTTCTAGATTATATTATCTATATATTTTATTCTTGATCAATAGCGGACATCTCTTTCAATCTGCAGCTTTCCACGATAATCAGATTTATTTATTCTTCAAAAGAAAAAATAACAACTGGATTATAGATTCACTTTGTACCTAGAATATAGATATAAAATGATGTCTCTGATTGTTATATCACTAGCTTTATCAAAATATCGATTTTTAGATTATATCAATTGATAATATTGATACCAACATTTCTATCGATTACAGAAAAGACATTATTTATTCAAATGAATTATTTCCTATATTTACTTGTTTATCATTAAAATACGTTAAAACATCAGTTTTAATCTCAAGATGCCGTGGACCCGAGACTACGCGCTCAGTATCAGATTAGCCCTAAGAGTGAAAATTATTACCAAGCGCTCAATATCTTTAGAGAATGGCGAGTTTTAATCTCTGTCTAGGTAGATCGAGGATTTTATTTTATAGAAAATTTACACGCAATAACAAAAATTTCCTACACTATTGAAAATTTTAAATTTAATTAAATAAGCGTATTAATTCAAAATACGATTATGTTTGCTATCAAATTTAAGTAGTTTTTTTTGTTATACAATTAAGCGACGAGAAGAGCGGAACGTTAACTTGATAGTAAATGATACGCCTACCCGTAACAATGTGGTGATTGTTAGGAGGATATACACTGCACCACATTGCGCTCGTCGCCTCAGCCATAAGTTGTCGAGTCTCGTTACCTCAGTCTTTATACTAGTTACAGCGCTACCCTCCTTTCAAACCGAAAAACAGTAACGTTTTCACACTATCATTTGGCGGCAGAAATAGGCGCTGCGGTAGTTCCTACCTAGACGGTCCCCGGCAATACAGACCTACCACCAGTAGTTTTTAGGTTTCCGTAGTTAATAGCAGTTACTAAAAGGTTAGTTCTATAGAATAGATTGTTTTTAACGTTTAACGCAGACTTGTTTTATGTAAAACAATATTTGATATTTATATGCGAGAAGTTCTGTATTCAACAACAAACAATACCAGGTTGCAATAATGATATAGTTCGTTTTCTCAACCATTTTCCCTTTTTTGTTCGGATTCTTACAAATTCTTGTTTCCCCCCAAAGATATGTAAATAAAAGCACTTAAAATTTTCAAATAAATTTATTGTACATAGTTTGCTACAATAATATGCATTACTGTATACTCTTTATGAAACATAAATAGATAAATATAACGGTGAATGTTAGTATTACAAAAATTGGACCAAGATAATCAGTGAGATGTCAAGCATTGACAGATCAAGTATATACGCGACAGCGCGGGGTGACCGACGTATTTACACTGCAACAAGCGAGCTCGAAGTGACAATAATATATTCTTATTAAAGTAACTACTAAAATAAAATAAACGATAAATACTTTTACAATATTCTTATATAATACATGTTTTCACATTTATATTTTTACATCGCTAATATGTATTGTAATTTATAACTTGAAAAACACGCTGCCATATTTCAACTCGTGATGGATACCAACTAATAAAGTCCTTTCTTAAACGTACTTCAAGTCTTTGTCTTTTCGTTTCAGCTCATACATCGTTTTTACAATATTAATACCTAATACATAATATACAACATTCACAATGACACTCGATTACCCAATGGTACTTTTATATATATATATATATATATATATATATATATATTTATTTATTACAACAAGCGTATTATAAAATAAATAAGGAATGCAATATAAGCATTTCAAGCGCAATTTTATACTTTCATTTAGCGCATCAATCGTATTGTTTTTTTTTTTTTTGCACAAGTTTATAAAAATACATGAACCACTTTACCAGTGTTAGTTCTTTTAGTCGAGACGGAAATTGTCTGTATTTGAATTAAAAAAAAAATCGATTTTCTATCTTTATATCTATCAATTAGTCACAATATAATGAAAATACAGTTTATCTAATCGAAGCCAGTAAATTTTTAAATGTTACACCAATTCGCGCTACATCCATTTAAGGCATAAAGTTTTATCTAATTTTACAACTACTCTGGCTAAAACGTACTGTACTTTCAAGTTAATAAACATTTTATAGAATAAAGCACAATCTCAAAATATGCGGGACAAATTTAGAATTTTTGAGGTAGTTTCATGAACAAAAAAATAATTTTTTGTTTTCCAAAAGAGTGGTCACTAATTTATTTAATGATTTTTTACGTATTAGATACATTACAAATTATTATCGATTAAAAACACAAACGTTATCCGTGACACGGGGTGAACTACAACATATGATAAAAAAAAATTATTCACGTAAATTTTAGCCTCTTTTCTTGTGTTTGATGAATAGAATATTGAGCTCTGGTAAATTCGTTAATAAATCTGCAGCCCGTAAATATCTTACCAACGTCATATTGTTTAGTTTATAAATATATTAATAAAGATATTACTTTAATTGCGACCAAAAAAAAAAATTACACAAATATCTACAAATCCTTAGGAAACAAAGTAAACCAAGCAGTTTTTATTTGCTGATTAAGGAAGATTTTTTTTTGTTCAAATTAAGTTGTGTTGTTATTCGTAAACATAAAAACAATTCAATATGTCGTTCTGATTAAAAAAAAAATATTTTAATATTGTACCTGTTGGTAGTTTTGAAAATAATAACGTTAAATGCTTTTTAATAAACAGTTTAGCAAGAAATTGCATAACCTTAATTAATTTTATTTTATAATGTTTATTATAATTTTTGGTACTTCTATCGTTATATATTGAAAATAATTATTTGCTATAATTATGTTAGGCCTTTTTTTTAATCATGTTTATGTGAATAAATATAATTTTATGTCTGTACAAATCTCACAGAGCTCTCGTGAAATATTAAAAAAAAAAAATTTGAGCAAGTCCTTAACAAACGTGGACTTGTTAGGTAAATTACAAATACAATGTAAATAATTAAAAACATTATTTTACTTATGAGATTACATCGAATCAATAAAACAACCACGACATACCATGGGGAACGTACACGAATAGAAATGCACCAGTCATTGCGGTGAGACGTGACCGGGGAGGTTGGGGTTGGGAGTCGAATGGGCCGATGATTTCGATGGGCAGCGGCGGACGACAATCGTTAATTTTTTTTACTATCGCTGTTTAAAAGGAGAAATAGTTGCTGCGGATATACTACCTGTACAGTTTCCGGCAATAAAGTCTTACCACCACTAACGTTGCTTTGGCTTGTCAATAATTTTACTGTCATTATTAATGGGTAGGGCACAGTGCTCGAAGGACCGATGGCCGATGGGGCAGCAAGGTCCTCGAGTGGCATCCGCGTACTGGTAGACGTAGTGTTGGGAAGTTTCCCACAAGGTGGACCGACGATCTGGTGAGTCGCGGGAACCCACTGGATGCAAGCAACGCGGGACCGATCGATGTAGAACTCTTTGGGCGAGGCCTAAGTCCAGCTGTAGACGTTTATCGGCTGATGATGATGATGACTATAAGGTTGTCTAATTATTTTGAATGGTTGCTTTCGTTTACATGTATTAAAAATCATTAATACAACGAATAAATGTTCAATTATAATGGAATGTTACACACTGGTATAATTAAATACGTTTTTATAACACCGTAAAACGAAAATTGAAATTTTTTATGGGGTTTTTTTTCTAATGTAATCATATCTCAAAACTAATCGAACAGGATAAATTTAAATATAAAAATGGGGATGAAGAAATATCTGTCGCCACCATTCCCAGCCGCCCACATGGGAGTAAACATCCTAATAAAAAGGTAGGTTCCTAGGATCGCGTGACTAGATGGGAGTTGTGTGCGCATCCAGGCGCACGCGCAGCGCCTCTCTCTCTCTTTGCACATCGGCTAGTTCTGCGCACAGTGCGCGACACACGCGATGCAGAACCGCATTCTGCTCCTGCAGCGACTTCACGTCCGGATCCGTCTCACAGGAGGACTCGCGAGACGGTTTCCGGTAAACTTCAAAGGCTCCGTGCATTTTAGGCGCATCCTCTCTTATGTATCCGAATCCTTCACCTTCGTATTCGCGGGGAGCGAAGGCATCAGGGGGGAATGTTGGTTCACCCTCGCTTCTCTGGTTCACTAAACGTCTATTGGGAGGTGAAGTGGCAGAGGGTGACATTCGCGGTGGCGGCTGCGGAGGAGGTGCTGGCGCCCCCTTGAATCGGTTTAAATCTAGGGAGCTCGAACGGGCATGATTTCGCAAAGGTCGCGGCGGGGGAGGAGGTGGTGGCTCTTTTTTAGGTGGATACTGCAGAGACTGTGGTCCATCTTCAGCGTGCACCGACGGTTCCCTGGCAGGTGGTGGAGGTAACACGCCGACGTTTTTGAGAGGCTTCTTTGGCTGAGGCCTCTGTATAGATTTTATTTCCTGATTATTACCATTCTGTGATTCAGGTTGAGAGTTAAGACGTTTGGGGCTAGCGAGCTCGAACGCATGGCTGAAGTCATCCCTTCGCGGCGATGTGCTCGAACGCATGTCGCCTTCCCCGTGTGCTGGAAGCGTGCTCGCATCAGGAGTAACTCTTAAAGCGACTGGGTGAAAAATTTTTGGGTCTCTCTCCACAGCTGATTTGTGGAAATCGAAATTAACCGGCTTAGGACCAGGACTCGAAACACTCGAAGTTGGAGAATCGACGAATTTTGTCCACTCTTTATTATTGACTTGAGGTTCCGGTTTTGGTGGGGTTAGCGAGGGAGGGCGTTCTTCGGGCATCTTGGCCGGTTTGCTTTCGTATGGATCGTTCGTTTCGGGTTTCGGTGCAAAGTTGAAATCAGCGGATGTTCCGGAACTAAACATATCGGAACCTAAATCAACTAGGTCGGTAGTGACCGCTTGCCGGGAGAAATGTGAGTCCACCTTAGGCACCAAGCACGCGGGTAGTGAATCTGGTACGGGAATATTATTCCGCCTTAGCACAATAAGATGCATTGCTATACTGAATTCTTCTAGTGTAAGCATTCCATCTTTAGTGATATCTGATAGCTGCCATATTTTTCTGAGATCCGGAACAGACAAGCGCGATTTTTCGAAAAATAATCTGTAATAAAAAAAAAACGTATATTTGATACTCTAATTAATGTATAACTTTGGTTTAGTTTGTAAATATGATCAAACGTACTGTACGACTCGATAAGCTTCCGGTAAAGGAACACATAGTGAGGAAATGATGTTCGTAGAGTAACAGCTTTAATGGACATGTGATATCCGCCAACTCGCACTTGACTAGTACGGTAGACGGTTTTGTTTCGTCTTGTAAGAAAAGGCCCGAGTCGTACCAATGGGAACATCGAGCTGACTATTATAATGGTCCTTCCATATGATAAACAGTCAATCCTCACTAGGTCCATTTCTTCATTTTACATGTTTTTTTTTATTTTAATAGTATGGTGAAAGGTATCAGTTTTCAAAACTAAATAGAAGATTAATGTAAGTAAATAGTTTATGGCGAAACAGGATTTGAATGGTAAAGCCAACTACTCGTTACAAGATCATTTCCTGGGATTGTACTATCCTAACTAGCACCACATAGTTATGGGTGCAAGCGTATTCACTTACCATCAGGTGAACGTCTTATTCGTCTCGTCGCTTTGTTGAAATAAAAAAAAATTAATACAATATTGTCTTGTTACAAACCACTGATATTTTCACTAGTAAAACAATTGTATTTTTCTAGTTTCATGTTTATGTAATAAGTATATACTTAGAGTTATAAATACTGGTGAAAAAAAAAAATAGTATGTTTTCAGTTTATTGAAGGAGATGTGAAGAACAGTCACCTGGCCGTCTGACCGGAGAGCAAGCCGCCTTCGGGACGCAATTGTGCGAACTGGGTCGCGTAGTGATTTGCCTGAGCTTCGCTAATGGCCCACACGTCATCTCCGGCTTCCGCTTCGCCCTCCTCTTCCGACGAGTGCCTGTCAGACGACTCCTCTTCTGTACCTACAGAGATACCCAATAAAGTTAAGGTACTAAAAAAGACAAAGTTATGGTATACTAACAAAAAAAAAAAGTTTAAATTAGCATAACAATAATATTCTTGATGAAGTTTATAGACTTTTTTTTATCAACATTTGACTTAATTTAACACGGTGTTAAATGTCAATCGATAATAGATGGTGCGTGGATCTCATCACTCTGGCTCTCATGTATCGACTGCCAGAACACAGCAATGTTGTTATGGCGAGTTCATTCATTTCACTAGCGACAGTGATCCAGTGCGCAACGAGACCTAACGATCTTATATTCCAAGGCGACGAGCGTAATGTGGTGCAATGTATATCATGCTAACTACCGCCTTGTTATTATGGGCAGGCGTATCATTTTCTATCAGGTGAACATTCCGCTATCAGGGCACATTGCTCGAAGGACCGACGGCCGATGGGGCGGTAAGGTCCTCGAGTGGCGCCCGCGAACCGGTAGACTTAACGTTGGAAGACCTCTCACAAGATGGGCCGACGATCTGGTGAGAATCGCGGGAATCCACTGGATGCGAGCAACGCGAAACCGATCGACGTGGAGATCTATGGGAGAGGCCTATGTCCAGCAGTGGACGTCTATCGGCTGATGATGATGAACGTCCCGCTCATTTCGTTGAATTAAAAAACGAATACAATACCATAAAAACTTGCAAATGACCAAGTTCGAATCTGGCAATATTATGTTAACTCATCGATTAACACCATTCTCATTAAGTTCTCATCACATTCCACCACCAATATTATTAACTAATGCAAAGGACGACCACACTAACTACAGTCGGCGATAAAACTAACAACCGACAAAAACTGTAATAATTAGCGCGTCAAAAATTAGACGCGGTCACGAGTTCAAAAAAAAAATGACTCACGGCAATAATTCGTAAAATTCCATTTTGTGCTTTGAATTTTAAATTGCAAGAATGTTATGGGGGAAAAAAACAACAAAACAAGTAACTGATATTAAAACCTTTTCCTCAAGATTGGCCTCACACGTGTCGTGTTAGAACTCGACTAAATAAAACAAAATGTTTTTTGTACAAGCAGTTTTAAACCATCATCAACATCAGCCAATAGATGTCCACTGCTGAACATAAGCCTCCCCCAAAGATTTCCACATCGATCGATCCTGCGCTGCTCGAATCAAGTTGCTTCCTGAACCTTCACGAAATCGTCGGACAACCTAATGAGGGTCCTGCCAACACTGTGTCTTCCGGTACGCGGTCGCTATTCCGCCATTTGTTTTAGAACATAGATTCCTAATATTGGCGATATCGAAGATTAGAGACGGGGAAAGGAGAGAGAGAGAGAGAGAGAGAATTAATTTGTGATTATTGTTAAATAGACAAGCATTTACTGGCGGTAGGACTCTATTGATGGAGACTGTCAAGGTCGATATCATCGCAGCTCCTATAAAATCCTGATAAAATCTTACCAAGTAAGCGCGTATGTTCCTCGGCTGTGTTCGTAGGCCACACGCCACGCCCTGTTGCACTGTGTTCCCAAACGGGATGCACTCGCTCCGCCACACTGTTCGTTGGCGTCGGGCTCTCACTTGCAGTGCTCCACGGAGATCCAGTCTTACCTCTCCTCTGTAAACAATCAATGAATCGTTACAACAATAACAGGCATTTTGGATGTATACAAGAATACATTTGTCAATGAACCTAAAATACCTGTAGTGGCATTTTTATTATTTAGCTAGTGCAGCATTGGTAGATAAAACGATTACTGATCATACAATCCTTATTTGTATAAAAAGAAAGCTAGATTTAGAACTTAGTTTTATAGTAAGTGAACCAATTTAAAGGTGAACACTATATTGATGAATATTTGGAGACAGTGGCACTGTACCAAACATTCAATTTAAATATACACAAGGAAAGTTAATACTAAAAATTGCATATAGAAATTCATAGGATATTAAAAACATACGAACATATTGAAATATAATATAATTTTGGAGTTATTTTTGTTTCTGATCAAAATGTTGTGATGAGCAAGATGTTCAGCTGACAGTAAGTGCTGTCCTAACATTGTGGCGCTAGTTAGGATAATCTTCTTCTTCTTAAAGTGCCTCTCCAACTAGTGAAGGTTGGCGATCAGTGTTGTAAAGTCATTTCTCTCTCTGGTTCTGGTTGTAGTAAGGATAATATACACAGCTAATCATGAGGATAATTGAGGCAATTTATTAACCATGGAAAGCAAGGTATTTGTTGGTGAAAACATGTTAGTTTTTTGTGATGGTTTTTCATTTTATAGTTATCAACTATAAATATTTTTAAAGGTCCATATGAAAAATATAAAAATACAACCCGGTTTTTCAAATCATAGACTAATGATCATCTTCCTAGACATGTGCATGTATGTAACAGTTTAAGTAAATTTTATATTACTTAGCTAAGAACTAGCTTTCTTCTTGATGTAATGAAATGAAGACCTCTCTGTAAAAACCTCTAACTACAAATAAATTTTATAATACATGTAATTTTTTTTGAATTTGCTCATATAAAAATGCTAACTAATAACTTTTATTTGTTTATATTATTAACGTTATATTTAAGATAATTTACTGGTCTCTGTTGCCAGAGATCATTTATCTAGGTATCACTGCTGCACCGATTTGCCACTAAACAGTTGTGTGCAAACATTATTGTGTTGTGGTTCGAAAGGGGTTGTAGGTAGTGAATTTACTGGGCTAATGAGATAACATCTTATGTCTCAAGGTGACAAGTGTAATGTTGTGCAGTGTATATCATCCTTACTAGCGCTATGGTATTATGGGCATGTGTATGATTTACCACCATCAGGTGAACATCCCCCTCGGCTTATCACTATATAGAATAAAACCAAATATTATAAAATAAAAACATTTTACAGGTTTCCAAACAAATAAACTAAAACTCAGAAGATTATTAGTGTTGCATAAAATTATATAAATACATTAAATATACAGTGGCAGCATATCATCTACTGGGTTCAATTAATACAATATTTACTGACTACACATGTCTACAAGGTATAGCTAAGAGCAGTAAAATAATTAAACTATACTAGAAATATTTCTTCAATAGCAAATTTAATTTTACAAAATGTCATATCCTTGTGATGACTAGATAATACTAACTGATAAGAAACAATGACATCTATACACTAAATGAATCATATAGCGTAAGCAAAGAGCAATTCAGGTTATTAAAATAATAAATATTTTTTTCAGTCTTTCTTGCAACAAATACATTTAATAACCTAAATTTACACCAATTATAATGCCAAAACTTGTCCAAAATAGGAAAACAAATTTTTTTGAATAAGAAATATATTTACTTAAAACTTACCCCACAGGATCCTGATCTTTGCGACATAGTTTCTGACTCTATTTCTGAATCAGTACTTAATCCTTCAGTTACATCATGGGATAAAGCCTGTGGTACATCACTGTCTGACAAATTAGATGAAAGTCTAATAGGTTCATAGGCACCAAGACTTCCACCAAAATTTCTTTCCCTTTTAGATAAATACTGTTCTTTAGGTGAGTTTGATAATTGTATTAGATCGACATTAGCGTCAGAGTTAAGTGTCCAGGTAAACCTAGGAAGTGGAAGGTCCAAAGGCGTTGTCAAAAGCTCAGGCTTTAATGCCACATTTGTTTGATGTGCTGCTATCAGTTTAAGAGCAGAGTAGAATTGTTTTCTATTCATATGATTTAGCGAAGCACAGTTGTTCGGAGCTACACTAATATCCATGATCTGCAAAGTACAGGTAGTGATAACGATCGGTTCATATCAAACAAAAAACTTTTTTTTATGGTAATTCAAAATTAATTTACCTGTCGCAAAACATCGTTCGGCACATTAGACGACCTAAATAATTCCGTTGCCTTCAAAATCGGTATTTTACCATTGGATTCCTCGTCGCAACATAAAAACAAGTCACCGAAATATCTCATTTCGGTCTCTGTCAAATTGAGATCCTCCATTATAATAAAAAAACACGACAATTTTTCTCTATACACTATTACTTTGTGTACTAGAATTGCAAAAAATAGTAATAACCATTATCTATTAATGTAAATCATATTCATTGATAAACAGACGGATTCGAATATTGTACATGGCAAAATTTACACGAAGCAAACCAATATGTCATTGACAGCTGCCTGATGTGCCTGTAGCCATTGTGAGCGCTTAAAAATATAGAGTAAAAATTATGGTATTAATAAAATTTTAGCTGAATGTCAATTCAAGATATTTATTGAGAAATTTTAATAAAGTTTTTCAAATTCCATTGATTCTTAAGAGTAATCAATTTTCATAACAAGAAAAATGTTTTAAATACTATTCAATAATTTTTTTCACAATCTGTTGTCCAATAGGTATAATGTATGATTATATATTTTCACAATCGAATATCAAATTTTTTATTATATTATAATACTTTGTAATATACTACTCAAATTTTTTGTTTACAAGTATATTACATTGCGGCTGATGTTAGCGAGTACATGAAATTGATAAAATGCAAACAGGTTCTTAATTGGATTTGTATAGAGAATTGCATTTTTTACTTCATGGTCACGTTGAGGTTTACTTTTATATTAAAATATCTATTAATTTCTATATCGGTCCAGAAATAATGCAGTCCGGTTTTTAAGACTATATTACAAAAATTTGCTTATATGGCACATCATCAATTCAACATGTTTGTAATTGAACATAGGCATCCCTAATCCTTTTTGATTTATTCATGAAAAATAATTTTAGGTCTTAATCATTATTTTTATCTATAAAAAATTAAAATCAAAATATACTCTGGTTTAAAATGTTTTTGAAGCTAGCGTTGTTTGTGAAACCACTGACTTTAACTATATTGTTTGTGTAAGCATTTCAATACGTAAATTTTATTAAAAAAATAAATTATGCTTTCATGAAAAAATGTGATATTTTTTTATACTAGCCGCTATTTTAACTTTGGTTATCCAATGTTAAAAAAGCGAATCTTTACTATTGCTATCGTGACTATACACAATACATGGTCGTAAAATAGATTGATCGTAACTGAAAATTCAGTTTTAAGAGTCAAATTAATTTTATCAGATAGAGTTAGGCCTGGACGTCAATAAAAATATTTGCTGTTAGTGACAAACTTTTTTTCCAATTAGTAGTGTCACAGTGATAAATGGTGCAAATTGTATTAATAAATAAAATACCTTAATAGGTGTTCATTACTTTTATTGTGTTCAGAGCGAAAAATGATTAACATTGTATGTGTTATTTTTTTACGAATAAAACTATCAACTTCTTACTTTAATGCAGCTTTTTAATACGACTATTATCTGTCTCATAAAAGAAAAACATGATTGACATCTAAAATAATCACACTTACATAATACTACTGTTGAAGTAGCAGATTAATTTAGAATACACAGCTACACATTAAACTTAAAAGGTAAGCATCAGTAATCTTGACAAATACAATATCTCAATTTATCAACCAAATATTTAATCTTTGCTCTGGATGTACTTGATGAGATCAATAACTCTGCTAGAGTATCCATATTCATTATCATACCAGCTGATAAGTTTAACAAAGTTGTCATTAAGAGAAATACCAGCAGCAGCATCGAAGATTGAGGAGTGAGAGTCACCAATGAAGTCTGAAGATACTACTTGATCTTCAGTATATCCAAGGATACCCTTAAGTGGTCCTTCAGCAGCTTCCTTAACTTTCTGTTTAATTGCTTCATAGCTGGCTGGTTTACCAAGGCGGACAGTGAGGTCAACTACAGATACATTGGCCACTGGAACACGGAAAGCCATACCAGTAAGCTTTCCGTTAAGAGCAGGAATAACTTTTCCGACAGCTTTAGCAGCTCCAGTAGAGGCTGGAATGATGTTTTGTTGAGCGCCACGGCCATCACGCCACAGTTTTCCAGAGGGGCCATCAACAGTTTTCTGGGTAGCAGTAGTAGCATGAACAGTAGTCATCAAACCTTCTACAATCTCAAAGTTGTCATGAATGACTTTAGCCAAGGGCGCCAAGCAGTTAGTAGTACAGGAAGCATTAGAGATGACTTTGTAAGATGGGTTGTAGGCTTCCAAGTTAACACCAACTACAAACATAGGTGCATCAGCACTAGGAGCAGAGATAATGACCTTCTTAGCTCCCCCTTCTAAATGAGCAGATGCTTTATCAGTAGTTGTGAAAACACCAGTAGATTCCACAACATATTCAGCACCAGCCTTGGACCATGGGATAGCTTTTGGGTCTCTCTCTGAGAAGACAGCGATTTTGTTGCCATTTACTACAAGATTGCCATCTTTCGCTTCTACAGTTCCCTTGAAGCGTCCATGTGTAGAATCATATTGGAAAAGATAGACCATGTAGTCCAAACCAATGAAAGGGTCATTGATGGCAACAACCTGGGCTCCCTTTTCAATGGATGCACGTAACACCAGGCGCCCAATGCGGCCAAATCCATTGATACCAATTTTCGACATTGTTGCTGCAAAACAAGAATCAATTATCATAAAAGAAATTAACATAATGATTTTTAATTATATATAGAAATATAACTATTACAGAGAGCATGGAAATTGTCATTAAAAAATAGGAAGGCCTGTGTTAAGTAATAAACATAATATGCTAAAATGGAGAATAATAATTAAACATTTCATAAGTTATAAGTGATCTATTTATTTATTAATTACATGATGATTAGAATTGTTCTCAAAACTAGAAAAAAGAATTTTTTGAATAGACGTATAGCCAATAATTTATTCTGTTTTCATCATCGTTTCACTTCTACACAGCCAGTCCTGAGCATAGATCTTTTGTAAAGTATTCTACAAAGTACAGTATTGTGCTGTATGAGTAGTAGAGCTTACAAAAAAATTGGTTCAAAAGGTTATTATTGTAAAAAATTATATATCAAAAAGTCGAGCATAACATGGTTCTGTATTTACATACATGTGATATGTACACATAGTGACAACACACAGTACTACTTACTACTAGTTGTATCTTTAATTCATATCAATGCTAATATTCAGACCAACAAGTTTCCAATTAATTTTAAGCTAATCAGACACATACAATATGTGTAATACTACTTATAAGGGTATCAAAAAGATATTTTATACTTCTTTAATATGACTTCAATTAAAAAAAGAATAAAAAGATAATTCAAAATAAAATTGAAATGCTGGTATATATTTGTATACAGTGGGTAGACTTTAAAATTTATATAGCTATAAAAGCTAAACCTTTTAAAATGAAAGAGCTGAAAAATTGTCTTAGCTATTTCATAACATTATGATTTAACATTGAACAAATGTTAATGACAATATGATATATTTTTAATCATATTCTGTATATATTTTTGGTAATAAAATTTCTGTAGCAAATCTTTTTATCATTTCAGACCACAATTACCAGTGGTCTTATTAAGGAAATCTAAAACTATACTCCATTTAAATAAAAATTTTGTGGGTTAAGATGAGAATACTTTACCGGCGTATAGAGGACAAATAGAGGTCAAGTAAAACTTCAACATAAAAGAAAACCAGAACTTAGCTACATATTAAAATTTAAACTGTTTGATAAAATTAAAGTTTAAATGGATGAAACGATTATGAAATAAAGATATTTAGTTGTTTCTTGCCGGCTGGTTTGTATCTTAAGTTGAAACTGCATAGCTTTAGTACAAAACCCAATTCTGATTATAATATATTTGTAATTTTCTTTATTAAAGATAATCGTATAAAATATAACAAACAAACTAATTTTTTCTCACCGGTATAAGTCTGAAGTGAAGAAATGCTACACGTATAATCCCCACAAGATGGAGTACTGAAATGTCAGATGAAGGACAAGTATAACTTTGAGGGCGTAATCTAGATACCGGGCGGATATAGAGTAAGAATTGTCATTGATTCAAATAGGAAGTAGATAGTCAGGTAGTCTAAGTCTTTAAAGGTAATAACTGCTTAAAAGAATTATAAAAAAAACTCAAATATTATTCCGTAATTTCAAAATTTTAAGGAATGTGAACCAGTGGTGAAATCTGGTGCTAATATAATATATATTATCTAATATAAATTTGTGTGAAAATAAATTATTTAGAAATGAATTGCTACTCTAAAAGCTAAGAAACTACTTAATTCCAGCAATGAACTTGTAACTCTGCGTTTTAGGGTTATTTTATCACAATAACATTATTTTAACCAGACGCAAATATTTTTTTTTATCTGTTGACCATTTTATTCAATAAATTTCCTGCATTGGCAAAACAGATTGTCTAAAAGCTTAAAAACATGCTCGTTACCTAAAAATATGAAAGATCGCAACCCTTTGCATTAATAAAGAAATTTGTTCATCTAGGCAAGGGTGCAAACTAATCGATTAATATATATAATATTACCCAATTGCATACATTTATAATAGCAAGATATACAGTGCCGTACAAATGTATGTAGTAACCATTTGTGATATATGTCCATTTGAAATAACTGTTAGTGTTACCTTCGAGTTGGTAACTCTCCTAATTCATTGTTTTGCATTTCCTTGTTGGTTTGAGGACTTCTAAACATATTTATGCTTTAGTTAATCAATTTAAATAGTGGAAACACATGTAAAATTAGTTGCAAAATAATAATTTTTGAAAGAAAGTTCTTTCAAAACTGATCAATCTTGTTTCAGGATATAAGGATCAAGACAACAGAATATCGGCCAGTATTAAATAAAAAAAGTAATAATTTAATTATTAACATTTATTAATCTAAATATGTATACATGGGTACATTTAATATCGTTTAATAATTGTTTTTGGCCTAAACACGAAATATAAAATGATATTGATCTATGAATATTATACATTTTCATCTATAAATTTTTGTATTAATAACTTTATTTTATTTAAAACCTAGTACATTTATTTGAGAAAAAATGCTATATTACGATATTGAGAAAATATTTTAATTATGTTTAGAAAAAGGTAAGTGGTTATAAGAATAAATATGGTAATTAATACTTTTGAATATTATTGCCATGGCTAAAATAAAATATTCTTCTGTGGCGGCATTTTTAAAATACCATCTCATCTTTCAAAATTAATTTTATTTACACAATGGTTATTAAAGTGGGTATTAACGGGTTTGGCCGAATTGGCAGAATAATGTTTAGAACTTGTTTTCAGAATTCTGATATTGAGGTAATACACAAAATTCTCATAAATCGAGTAATAGCTTTAAATAATATTGTTATAACTTTACAATGACAGATAGCCGCTATAAACGATCCTGCCGTAGACGTCGAATATATTTGCTACTTAATAAAATTTGACTCAGTACATGGGAATTTCAATGGAAATGTTTCTTCGTTAAATGGCGATATTGAAATTAACGGTAAATCAAAATATGTTTTTTTTTATAAAATGTTTCCTGTACAAAAATTGTAAAGATCAAAAGTAATATGTGCTTGAAGTTTCAATTCGTCGACAAAAATTATCCATGCCTTTATTTTCAGAATTTGGAAATCTAATAATTTTGACATATCGCACTAAACTTTTGTGATTCTGTAAACTATATATATTTTTTTAAAATTATTACTATAAAGAAAGCTGTCTACATTTATTTTATACTATTTATTAAAATATAAGAAATGTTTTTCAAAATTTTTCTCTTATCCATTATTTGCTTACCGACAATCCGCTTAAGGATTTATAAAAAGGCTCTTAAATTACTTTTGTCTAGGTAACAAGATTAAAGTCTATCGCGCAAAACAACCTTGTGAAATACCATGGAACATCGCTGGCGTACAATATGTAATTGAATCTTCAGGAATGTTTACTAATTTTGAGAAGGCAGTGGTAATTTTTTTTTCACTTTTTAAATAATTCTTTTCAAGAATCTATTTAAGACTGATAAGAAATTGGATACGTGTAGCCGACGATCAGACTGTTCTAAGAGAATTTTGTTTTTGAGATTTTTTGCAGATTTCAAAAAAAATACTACATTTAACGGTTTTAAATTGGATATGACTTATTTTTTCGTTATCTTTTAAACTTTAGATTATCATAATTTTAGTATGTCTGTATGAACTTATCCTCATAACTTTTAGATGGACTTTTACTCCTGTTTATTTCACGCTCTAGATTCATGAATATTTTCTGCCCATCTATCATCATCCTAGAAACATGGCCCGCTTTCACAAAGTTATCATAATACATTAGTGATTTTAGCGTAGCTTGCTGGCCTAATGGTTAGAAAGTACGGCGTTTATTCCGAAGGTCGCGGGTTTGAAACTGGGCATGTGCCGATGACTTTTAATATTTAGGTTATGTACATTTGTGCACTTTAGTTACAACTGCGAAATACAAACGGTAAAGGAAAATATTGTGAGGAAACCTGCACACATGAATTAGAATTTATTCTAAAGCTTGTGTAGTCACCAATCCGCAGTGGGCCCGCGTGGTGGCTATGGTTCATCGCCCGCATATTGAGGATAGGCCTATGCTCCAACAATGGGGACGTAAATTGGCTGTTAAAAAAAAATTTCTGATTTTTGCAAATTGTTTGTATGGTGGTTCTGTGGTTCGGTGGCCTCTGGTGTACTTTCTTTGTCTCAGGTCTGTTCGCTCGTTTGGCCTACCCCTATAAAAAAAGCATAATTTCTAGGTTTCTTATATTCGATTACTAAATTAGTAATCAAATATAGGAAACCTATAAATAAATAAATATATTATCCCCACTTTAGACATTTATGAAAAAAAATATAGCTAAATATTATAATCTTTTTAATTACATCAATGTAACCTTTGTAACAGTGGATCACGTCCGGGTCGAAGATGCTGAAGTACCGTCATTGAATATAACATATTTAAGTAAAACAAAACACGTCGGCAATATGTTTAGTAAATGTCAGTTATGTTCAATTATGTTTACTAGCTGGAAAAAAATATTAAAAATTGTATTCATTCAATGGAAATGTTTAACAGAATCCTATTGTATATTTTTACGGTCTATTCGTCATTTATTAAGAAAGCTTAAAAAAATTGTGAAATTTTTAGTATATCGTAGACGGTCGATCATAGGGATGAAGGTCTCAAACTGTATCGTTATTTAAAACGTTTAATAGCAAATACCAGCACATGCCAGCTTCTATAACATGCTTTCTTATAAGAGAAAACACGATCACGATCGATTTTTTTTTTCCGTCCCATAATCAAAGGTGTTATTAGTACTATCGGCTGTCTTCGTTTTCGGAAGCGGTCTCCTAACACCTAGTATACTCAGATACATTGCTTATATGTATTCTTATCAACATGAGGCTCGGGCAGATTAGGGGGTAGTTTTTTTTATTACACCAGATGTTCACTTGATGGTATGCGATATGCCCACCCAAAACAACGTCATGCTAGTCAAGATGTTATACACAGAACTACATAATGCTCATCGCCTAGAGACATAAGATATTGAGCCGTGTTACTCCAGTAATTTCTCTAGTTATATCGCTCTTCAAATCAAAACACAAGAACGTTTGTACACTCTTTGGCGGCAGAAATAGGCGCTGCGGTCGTACCGATTTAAACTGTCTCCGGCATCGGAGACCTACCACCAGTAAGCCTTCCTATTTGTATTGCAAGTGCTTAAGCAGTGACTAAGGGACAAGGATTGTAGGAAGGTTAGCAGTACATCACTTAATGGGTGATATAATATTGCCTGCCTACACTTCTTATATAGAAGTAGCGCTTCCATGAACGATCGCGCTATTAAAAAAGTTTGACGTCTTTGTTATAATGTAGCGAATGAGCAGAGATGATGATAATGATGAAATTCTCTAAGTAGATTTAACAATTATAAACTGTACGTGTCTCATATCTCAATAAAATGACCTTACCATTGTTTTTTTTTCGTTTTATCGGACTATGTACAAATAATAGTAGATATATGTTTTTAAACATATTTGGTACGTTGAACGCAGGGTCATCTGTCGGTCGAGGGTGTGAGGCGTGTGCTGATAACCGCGCCCTCCAGCGACGTGCCCATGATAATACAAGGGGTCAATGATGACAAAATGCATCCAGGTATTTTCAACGTTCACTTGATGTATCTGTTTATTTACAGGAGTGCCTGTTAATTTAAAAAAAAAATCGGAATAATAAGTATGAGTTTAAGGAGTAACTACTATCCTAGAGAGGGGTAGCATAGTAGCTACCAAAAGATTTAACAAATTTTGACCAGCTTTTTTATTTTACATTTGAACTTGATTTCTAGCCTTTCCATAATAATAAATCTGCTTTTCATCTGTTTTGGAAATGTATATCTTTACTTAGATTTAAATACATCCTTTTAAATGTCCAATTGAAATCTTGCTATCCGATCCCCAATTAAACTAAAGCTTAATTTAAGATATGTAATGGATTCGACACTGGGATCTGAGTTTAGTCTGCCACATTTTTAGCTATTACGCCATTAATACTGAAAGTAAAATATTGTTTTGCAAGCAAACATTATCGGACGTTTGTTGTGTAATATTCGCTTAGC
Source organism: Ornithoptera alexandrae (assembly GCA_029030555.1). NCBI lineage: Eukaryota > Metazoa > Arthropoda > Insecta > Lepidoptera > Papilionidae > Ornithoptera > Ornithoptera alexandrae. Next base: position 3,054,999 of record JARDVY010000293.1, on the reverse strand, counting down.
AATAATTGTAAAATATGAACCACGTACGATAACGATATTACAGATAATATAACATATATAATTATAGCCGGTTACTGTTAATCAAAAATTGATGCTAATATACAATTAGAGTATTAAAAAAAATATTTACTGTACCTTTTTTCCTGCATTTGTTAATCGTTTGTTGCTATAAAATTGCCGATTCCTTGAAAAATTTCGAAACTCCTTCCACTACTCGGTTAGTCACAACGAAACATGTAATGGCGGAAACAGATAGATGCAGGCAACAAAGCCAATCGGCGTTAACATCTTTAAGGGAGGCCTATGGTCAGCAGTGGGCGTTTTCCGGCTAATGATGTTATGGTCACGATCTTTTTGTGATACTAACACCATATTATTATACTCAGGCATCTTACTATCGTGTGATTGTGCTAATAGTTTGGTATCTAAGAGTAAACAGAATGAGCAACATATCATCATCATCATCAGCCGATAGACGGCCACGTCTGGACATAAGCCCCGCCCAAAGATCTCCACACCGATCCGTCCAACAATATACATAATAAATAATTATCTAACAAAACGAATTCATAAGATTGAACGCTGAACTAATTTTTAATTATTCGTGTATTCCTTTTTTTTATTTTAACGGTAACCTCTTTATACATTTCTCTTTTGAAACAAAGGTCAAAAAGTGATATCTTGCGCTTCGAGCACTTTATACTGCCTCGCTCCGATAATGAAGATTCTAGAAAATAACTTCGGTGTATCGGAGGGTTTCGTCACTAGTATACACGCGATGACGCCATCTTTGAAGCCATTGGATGGTCTGTGTTTGAGAGGAAAGGTAAAAAGCACCTTTGAATATAATTATTTCAGTTATCACGAGGTACCTGGGCGTTGTTTAAAGTCTAATTAAAATAGAAAAAATATAAATTATAATATCGCAGGTTTCTATGTATATTACTTAATTCGGACGAAGCTATCGCTAATAATACTTATGTATGGAATTGTTAAACATTATTACTCATTAACGGAGAATTAGTTCCCTGGAATCTATACCATCGCCGGAAGCCATCGACTCAAACTGCGCAAAAACTTGTTTTGTAGAATTGACCACAAGAGAGCTATGTCTCTTGTGGTCAATTCTACAAAACAAGTACAAGTAGCTGGGCATAGGTCCAGCAGTGGACATCCATCATGTGAGATTTTCTTATTCGAGGAAGTAACGAGATGAGCGAGACCTTTATCTGATAGTGAGTGATACGTCTGCTAATAACAACGTGGCACTAGTTACGATATACAAATCATCATATTGTGCTCGTAGCATTGGGATTTAAGATGTAGTCTTGTTACCTCTGCAAGTTCACTGGCTACACCGCCCTTCAAACCGGAACATACAAATGTTTATACACCACTGTCTGTGCCGAAATAGGCGTTCTAGTGATACCATGATACCAGTTTAATTTTATGAATGTTGGAAGTGTTTTTCTAGCATTGGCGGGATTACCGAAGCATCCACCAAAACATAATACCGGCAATGACCGGTGCTTGCAAAGCGCTTGGCAAAATACTGCCGCAGTTGAAAGACAAAATGATCGGTTTGGCCTTTCGAGTTCCAATCGTGAATGTCTCCGTACTAGATTTAACTATTCGGTACACGGCTTTAATATTCTGTAGATTAGCAAGAAAACAATCTTATTTTTTAATGTATTTAGAAAAAATAACACTAAGTATATACAGTAATAAGTGAAAATTATTAATGCAGTAATTGTTCTCAAAAGTTCGATAAGTTATTGTAATTGTACACAAATGATAATTAAGTTGCTGCGTGTTAATGTCGAATACCTATATCACATTATCATCATCATGAGTATGTAGGATACCCAGTGCGAAGAAATTATGTTAAATAATTATTTGTGTCGTTAAAGGTTAAAACAAGACACAACTTTTCAAAATATTTTGAAATGCGTGGAGGATGCTAGTCAGACTTACTTAAAAGGAGTAATAGACATATCCAATGAGGAAGCGGTGTCATCCGATTTCATCAGGGACACTCATTCTAGTATCTTGGACGTCAATTCGAGCATGCAGCTTAGACCAAACTTTTATAAACTTATCTGTTGGTATGAAAATGAGTATTCGTATGCGTGTCGGGTGATCGACTCTATCATTTCCTCCGAGAGACAGTTTTGTCAAACGGAAATAATTAAAAGAATGAAAATTGATACGGAGCTTTTGGATGATCATCGATTGATGAACGTCAGCGATAAATTGATAGGAAGTGGTTACAGTTCGAAGCAGATGTCGGATATTTTAAAAAACTTTTCCAAAAATTTGGAGTTTAAACTCAAATCCCAGTGTGGTCCGATAAAAAGAACTGCTCCCTTATTAACACAAATATCTGTAGCTAACCAAGCAACAAACTCCAATTCGGGGTCAACTAATCAAAGCGATGTAATTAACTTTTCTGGCAAAGATCCATCATTAGATAAATTAAGTGCAAAAAAAATTGATAAATCGTTTCTTCAAACTAATTCGAAACTCCCCACTGTAGTGCCGAACGAAACCACAAGCACAAAGATTAGCCTGGATAAAGTAAAAAGTGATTTTAATAAAATGTTAAATATCACAGAGGAATTAATTAAAAAATCTAATGATCTTTATTTGAATGATGTAAGTGAAAAGAAAGTGGAAAAAACAGACACACAAGAGCTAAGAGCTACACAAAATAGCTCAGACGAAGTCGTCGTGTCAACGGTCAATAGAGATGACACTGCTGATTTTCAATCCAGCAAATCGTGCAACTGTGCGCAGTGTTTCGCTGATATAAATAGAAAATTTGAGATAAGCACTACAACGACACAAAGTTCCAATACGATTTCAAATGAAAAAGGTGAGGTTTAGTCAGCCGAGGGGTGTATGGGTTCCCGGCCAATAACTCACGGGACCCAAGCCAACCTCACCTGCTCGTGGTACACCTTTGTTAATCAAAAAACGAGGCTCTGGCTCTCGCCAACCCGCATCGAGCCAGCATGGTAGGAATAGCCCTAATCCTCCCACATGAACCGCTACATACAATAATTTCTAGTGCCCAGCAGTACGGGAGTCCACGCTGACTGTATATGGAGATCTTTAAGGAGGCCTATGTCTAGCAGTGGATGTCTATCGGTTCATGGTGATGATGATCATGATGAGGGTCTTTTAATTTCAGCCTATTTTGTCTTCAGCGGACATAAACCTTGCCAATATTTCCTGCGCGACCGCTCCTATGTCAACTGCATTTAACAATCCTCTGCGATATTCACCATCGGTCCACTTGGTGGGCTACCAACTTTTGTCGTATTCATGTCATCTGCAAAAATAAGCGGCAATATTTTTAATGTGCTATTTTGTATTATGTACAGGTCTTGCTAGTATCGGAAGTATGGAAATAGATAAATTTAATGTGAAAACTTTGTACGACACTGATAAGGAAGAAGAGCCCACGATTTTTGAGAGAGGATTTTTAATGCCGAAAGAGGCTGCTACAAATCTCCAAATGGAATCCCACAGCAATGATGATTGGCATATAAACTGTTATAAAATAAAAGATTGCTTTCTAACAAAGAAGCAAGAAATTAAAGAAAAAGTGTACTCAGATACATCAAAGTTAGGCATGACAGAAGATATAAATTCGAGTGGCAACAGATCTGTGGAAAATAAAACTGGATATGTCTATCTGAGTAAGGCTGACGATCATAAATACAAGAGTAAGATTTTTGGGCAACGGGCCATAGATAAACAAAATATAACAATACAAAAACAGGTTATATGTGAAAATTTAGCATTGCGTCTGGACAATTTAAATGTTTCAAGAGGTGTAGCTAAAAACGATGTAGATATTTACGACAAGTTGGACAGCACGAGTGCAAGTAATTCCGATAATTCATTTCACGTAAACGAGAAGCAGTCGCAAGTTATTTGTATTAACGATTTGACAAACTCTTTAGAGGATTTGGCCCGTTTAGAGAAGATATGTAAGATTATTGAGATATCCGACGAGCTTTCCGACGAGTTGTTCTCGACGCTGCAGACCAGGTGTGGTGACGGTTCGAAACACAGTAAATGGTCGTTCAAAGATCTGTGCGAGGTAATAAAGTTGGACGACTTTTGTGAGAAAGTTTTCCATGAATAAAAAAAATAACCTCACCAAATATTGAATCAAATAAAAACTATTTCTAATATTTTCTTTTATTTTAAGCCACATTTTATTCCTTTCTTATCACATTACCCATTTATTTTAAATTACTTTAATTACTTAAATATCACATGCTTATAAAATATAAATAAATAATAATAAAAAACGCTCAATGTTCTCATTGCCGAGACTTGGGTTCTTCTTTCACAAGGCGAGCATTCAAAGCTTTTCGCAAAAAAAGAACCCAAAAGCTCCTCATTAGGAATGAGTGCAAGTCGAAGGCTCAAAAATATTTATATATATAAAATGCAGGTACAAAATATCAGGAGATAAATTTGAGATTCATCCTTGACCATAAATATTAGTAAGATCATTAAGTAGCTTCATATTAAGCTGTATAATACTTTTAGGAAATACAGCATCACTCATTTCAACAAAGTCTGCAATTACTACATTGACTGGTGCCTGGGAGACCGGGCTATTCACAAGGGGTGGTCCCGGAAAGAAATCCTCTGACAACTTTGGTAGTACTTCATTTTTCACAGGGATAGCGCATTTTTCGAGAAGTGTCGATACCCATCTGTAAAAAAAAATAACGTTATTGTTATTATAACCCTTAACTATGAACTACCACCTTGGGGCAGTAAAATGACGATACCTGGTCCAATTACCAAGACCAAATATTATGGATATAGTTGATGGTAGGGTTCTTTTAAAGCTTCTGGTTGGTTAACTCGTTATATAACTACGGATTGTATTACTCTTAAAGTTTCCTACATCTACCTGAGATCACTTGACAATGATTTCACATAATGTTAAGTGACAAGAGCCTATAAACGGTGAAGTATGCTCGCTCAGGACACTGATGAGATCGCTTCAATTCTCAAAGATTTATAGTAGAAGGGTGGTGATTAGTCAGTGAAGTTCAAATAAACTTTTTAAATATCTACGTCCGAAAATATTGTTGAATTTGTTTAAACCAAGGTTACCTGGAGTCTTTCAATTGTGCAAACAGAAGCAGAAATTACCAGGTCATGTTTGTCGCAGAAGTGACCACATTTGAGGAGACTGTGTTTAGGCAATTATAGCATGGGACCCCCACCGGTCAGATGGAGTGACGATTTGCTCAAGGTGACTAGTAGTAACAAGATGTGCAAAGCCAAAGATCAAGCTCAGTGGCTTAACTTGGGCGAGACCTTTTTCAGGCATTGGACTGCTGCAGGCCTATATTGATGATGATGAAAAACTTTGGCTCCAGAATCAGACCAGTGTCACGCAAATTACATGGCAAATAGCTGCTATCCCACTTTTATTTGTAAAGTAACTACTTTTAATAAAATAAATAATACATTGTTAGGAAATAAGAATGATATAATAAATAATAAACTTTATCCATCAGTTGATATCCAACAAGGTCTTCTTGTAGTGCAGTGTCTTACCTAAAGAATATAAAGGCAGGTGTCGGTGTCAACACTGCTTGGTGCACAAAACCCATTCCTGGATGCCGTTTGACATTGCGCAAGAAGCTGAGGAGACCGCCCACATGTTCTTGCTGGGGCCAAGGCGACGGCAACATTTGAGGCTGCCAGAATTCATTGGTAGCATATACAGATTGGTGACGGTATACAACAACAATCTGAAAAATAATTTTGATAATAAGTTTAGATTTATCTTTATGGCAAGCAGACATTGAGCCTATATTTTGAAAAACTATTCAAACAAGAACAAAAATGAAGCAATAAGACAAGCAAGATGATCACATAATAGTAGTCAACTTACAAATAAATTTTGTGACTAGATATCAACAAGATACATGTAGATTCATCTAGTCTTTCTGCTTTTTTTCATAAGACTTTATTATGGTTTACAATAAGACCCTTATTATCATTATCATCGTTCAATAAATATATTTTATAAAACATGGCACTTCCCCAAAGATCTTCGCACCAACATTTCATTAATATTATTGTTTTACTTATTCTAAATTATTTACAACAAATCAGAAAGTTGGAATTTAACTCAATGTGGTGACATATTTTTATAGAATAGATGTTGTGTAAATAATTTTAAAGCAATACACTAGTGACTTCTATATGACTCAATTGTTAGGTTTATACATACAATGACAAATGTGTACCTGCTGTCTTAATCTTCCTAGTGAATTTAGTGTAATACTTTGTAGATCAATTTGCCTTGGAACTAGTTGTGGTCCATACAGTTTTAACAAGAACCTCATCAACCTCTGATGGTCATCTGGAGTAAAGGAATAAAAATGCTGAAAATCCAGTATTACCACCTGAAAAAGCAAATATTACAAGCTTCTATCCCTGGCACAGTGGTTTATCTCTTAAAATATTATCAATCTTGTTTCTGTTTTGATTAAATAGTAAAGAGATTTAAATGCTACAGATTTATCTGGTATCAAGTTACAAACAAGTGAACATATTTTTTTGCTGTTGCCTTATAACAAATAACCTAGTTACTATTGTAATGAAATAATTTATTTGAATGCAAATCTTAGAAGAAATTTCCTAAGTTACAAGGCTGAAAAGGCAATTCACATTGTTCATGAAAGTTTGGAACTTGAAGAGATAGAATAACAATCTCACATTGGAAAGCATAGCAATAGCAGTCCTACCACAGATAGATAGATGAGATGATATAAACCATTACTGGGTGCTACTAGATTTTAGAAGCACAAGACTGTTGAATATATTATAAAAGATTTATGTACAGCAATGTAAGACCATTACTTGAAATGATGTTGATGTAGTTCAAACATATTTTTTAATAAAAATATCCTAATTTTATGAAAAATTAACTTACTTCTCCTGAATGTGTGTCAACAAAATCCTTGACTTGATGTAAAGCCTTCGTTATTTCATCGGCATACACTCCATGTGTGAAATAAAATTTATCATCACCTGTCTTTGTTGCTATTCTTAAGTCAAAGTACCTGTAAATTGATAAGTTTTTTATTAATTATATTAAAATTTAATCGATCAATGATTACAAAAGCTTACATACTAATTATGTTCTTATCTGGATCAGGATTGTAAAATATATTTTTTTTAATATTACATCACTATTATACTAATGATACTTGTAATAGCAATACATCTAAAGCCTGTGCAGTGTAATTAATTTCAAACAGAGCTTGCATACATAGCTTATGCAGATATCACACATAACAATTACTCATGTTTGCATTTTTTTCATTGAGAAGGTTATGCATTATATAAAGTATATTTGTATTAGAATATGATATTGAAGTGACTAAACTAAGTTACATTAAGTCAAATCATAAAAATATTTGTCTATTATAGAAGTAATAATCGTTTTAAAAAAACTGTGATAATTTTATTAATGTAAGGTCTCAATTATGACACCAAGCAGTATTATACAAAGTACTGTGTTCAGGTCTAAATAGTGAAATAATGAGCATTTTTTGTGTTACGGTGCTGTTCAAAAATTTTGCAGTTAATTAGTTGCAAACAAAGAGCAAAGTACCTAATGCCAATAAGAAGTTGTTGAGATGTATCTATAGCTTGTGTTATTGTCCAACGCAATATCGTACCTCTAAACAATGGGTACAGTTTCTTGACAATCGGTTCAGCATCAGGTGCAATACCACTTGAATGTGTAATTCCATAAGTCATTGAGTCATGGCTACCTAAAACCAAAGCTATTTTTATTAAATATACATTTAAAGCATGTATTTCTATTTCATTAAAATTATATCTACTCATTGTATTACACACATTTAACAATTTATATATATTTACTTTCTAGAATATATTTTAATCCAATATTTTATATCATATTTCAGTTATAACAGTTGGGAGTTTAATTTAATATTTATTTTAATATCATTAGAATAACGCAACAATGAAATAACTTCTGAATAGAACAATGTTTATAACACTTGTTACCTGGAATAGCAAGATAAATAAATGAAATATTTTTTAATTGTTCTGGTAATTCGCCCATCCAATTTTCAAGATTAATATTTTGTGCTGATCCATCTTCACTCATTATAGTTGCTTAAAAACAAAAAGAAATTAATGGAGCAGTCTTATTCTGAAACGCTGTAAATTAAAAAAAACTTTCATTTGATAGTATAAAAGGATTTTTCAAACATTAATCTTTATAGTTACCTACTTGACGTATATACGTGGTTAAGAATAAACTAGGTTTGCTGACGTCGACCACTACATTTAGCTATAGTTGACCTTACATGGAGCCCTACCATCATACCACACATTCAATTGCTTTATCCCTTCAACTGAATTATTTACATTACGTATGATTACATTACTTGTCTGTTAATTTATGTTATTATTTTTATTTCCGCATAAAGTATGGAATCAATTATTATATTTTTAAAACAATTATGTTTATATGAAACTATACAGCAACAGAAAACTTCAATCACTGTCACATAACATATGTCAAAAATTGTTTCGCATTGAATTGATTCATAATATTCTATAATGACTAAATTGTAAAATAATAGGTAAGACCCTAAATGTTCGCACTTAAACCGTCACCTTGATCACTACTAATTTTTATATATTGTAGTACTGATAAATTCTTCTTTTTCCTCCTGCCCTTTTCCCGATTCTATGTGGGGTCGGCACAGTATGTACTTCTCTTCCACATCTCTCTATCAGACGCCATATCTACTGATAAAATATCGACGAAAAATTTTATTACTATGTACAAAATATCTACAAATAAAAAGAACATATACCGATATTACAGAAGTCGTAGTAGAAAAAAAACAATACAAACGAAAGTAAACGACGATTTACGAACTCTTTAGTGGTTCGTAGATTACGTACAGTTGTATTTGCAAAGATAACATCTCTATACCACACTTAATACAAGCTCTTCCTAGTCCTTAACATTCTGGTACAGTTGCGACGTTTTTTATCAGCGGTAATAAAAAACAATGCATCATGACGTATCCACGAACAAAGACTTGTATTTAAAAAACTGCCTGTCGTGACTGCCTATCCCAACGTTTAAATATTTTAAAATATTTAAACGTTGGGACACATATTTATTAAGGATTTATATTCTTATTTAGTCCAAATAAACATTTATAAAAATAAGGGAACAATACTTCTGATATTTAACTCATGAATTGCAATCAAAGTATTTTAACAACAGTTGTATATTTACAATAGTTTTAAAAAAGTTCAGAAAAAATTCTTCATGAAAAAGATTTTTAGTCCACATAATTTTTTTATATTACCTATAAGTTCAGCAAGAATCTACCTAAACAATGGTATATCGACTATTACTACATCGAAACTAAATTCGAATTTACATAAAATTACATAATTCAATGACCATAGTAATTATAGTTCAATAAATTGCATGCTCTTGAAAAGCCGATGCATGAATTATTTTTCTTATAATGTTTGGTGCCACAATATAAAGATTTTAACCATATATGCATACCTAATACAACGAAAACACCCAGCTTCATGGTGGCAAAATGGATATCGCGGCTACCCACTCACAAACGTGAACGCACTTGGTGACCAACCGTTGTATTACTGTATAAGTAAAATTCCAACTTTGAAACATTTATTTTCCGTCTTAGCTTCATTAGGAGTTTATCGGTTCGAGATGTAAACTGTAGTGCACTTATCATGCAATATAATGCGTTTGATTTTAGGTGATGTTAATAAATGCGAAAAACAACTTCTGCCATGTTATTATTGGCTAAGCAGCCGCCACCGATTGCTTTGTTACAATACTTGGTTTGAACTGTGCATATGTATTTAGTAGATTAGGTGAAAGGATTAAGCTTGATACAATTTTTTTGTGTCAAATCTCTTAACTGCCATATTAATAAGATTAACCTTGATTTTTCGTCAACTTTGAACAATTCGACGCGAAATTCGTCACATTAGAAGTTGAGTCACTAATATCTTTTTGGTTCGGACACTGCGCCTTCTGGTGCCGTAGTTCACTGTATTACTAAAAATAACCTAGTAAAATGAATTCCGAATTTACATATTATAATAAAAAAAACTTTTATTAACGCGAAGTTTGTTTTAATTAACTTTAAGAATTCAAACAGCGCAAGACCGTGGATTGTGGAACACATTACAAGAGACCTATGTCCAACATTGGACGTCTATCGCTTGAAATGATGATGATTAACTTTAAGAATGTGCACACAGTGAATAATAAACGGCCAATTACCTTTGCTTGCAAATTTTACTGTCTTCGAAATTACGAATGACTGACAACCAACCAAAAACTTGATTCCGGCCAATATTCCAAGAAAAAAAAATAATGCATTACGTTCATTTAACGTTTTCGTTTTCCTCAATTAAAAATATTGTTACAGGTTTCTGAATAATTGCTCATTATAAGCAACTATTATAAATAAGGTGTATCCAATATATGATTGCATTGCTTAAGATTATAGATTATAGATAGTGACTTTCATTAAATTTTCCTTTTTTCTACAGATTATTATCTATCACCTATTAGAGAGCATATATTAAATAAATTGCCATTATTCGCACCTTCATATATTTTGCTGCAAAGCATGTGACTATTTTCCTACAAGACTGAGTTTTGTAAAATAATTTGGATTTTTCTACAATTTGAATTGTTATAATGTCAATGATATTAAACTACAAGGAGATATAAACAAAAGAATCAATGAAATCAATTACCGAATGCTCTTCAATAAACAATTGCTTCATTTTGCTTTGGCCTTATTGTGTATAAAGGCAGACAAGGTCTCGTAAATAAATAATACAATAATGAAGCTTGTAATTATAATTTATGCTATCCAAAATGAATTTATACAAAAATCTATTTATATTTTATTTATTAATTAAACAAAAATTATTATTTTTACATCAGGATCCTTATTAACAAATATTTCGTAATAGCAGAAATTTTTTCATCAATTTCTTTGCTAGATATTGAACGACAGATTTAACTAAAATAAAGACTTAAACTAGATAGTTTTTATTCTACAATATCACACTATGCTTTAAAAGTCTTGTAAGTTTTTTTAGATAAACATATAATACTTTTCAAATGTAATAGAAAAGAAAAGATGTAGGAATTACCAAATTAATATTATTGTTTAATTTTTTTATTTTACGAAGGGATAAGACGAGCAGGACGTTCACCTGATGGTAAATGATACGTCTACACATAACAACGTGGCGCTAGTTAGGATGATATACACTAAACGACATTGCGCTCGTCACCTTGAGATATAAGACGTTAGGTCTCGTTAGCCCAGAAATTTCATTAGCTACAGCACCGTTGAATCCGGAACACAGTAATGTTTGCACATTACCGTTTGGCGTCAAAAATAAGTGCTGCGGTGATATACGCCCAGTCCAACAGCAGAGACTTACCACCAGTACATTGACCACAGTAGTAAACCTACCACGATAATTTAAAGACACATTGAATTTATAATGTGAATTATGTAATAGTGTAAGTTATTATATATTTGATTTCCTTCATTCTGAAGTTGTTAACCTATTGTTGAGAAACACTGAGGTGTTTATTTCGGTTCTGGTATAACACATTTGGAATTTGGTTGGTGAGCTTGTTTTTTGGATCCGTCAATCTATTACCTTTATATTATGAATCTGCCGCTGCAACAGCATTGCTCTCTTCCGACTATCAACGTGAAAGGCAGAGTACGTTGTACGAGCACGCTTTACCATCCACAGCCTCATTATCACTTATATTAACTCTATGTGAAATTTGGGTTTGTTTGTTTATTATAGATGAAATGATAGCTAGAAAATTAAAACTGGAAATTGCAACAAATTTGACAAAGAGGAAAGTTTTGTTTTGTACCAATTAAATAAATTCAACGCAATCATTATGACCTGCCAAATGATTATTGGACTTTTGCGTCCGTAGTTGGCAGCAAACGGCGTAGTATGACTTTCGAATGTTATTATTGCTGCCAAAGTAATAAATGTGTCCTATATCTAACAAATTTTCTAAATCAATATGTGGGTCATTTATATTTTTAGAATAGACTATAGTTAGGAAACGAATAAGCTTAAACGCTTTTGTTGTAATTATTATCTTAATATATCTTAAATCCTCTTGCTCATAATGGACCTGTGGACTTGATACTAAATATCATTTTCAATCATTTTATGGTGTAGATTCTAAAAGTTACTGTTTCAGTATATCGTTTTTGCAAAAAGACTTTTAAAGAATTACTTGAAATTACACGCGACTACGGGCGAGACATTAACTTCATAGTACGTGGTATACCTGCCCATAACAACGTGGCTCTGGATAAGATAATACACTGTACCATATTGCGCGCGTCGCCAGAGATATAAGATGATGAGTCTCATTACACTAAGTACAACACCCTTCAAATCAGAACACAGTAATGTTTGCATAGTATTGTTTGTCTGCTGCAATAGGCGCTACAGTGGTGCCTACCTAGGCGATTTTCGGCAACGGAGATCTCCAAGAATCTCCACGGCGATTAGTACTGATTCCTGCATTCCGTGCTTTTCCATGATCGTCACCGGATTATCCTTTATTGATGTGATTAATTGTATTGTATTTTATTCTTTGATGACCACTTGTGAGAACATTAAAAGGTCTATATATGGTGCTTTGTTATACATGCAATAAGATAGGAAAAATAAAAAAAAACACGTTGAATGTACGTCGTATGAACGTTTATAGTGTGAAGTTTTTTTTTAATAATTAATTATACAATTACGAAGGTCCTTTTACAACTCTATAAATATTTGCTAAGCGATAACTAAAAGGTCGGAAAACTAGAAAAAATTCTTAATAAATTTAAGAAACTGGATTCTGCTTTATTAAAACAATTTAACAGATCAGTTTTAAAAAAAAAACTACATTCTTCGTTTTAATTTCAACTGCTGGTGGAAGGTGTCTAATGACGGAAAGCACCGAAGCGCTTATTTCTGCCACCATACAGTACTTTGCAAACATTACTGTTCCGGTTTAAAGCGCGTTGTAATTGCTGCAGTAACGAAACTCAACATTTTATATCACTGGCGATAAGCGCAGTGATGCAGTAGGTATCCTACATCGCGCCACATAGTTTTGAGCAAGGGTATCACTTACTATCTGGTGAACGTTCCGCTCGTCTCCTCATTCAATTGTAGAAAAAAAAAATTACTCTTTTCTTTTATGTTGACTTAAATCGCCTTATTAGATCCTTTATTCTGCAAAAGAATTAAGTACTAAATTATCTCACATTGTTATCATGCTTACCAGTCCATGCTTGGTCCTGGTGACTCCCGCTCTCACCTAGTTCTTATAAATATCTCTGTTTATGCAATTTTTTGTTGAAAATATAAGATGGCAGATTGTAAAATAATACACATCAATTATAAATACATATCTTTATTTTATGTGTAGTGTTAATAATGAAATTAAGCTAACTATTGTGGTATGTATTTATTTTAAGGTGTGATTCTAAAATACATAGAATAAAAATTTCTTCAACTGTTATTTGATGTTTAGGTCGTGAAAGACACATGCTATGATACTTCTGTTAAAGATGTGAACTTTGGACTTTCCTAAAGCTTTAATAGTAGTAAAAACAATTCTCTATCAGATCAAAAGGGCATTTTTTGCAGAATATAATAGACATGAAATATATAGAATATATATGTCCAGCAGTGGACGTCTGTCGGCTGCTAATAAAGATGATGATGATATGGAAAATAATTGATTTGATAAATTTAGAATATAATGGAATATAAAAAGATTTCAACATTATTTTTACGCCATGCTTCTCAAATGGGTGCTGGCGGAAGTCAAACACTTACTAAAGTTGTTGTTCTTGGAACATGTTGGTTTCCTAACGATGTTTTCCTTCACAGGACGCTCAAACCGGCGTAGGAGCCTTATTAATTCGTGTAATACTTACAAATGTACTACAAATTAAATCACCACTGTTTAAACATTTATTATTTTTACTAAAACTAAAATTTACGGATCTTATCGCTTTAATTTCATCAAATAACCTATATAACAAAATAAACGCAATAAAATCCGTTAAATTTAATTTAATTTTATTAAATGTGTAGTATTCACTTAAATATAAACAATCATGACGTTTATTATTATGTTAATTCTATAACATTTGGTTTTTAGTTTAAAAAAATATGTCTTACAACTACTTTTACATTAACAAATTTTTGATTTCCAAGATTATTACGCAATTAATAGGTTCATGTCGTTCTTTGTAGAAAAAATTATCTCTTTAATAAAATAACATGAATTATTCAGGTTTTTTTTATTAAAAAATAAACATTGGACACGATCGTGATTGACTGACCTTTTGATGAGGCCATCATATGGACAGTGAATGATTCAAAACGTGTAATATTTTGGCAGACATATGATCGCCTCGTTCGTTGTTCTTGGGTTCTTTACCTTTTACTTTTACAATATTTAAGTATAAGGATTATGGTTTTGTGTGCAAATCATATTTAACAAGTAATACTTCTAAAACTGAAATAAAAAAAACCGTTTATTAAATAAATATCAAATTATTTTAGAAGAGATAGAGATATCTGGAGAAAAAGTAATCTGGATGCAACTTATCTGCTCACTTGAGAAAAATATTTATCATTTCTAATAATACTAATTAAGAATATTTGACGTTCACTTTTATAAATATAATTAAATCAAGACTTATTTGTGCATAATAAAATGCATAGTATTATTAGAATGTACATATTAAGAATATATTCATTTATAATATTTAGTAGCTATAATACAATTTAGAAATCTATATCAATTACTTTTAATTAGAAAAAAATGGTCAAGGTTTGTGTTTATCTTCTGAAGACTTATTAGGGTCATTGAATTGTAGCATAAAACGGACAACAAAAATTTAAATTAAAAACTGTAATTTTAAATATTTTTTTTATTCAATTTAGCGACGAGACGAGCAGAACGTTCACTTGATGGTAAATGATACGCCCGCCCATAACAATATGGCGCTAGTTAGGACGGCATATACTGCACCACATAGCGCTCGCCTGAGAAGATGTCGAGTCTCGTTACCCCAATAATTACATTAGTTACAACGCCTTCAAACGGGAACAGTAATGATTGCACCATACTATTTGGCGTCAGAATTGTAAAATATTTACATCGTGGGTATTTGACTTTACGTAATTTATGGTATTTATCCTAAGTATGATACGGTAAGCCATATAAAATAAATATTGTTACCTAAACTAAGAAGAAAAACAATCTAATACGTTATTAATATCATGGATTATAAAACTCAGTTATATTTCATAAACTATGATTACCAGTTATAAATAGCTTTTAATTTCTTTAGTAAATAATAATATTATTTCTTTTGCAAATGTATTTGTTTGACAAAAAATACTAGCGATTAACAAACTTGTTTTTGTTTATTACAAGTTTAAATGATACATGCGTACGTACGTAATGCTTGTGATTGTTTTACCAATTTACCAATGAGAGAGGAATCTGACCCGCGACTGGATACGAACACACCCGAACGAGAATCGATGTCACACGAAGTCGTTGTGGCGTCGGCTCCCCACCACTGCTCGCTTTCGCCGAGCTTGAAGCTTCGTATCATCAGTCCACGTTGTTGACTGCCCGCAGCTCTTTCACTTCGTACAAAAACAGTGTTAACAAATAGAAATAATTTATATAACTTTCGCCGAGGCCTATTCCGTAACTAAAATGAGCAAAATACGGTCCGGTGTTAAATAGTGAAGCGGTGGTTATACAGTAACGTTATTATTATTACCTACGAGGTCAAAGACTGCTGTAAAACTGTATAATTTTAGTGTGATACACCCAGTGAGATGTTGGGGGAGAGTTTTGGTTGACAGATTGAATCTGGTCGTCTGTTCGGACTTGTTGCGAATGTGTATTGAAACGTTTATCGCTATCCACGGGCGCACTGCTATGCGCCACGACCTGGTACATTTTATTCGACACACATCCTCTGATCATTACTGCGAAGGAAGACTTTAGTTCTTAAGAAAGGTAAGTTGTTATATTTACAACACTTTGAACTTAATATGACATTAAATATAACAATCGGTTTATAATATAGTAGAAAAATAATATAAAAGCTTTTTTAAGCATATCTTTAATAATATCTAATATTAGTTTCAAAGGGAAAATTATTTATGGCTACTAAACGTATAGCTACATGTTTAAAAATAATGAAGTGTTTATAAAAAGATGTGACGAAGTTAATAACTAGAAGATAAATTCTTAATGTGACTACATACGATACTTGATATATATATCGTCGCTGCGTTGCATTCACTTGCATGCGCACTGTTTACATTCGTTGTTCTGCATACGCATTGTGATTATATTACAATTAAACAAAGTGTTTATTGTTTTAATATTCTACAGTTAGTTTTTAATTATGTTTGTATAGTAACTATTTTATAAAAGCTAGAGACTACATAGTTAAAATTCAAAAAGTGGCCTCCGGACCGGTTTTACACCTGCTGGACAAGACTTTATAATGCATAGAAAGTATTGGAAGCGCCGATGTACACGATGTCTTTGTTCGACCTCCATCATGAATATTGTTTACATCAACATACACAGTCCATATTATTATTTAAATACATCTTTATATAATTTCTTATTTTTATTCGCTTTAGCTAACTAAATCTGTTATTTATCACAAGAATAGTGCAGAATTTTGTCCGACTTTGATGTTTGTCGCGGTATATAAAAAAAAATTGAAAATTATCTACCACACTTAATTTTATGAAATTTATGTCGACGTTAAATTTTATAATAATTTTTTGAATTTATATCAGCAATTTTTTGCGATTCACTCGGTGATTTTGAAACATCGTACATATTTATTATGAGGTTCATTAAAATTGTAGAACTTGGAGACTAACTGAAACCCATGAGGAATTAAAAATTTTCCTAAACTTAATAATTATAATGTGATTTTAATTAATTCATGTTTATTTTTAGGTTGAATGTATTTACTCTCGGACGTTCGCAATGTCCGGGCGATTTACAATATGTGTATCTAGTTGGACACAATTTACGAAATCAGTGGGCAGTTGGCGATTGGTCAATAAGAATATATTTGCATGAAGGCTTATCTCGAAAGTGATATTTGATCACCGTCAAATTTTTCTCGTATAGTGTTGTTTTTTTGAAATACGTAATATAATAAAAACGTGAAACAAACCAGTAACTAATAGTAGTAAACACATTTTTTAGTCCATTGAACTGATAAACGAATATATATCAGTTTAAAAAACATATTATGCAAAGGATAAAATAGTCAAACCTCATGAATCTACAGATTTCAGAAAAGCGAATTCTTAATTAGATCGTGTTGTTATGTGGTTGATTAATCTATCTCGCTCACACCCATTTGATACACTATTATTAAAATGAGAAGCACCTAGTATTATAACTCGAAAAGTAGAAATTGTAATCTTACAAGAAGATAGTTATCCTCAAAAGGTAACTCCTTAATTAGTTTGTGTTAACTGTTATTTAGTTGATTAATTTATCTCGCTCACATCCATTGTATATACTGTTGCTAAAATGAGACGCACCTAGTATTATAACCCGAAAAATACAAATTGTAAAAAAATAACACTTGTTATTTAATAACAGAAATTGGTACCTGTTAATATTGCGTAACAGTAATAATAGATATTATATTTGTCCTGTTATAATCCACGTCTAGCCTATGCTCAGCAGTGGGCGTTTCCGGCTTATATTACAAATAATTCATAAATAAAAAAAACATTTAAAAATGGGACAATAAGTTATTTTTATATATACGTTATTGCACACGTTTTTAAAATTTGCTTAAAACTTCTAAAAATGTAGTGATACATGAATTGGAAATGATGTTCATCGCTGGTTCTTTTCTATCTCAGATCTCTTTTATAGACAACGAAGTCGTATGCTAACCAATTAATTACAATAATTTTTAAAACCGTCTTAACCGTTGTACTGGAGGTTCCCCTAGTGGACGATGTGACAAGTCTCCACAAAATATCGTTCCATTTATCATGACGATATAGTAATCTTCACACATCCCTGACGGCAGAAATGAATACTGTCGTATAAAGGTTTCCTCATAGATTGAGTCACATAATGAATGGACTTCATCGACAAAAAACCACAAACACAGTCTTTTGTCTGAAACGTTATATGCATTCCTTCTGTAATTATTGTTTTTTTTTATAAATTAGCTATAGCCTTGTTGAAACGATTAGACTTAATGATCACTGATAACAAAATATATCGGCGACTATTATGGGATATTATTTCGATATCGGTTTTTTTATATTTCAAGACGAAATTACTGGTGGTAGGACTCTTGCCGGAGACAGTCTAGGAAGGTACCACGGCAGCTCCTATTTCTGCCACCACACAATAGTGTGTAAACATTACAGTGTTCTGGATTGAAGGGAGTAGTAGCTAGTAAAATTACTAGGGTAACGTGACTTCAGATTTTATGTCTCAAGGCGACGATAATATTGTGCTGCAATGTATACCATTCTAACTAGTACAACATTTTTATGGGCGGGCGTATCACTTACCATTAGGTGAAGAGGCTCGTCTCGTCGTTGCATTATATAAAAAAAGTGTAAATCATACGCGCGTCAGTTTTCTCGTTACACTTATTTTTTCAGTAGTTGTAGCGGCTGCAAACCGGAACACAGTAATGTTTGCATACTACTGTTCAGAGGCAGAAGTAAGAGATTCCTACTTAGACGATCTCCGGAAAGAGACCTACCAATAGTAAATCTGTACTCGTTCACTAAAGACGTTAACACTGTTAGAAGAAACAAGAGTAGCTGGTGTTTTGTTTCATTGCTCAATGGTTCCGCTTAAATATCTTCACCTAAATGGTATTGCATTGGAAAAGTGATTCGTATAAAAAATCATACAAGAATTAAATACTGCTTTGTCAAATTAAAAAATTTTCTTTTTGTATGATTTCGTAAGCTGTACAAGATAAATAATACAAATATAAACCTTTTAATAAATTCTGTCAAAACTAATGTTTCATTTTCACCTATTTGAGTTTTTCAGATGAAATCTGCACAGACTGCTAAAGTATGGTATTATGACTAAACGTTGCAATTCTATATAAACTTATAATTTCTTGTTTTTTCAAGTTATTTAAATTATTTTAGTGAACTAAATATCTGTAATTTAAGTCGAGTTTCACCGATTTTTATAGTGACAATAATTGTCTCTAAATTTTATGGGGGGTATAGTTAGTGTATTATTAGTGTATCACTGAAGATGGAATATGATATAATGTAATAAATGAAACCAGACTCGCGTGGTGCTATAATCCAAAATCATATAACAATTGCTATTAGCTATAGCAAGTGTTTTTATATACTAATTTCAATGCATAAAGTTTATTTTACAATAAGCGACCTACTATGTTTAATAGTGTCCACTTGAATAATGTTATTTTTTTTTACCTACAGCAGTTAATTCTTTCAAAATAGATAATAGAGTTGTTACATGCGACAAGAGAAGCCGGTCTGGCCGTCATCCGAGAGCTAGGCTGTTGGTAATGAATTATTCATTAACTGCCACATCGATATCCGTTTTAGTAGACTTTATTTGTGAACGTTTACAGTACCGCCACGACTAAGAAAAAACATAATGCCAAGGTGGTATTCAATGCCTTTCAACCCCGATAGAAATATTGTAGGTAGATGAAATATAAAAGTACATTTCACAGCAACAGTAGATTTCACGTCGTTATTGATATAAAATTATTTAGTTACGATTATGATATGAGTATAATTTATCTTTAAAAATATAAACGTTAACACTTTTCAACATTATGGTAAATTGTCAAGCCTTTGCTTACCATACTGTTTGTGATAATATTTTATATTGTGGAAAGAAATACCAAAAATTTATGATGGTTAGTGAAATTGAGGTTCAGAGAATAGTTATTAGGCCTATAGATTAATAAAACCTTGCATTGCTTATAGTTAATGGTATCTGTTAAACATAACTACAAATAACTTAAACTTGTGAAAAGTAGGTTATATTTAAAATCATGTTAAAAATAAATTATTTTATGAGTTCAAAACCAATCTAATAATTAATACTTTATACTTGTATAGGACTCTTACTTCTTTGAAACAGAATGTCCCTAATGAGACATTACTAAGTATACGTCATTTATTACCCCTCATATTAAGACCAGAGGCCTGGCATCAGGGGTGGAAATTAATATTTTGAAATGAGTATGATACGAAGTGAATCCCGTTATTCTATAATTCATACATGACAACAATGTGAATTTAATTTAAATAATATTACATAAATATTTTTAATTTTTGTTATTAATTATTACAATACTATTTAACATGTTGTTGGGACAAACCTGCGTGACTAGTTTTTCATTCTCAAAGGGAAAACCGCTGTCAATCGTGACTTGCGTGTTGCTTTATCCGCCTTAGTGTTTAACATACATCCATTGTGAAAAATTATGTAAATTTTTAGTTTTTATCCCTTATTTTTAAAGCGAATTATAGCATTTAAAATAACTATGAAGGAGTATCTGTTTCTTGTACGGAATTTCGTCTATCCTCGACTTCTGGAAGATGTCAGAATTGTATAGGAATTTTACTCACAAAAGCTTCAGAATTAATAACGGACGCGGAAACTCAATATTGAACACAACCACTCCAGTCCGACAGTGTTAGATTGGAAAGGTCACAGCAGTGATCAATGTGTAAAAGCCTTGTGCTATTTGCACCCATTGTAGGATAAAAAGCTTTTCTTTATCTTCATATTTGTCAAAGTTCAAGTACCTTTAACTTGTAAGTCAAGGAACAGATCAAAAGACAATAAGCATTAGTAGTAAACTATTGACATTTATTTCCTATACATTGCTATAAATATCACTGATATATAACAATTTACATTGTTAAGTATACTATTTTACGATTCGATAGATCTAACCTGATAAAGTGTATTAATGATATTTTTTAATAAAATTTATATTGTATTTTTTCCAAAAATTATTACGTATCGAAAGTTCAACTACATATTAATGGATACTTCATGGTTGATAAATAATGTCTAGTAATTTTGCTTATTCAATGATGTAATGTCTTGTATATTTATGTAATATTGCATTGTCTTACTACTGTTCACTTAATGTTATTTTAACTTGAGTGCAGTTCGTTGTCCTTTAAAGCCTTATTAAACAGAACTTATGCAAGATAGTTGCGGAACGTAGTACGGAGTAAGTTAAAAGACTCCGAGAAAATAGGTTCTTTCTTAATACGATATCAATGGCGCTTTTAAGTGATTTTTTTTTTGTATTATTATGTATAATTTATTACGATTCATTTCTGATTAAGAAATTTCATTATTATCAGTTTTTGCTGTTAGTAAATGATTGCATTGCTAAACATATAAACAATTTATTGAAGAACTATTGCCTAATTAATTCGCTTATAATTGGAATGGAAAATGGGTATACTGTGATGAGGGAATAATTATTTCCATTTATTAATTTTTAAACGATTTAAAATTTTATTCATATTTCTTAACTCCATTGACAATATTTTATACTTTAAATTATTTTTTTTTCCAGATCGCTATTGATGGCGTTACTTTGCATCCGGGGCGACTGGTACCTATATCTCTGGCTAATATACTGTAAGATATATTCGGCCATTGTATGGCTGGTTGGCAATCACTGCCGTGGAGCTGATAAGGGGCACGCGGTGATAACCGCCGGAGTCGGCGGGCAGTCGTCTGGAGGCCTCCATAGAGTGCGCACGCGTCGCAAGAGAGCGCAGCAGCATCGTGTCAAACACATAGTCGCTTTAGTGAGGAGACCGTCTTTGAGACGAATAGTCATGGCACCGGGAGCAAGCACTGCACACACCATGATGGAGGATAAGGAGAAGGCTTTTCACGGGTCCTTGGCATCAGGTAAGTAGTTCTGAAAGTGAATGTCCTAATATGTAACAAAGCGTTTGTCTTTTCTTGGCACTTATTTCAGGATATTTGTACTGGTTACTCAAATGAAACTGTAAATTTAGAACGAGAATCTTTCAGCGAAAGTTGTGAAACGCTTCTGACACACATTTTCGTTTTGTTGAAGCGATCAGTTCGTCCGTTTTTTTTTTACAATATTATGGTGTTAATTCAAACAAAAAATTTGTTTATAATCGGAAAAGGAAAGAACCACAGCAAGGTTTATAAACAAATTGTGTGCTATATGAACGATCCAAGCGCCAGTTCATGGTGACGCTGAATATGAATAAATTAAAATCGTTATAGTTTCATTACATGGTTATTCGCTAGATTTGACTTTGGGACAATTCATGAACTAAAATTTAAGCACCTCTCTCTTCCGTACTTTCCGGCATTTGTCCCTCATATAAGGTCACCGTCTATGATCTATTTTAACAAATAACTGCATTTCTCACCAAATACTCTTCAGTTTTAATTAACGCTATAAAATGTTATCGCGTTTTATTGTTCAGTGTGTACCTGCCTGTAACATGCTACGAGTGTTTTAAACTGACAACGACAATTTCTTCATGAAACTTATACATTAAGTCTTAAAATAACATAAGTATTATCACTTGTTACAAAAAGATAAACAAATTATTCGTTCTTCAAATTTTTTTGTCTGTACTAACCTAAACGTATGTCATGTGAATAAACAAAAAAAATTATAACTGATTATAACCTTGAAAGTCTTATATATTGTTATACGAACCTCCACTTCTGCTTAATTGTATTTTACTTAATAGATATTTTGCTGTTACTTTTCTAGCTACTGAATGTGGCATAACAGGTATAGATCGGATTTAATTGTATTCTAATTAAAGGTTTATTAGCGTCACTTTTAATGTAACTTTCATTGTTGTGTGTAAGCAATCAAATATATTAACTATCGAATCGTGAAAAGAAAAAATCCAACCTTGACTCTTGTTCGATTTGATTTTTCTTATATTAAAAGAATTAATAGACGGCTACATATTTTTATATGAACTAAATCAATTAGAAAACTATACAACAATCAAATATAGATACAAATTTCTTGTAAGTGAAACCCTCTAAATTTTTTTTTTTACAATTCTAATACTTTTTTCAAACGATCATTAATTTCTTGTTTTTTTATTCTAATACACTTCTCAATATAAAATTAAATATTACCGACTATAGAAATGGCACAATCAAAATATCCTAAGCAACTTGAACAATTTCGGTTCTATGAACCTATCTTCTTTTTTGTATAATATTTAATACATTAGAAAATTATCATATATTTAAATAAATTTTCGCTTAATCTGCAAAAAAACAATTGTTGTATCTTATTGTAATTTGTACAAAAATAAACCTTACATCCGTTAAAGGAATAACGCTTCAAGTATTCGCAGTTCGAGTAAACATTAACACTGAGAGTTCAGGTTCGCTAAAGTGAGAGTAAGTTACATAAATGTTTACAGCCAATAGTGCTTTACGAACGAAAGTATACAATATTATGGTTATTTAGAAGTTAAGACTACAGCAGGTCTTCTTTAGTAATCCGTATAAAGATATGGCATCGGGCCAATGATTATTTGGTCCCCGAGCGACGTGAACTCATTGCATCCCATAATCATAAGCGACTTGCAATTTCCACCTACTCTTCACGCATACGGAACCTGATATCGAAGAAACGTAGAAATAGATATCTAAGAACTAATTTATATTTTATATTTACGACGTAAGCGAAACAAATTGAGTACAATGACCATTAAGCACTTTCAGTTCTCAGAACGAACTAAAATGTAAAACTGACATTTATTTGAATGACATAATTTCATAGTAGTATAGTTAAGCAGCCGATTGGAAAAATAATTAATTCAGCTTGTTTCCTATATATGGATATATATATATATGGATATACGAAACAAGCTGAATCAATTATTTCTCCAATCGACTACTTAACTATTGAATTAAAAGGGTTTTATCGAGTGATGTCCATAACAACAAACCGTCTAGGTTAGTGTTTCCCAACCGTTTATCTAGTATTTCTTTATATTCTATATTTCTATAATTCTTATGGCGCCTATTATTTAACATACATATTTTTAATATAAAAATTTAATTGTTCATTTAAGTTATTTAAATGAAAGGTTTTAGAAAGAAATCATTAAGAAATTGTTACCAAAAGACAGTAACTAAATTTTTCAAACATGTAATGAAAAACTGAAATTCAATTTAAAAATAATTTTATTAAGGATTTTAATATATTAATTAAGCTAGGGTTAAACTCGTGTCGAGTTCATTTTCGAATTGCTCCACTGTGGGGTGTGGGCCCCACGTTGGGAAACACTGGTCTAGGTACTACCGCAGTTCCTTTCTCTACCGCCAAACAGTAGTGTACATATACTACTGTGTTCCGGTTTAATGATAATTTACTAGTAATGAGACTTAACATATCTCTGGGCGACAAGCACAATGTAGTGCTGTGTATATCACCTTAACTAGCACCATATTGTTATGAGCATACGTACCATTTAACAGCAGGTATACATCTTACTCATCGCTTATTGCAATAAAAAAATATATATTAAATAATGATTTTAAGCATATTTTATACATAATTCCTTTTGTCTTCGGTTATCAACAACTTTTTAGTTAAGTTATGTATTAAAATCAAATTGCAATAAGTAACAACTAACTAGCTCTACATTTTCTTGATTCTGTTCTTATGCTTTATCATACGAAATTCTGGTACAAATGATAGGATCATATAATTATGATTATATTATTCCTTTATTAAAAAACATAAAGATCAATAGATCATTGTTTTTCTCACAATCGGTTATTACTAAAAATGTTACAATGATGAGTAATAATGCCAAAGGTTTTGAGCAATCGTCTAGCATACTCTTTGTCGTTCTATTTTTTTATTTGCTAATAACGGGATAACATAACTGAAATATTTATTATATAGAAAATAAATATTATTGAAAGTCATTTTGTATATGCTTGAAATGGTTATATGCATTGTATAGTATAGTATTGCGAGATCGGTCAATTGCCTTGAGTAGTCGGCAGGCGGCCTGCCCGATCACAATTGAACTTTGCGCTTTCCATCCAAAAATAGATGAACGGTTTAAAAGACACTGTAGCGTTTTTCAGAGTTGGTTGAAACAACAAAGGACAGTAATAATAAAAAAAATAACCATATCAAATTAATATAAACTGTAAATATATTCAAATTGATGTCCTTGAAATGTTCTAAATGAGGAAAACTAGCATAGCAACAAAACGAGGAATATTTGAAAAAAATCATATTAAGATTATCAAAAAACGTGATCCTATATGTTGAGTAAAATAAAATCATTATCATGTTAGAGTTACAAAACAACTGCTGATGACGTCGGACCACGCCCCCGACAGTCATGACGCCCGATTATTCCGATCAACAACTAAGCAAGCGGAATTTAAATTAGTTGGACCACAGTAAACTGATTTCCATTAACACTGTTCCTATGATCTATATATATGTTATTTATTTTATCAGCGAATTAGTTTATAACTATTCTAATACGCCATGAGGATACCACAGAACTTGTTTCGAGAAAGAATAAACACTGCTGAACTCTTGAACATAGATTATGGTTCAATAACATGGGCAAATTTGTCCTATCATCGTTTCGCAAGTTATTATAGAACTCTGAACTCTATAAATTCACAAACAAATTTTAAAACTCTGATACACTTTGAATATCAAGTTGTTTTTTTTTTATAGCTATCGTTGTGCCCGCAGCGGTATTATCGGGGGGCGTGTGTTGCCTGTTGCCATAACGTTATCTAACCTCGACAAATATGTATTTGTTTGCCTCCTATGTTGACACGACAAGAAATCTTTAAGTCGGTGATGTAATTGTGATAAAATACCAATTGATACAACAAATAAACACCACTATTGAAGTAGAACTAAGTCCGATAGAAGTGAAGACGCATATTTAACTGAATCATTAATAGTTTCTAAACACTGCCTAGATAATACAAAGGTGATTAAACAAAAAATATTTCTTTTACATATTGAAAAAATACACATTTGTTCAGGTATAACGTGGAAATAGCAACCTCTAGTGTGCTATACCACTAAATCTTAATCGGTGCTAAGCATAAAATGGGATTGTAGATAAAGGTAATAACTAGGTACATAACTGGAAAAAAACTTGTTTAAATAATTAAACAATGCAATGTTTAGCGAGTTAATTTGTTTTATAGATTATAAATCTAGGGGACGTTATAAAAGCGTTTAACATACCACAAGTATGGAAAAACAATGTACAGTTTAAATTTACATCAATCACTATTGTACATAGTGAGAACGTTTCTAGATCCCAAGTGGTTTATGATTGTATAAATAAAATTTGTCGTTTCATATGACTCTTATGATTCGACCTTAAAATATAAGACATAAAACATTAGCAATTTCACTAAATATAGTGCTTGTCAAACCCGCTTTTTTTTCGTGCGGAAATCCTGCATTGAATACGCTTCTGCTGTCGGGGCAATAGAAGAGTTATGCTGGACTCTTATCGGCTGAAACCCCACGGTTTCTCACTTATCGCATTTGGCCGAAACCACGGGTACGCTTTCGCACACAACAATGGTTCCGACAACGAGAGGCTTTGATAAGACCACATCTCAGGATGTAGCTACTGCTTTCCACCTTATAATAATATTAGGTGAAAGTACCGCACGCACCACCTCTAGACCTTTCATATTTGGTGATAGAGTACTCCCAAATCCGTCGAGTAGAGTCGAATCCCAAAGAAGTAAAACATTCTTCTTCAAGGCCCCAGTCTCTGCCTGCAGATTGAACAGCCTCTCGGCAGTCTCTTTTTGCAGACGGCACCAACCTAGACGATCCCCGGCAACAAGGACCTCCTACCAATTGGCAATAAATGCACTCTGTACAAAAGTTGATACTCTTGTCCAAAGAGAAATAGGAGATTCATTCAGTGGATATATTATACTAGAATACATTCTAAAAACACTTATCATTATAATTATTTGCTTCCGTTTTTATAAAATAGAAAACGGAAATATAAACATAGTAATAACTTTTTAACACTTTCGCTTACTTATAATGGATAACAGCATCCTAAAAATATGTATAGTTTATGGTTTTTTAAATTGTAACAAATATGTAACATGCTCATTAGTTGTAAGAGTGAATAATTTATTTATTTTAAGAAACACTAGAAATTGTTATGGTTTTTTTTATATTGATATTATTTGTCTACTGTGTCTAGTATTTAGACTTATTTTGATACTAATATTTAGGGGTGTTTTTCTTTTAATGTTCCAGTATGTAGTGTTTAAAAAATTGCGTAATTTAAGCGATTGAGAGTTAGATCATTTTGCAATTTATGATTTAAATGACCTACTGTGGTTTATCAGTGGGATTTCTCCGTAGGGTCACCAGGAGCTGCGTCAAGCGACCAAACGATAGCGCATCATTGCAATGGCGACACGCCTTGATAGCGTGAAAAAGCTAACGTCATTGATTTATTCATGATGGTGGTGATGATGAAGATATTCATAAAATTTTTAATTTATTATAAATATAGAACGTCTGAATTAAAAACTGATTTTTAAATTTCAAAGGATTAGCTTTATTTATGTTTTAATAAATGACTTTCTTATGTTACATCTTCAAAATATTCAAATAGTACATATCCAAAAGGCAACTGACGAAATCTAGTTTTCTTATTAAAATACTTTTTACATCACAATGCACAACAACGGATAAGGTAGTTCTCTGTGAATAAATAGATTTATAGATAGATAAACACTAAACAAAAAAACAACAATAATCTGTTTAGAATTATGTTAAGACAACCTATAACTGGTTATTGTTTATTTCATTGGAAACTTTAATTTTTTATGTTTCTTAAGGCTATGAAAGAAATTTGCAATAAAAAAAATTCAGAAATAATGTCTATAATGGCAATGGATTATGATATTACATTTACCAGCGCTATAACAGGGCCGACTACACGGCGCCGTGAACGCTATTATTTTCAACTATTTTTAGTCCTGTCAACATTTGTTTTTTTAATTAATTATTTAATAATTAACTTAAATCACATTACAACTAGCTAAAGAAATAATAATATAATTTGGCCCTAGGAGTACCACACTTAAGGGCTAATGGACAATAGCAGTAACATTTTTATTTTAGAAACGGCATTGAATGTGCTAATGGATTTACAAGTGTGACTAATTAGCCGTTATTTGAGATAGTGCGACTAAAAATACCTAGTCATCGTTTGTATATCTCTTACCGAGGTTAAAATGTTTTACGCAAACGTTTCTTATCATATCCGTTAATACCTAAAAAAATTTGAATCTTAGACTTCATATACATACTATTCTTTGATGAAACCCACAACCAGTATATCAATAAATTAAAATAATTATCTAATTCTAGAGTTACTAGATTTATTAATTTTGTATAATTTACGTTTTAAAAATTAGTCAATTATTTTGAATATATTATGGTAAGAAATCAAGTAGATTTTATTTATTATGACGAACACAATCTATATAATAGTTAGCTTTTGATATGAAAATATAGGAGTAAATCCACTCTCAACGTGCGACCATTTAAAAAATATTATGAATTTTAATCTACATATATATATTTCATTATATATATATAATTGAATAGATCTTCTTTGTTCGTCAATCACGTGAAAACTAATGAACGCATTGACACGGGAACATGACCATTCCACGCGAAATTATGTGTTGATGGTAATTTTTAAAATTTCATAAATCCTTCATGATTTTATTTCTAATTAAGTTTTATAAACATTTTCATTTCGTATTATTTATGCGGTTACTATAGTAACGGTTGCGATAGAAAGTCATTTGTGGATGCTCTCAAGGAATATTTCAAATAAATTTCAAGTCTAATTTTATATTACGGCCGGGAAATAGTTCAATGTATGTAGGATCATTTAAAAAACGTTATGATTGTTAATTGTTATAAACATTTTCGTAGTTGATGATTTAATAGTATTATGCAACTCCAATATACGTGGCCTCGTATCACTTGGCGCGATCGGATGATGACGGCGGAGTGGAGCGGTTGTTTCGTTGAGGGTCCAAAGTCCGAACGACCCGTTAGTACCGGCATCGACACACGCCACGCCGACTGATCCATTATACATTCTAGAAACTTGTCTTCATCGCCGAATTTGTTAACTTTTGCAATATAAATCTTAATTTCTTGTATTCAATATCAATTAATATATCGATTGATATTTCAAAATTATAATTAACTGGCTTTAACGAGTTTTTTCTCGTCTGTTTGGGTAACATCCATCAATCAGGTAATTACTTACCAAAACTATACGTGAGGTTAAGTATTCTTATCTTTACTTGCGAAATAATTCTAATATATAATTATATCTCCATTAAATGCTAATCCTCTCTCTAATAACAAAATTCATGAAAGTTATTTCAGTGGTTTAAATGATGATAAGACAAAAAATTTTGTACTTATAACATTATTCAACAAATTACATGTATTGTTAAAATTTAACACACTTTAGAGGACGTAATCTTATTTCAATGTATATCTAAGTTTGAGAAGGTTACAAAATTGCGTTTGCTCTATTTATTGCCAAGCTCAAAGAAAGATAAGCTAATGCTCTAAGTTATTAAACTTACTATCTAACACAGTAGCATGAAAACCTTCGTCGGATTGCATTATTCAGTCCTTAACACCGATATTGAGTGAACGACAAAGAGCAAAACACCGCTTGCGTCAGTCCATGTCTTATGTCATTTTAAATTGATGTATTGGCTATAAAACCATTCACACATCTACATCAATATTATTAACTCGAAAATATTTCTGTCACATTATATAACCTTATGATAAATTTAACTATATATATAGATGAAACTGATTATTAGCGTCTGTCACAAGAATTGATCCCATTTTTTAAATGACGTACTCTGAACCACATTATACTTGTCGCTTTGAGACAAGAGTTTAAATTCTCTTACCCTAAAACATTTACTCACTTCAACGTTCTTCAAACCGGAACATAGTAATGTTTATACACAAGTTTGGCGGCGGAAATATATGTAGCGGTATCTATGTAAACGGTTTCCAGCAACAGATATCTAATACAAATACTCGAAATAAATGTAATAAAAAATTAAAGATTCTATCATAATCATAAATATCATTCGGGATACGGCTTTGCTGAGTTTAAGTTACCTCAAGGATCTCATCGATTGTTCCAGTACATCCCGCAGCCGGCGACTTTGCGTGATCTTAACCAGATCATTAGTCTACTCTATAGAACGCTAGACAAAACTGCGTTTATATAGGGTGGCGCAAAAGTAATCCTCCTATCAGAAAATGCTATAAATTTTGCCTTGATGTAAAAAAATTAAAAGACCAAATAAAAATAATCCACAAGAAGAATCAGTTTTTAATTTTTTTTAAATTACAGCCAAAAAACATCGGAAGGTTATTTTTGCGCCACCTTGCATACAAGGTATATACAATATAAGGTATACAAGGTGGTGCAAAAATAACCTTCCGATGTTTTTTGGCAGTAATTTAAAAAAAAATATGAAAAACTTTGATTCTTCTTGTGGATTATTTTTATTTGGTCTTTTAATTTTTTTACATCAAGGCAAAATTTATAGCATTTTCTGATAGGAGGATTACTTTTGGGCCAAATTAGTTATAATCTATCATCGTCATTTCAACCGATGGACGGCTACTATAATATATATAATCTATACTTTTAATAAAAAAGACGTAATACTGTTACTTGTTTCAATTGAATACAGACAAAACCACGTGCATAGGTAGTTTAATAAATTAGTAGTGTAGCATGTAGCATGTTTCCATTTGTTGACGTGCGTCGGTTTACATTCGCATATAAGAACTTGTACTAGATGCGAAGGAGCGCCGCTGTTCCGACATTTTTATTAGTCGGCCTCATGTTTGTGTCCAAGCGTTCATGTCGGTTTATTTATAAACCCACTTAACCTATACACTCTCCCCATTATTTGCCAGGCTTTTGGCTTTCCTCAAATTAATGTCACATGGACGTATAAAGTAGTGGCTCGCTGGCCTAATGGTTAGAGCGTGCGGGTTTCATTCCGAAGGTCGCGGGTTCGATTTTCGGCATGTACCAATGACTTTAATATTTAAGTTATGTTCATTTGTGAACTTTAGTTACAACAGCGATATACAAGCGGTGAAGAAAAACATCGCGAGGAAACCTGCACATGAATTAGAATTTATTCTCAGGTGTGTGCAAGTCACCAATCCGCATTGGGCCCGCGTGGAGATTGGTGCCCGATCGCCCGCACATTGAGGGTAGGCCTGTGCCCCAACAGTGGGGACGTAAATTGGCTGTTATGATGGACGTACAAAAAGACACTATAAATAAAATATCTTGACCCGACGCTAACTTGCTACTTATAGTTTTAGAAGACTGCGACTCGATCTTAAATTCATGACTGCTTACTTTTTATTTATACAATTAAGCGACGAGACTAGCGTTCACGTGATGGTAAGTGATACACCTGCCCATAACAACGTGGCGCTAGTTAGGATGATACATACTGCACCACATTGCGTTCGTCGCCTTGAGACAGAAGATGTTAAGTCTCATTACCTTAGTAATTACACTAGCTACAGCGCCCTTCAAACCAAAACATAGGAAGTTCACACACTATTGTTTAGCGGCAGAAATAAACTGACTAATGACTCGACGCAAACTAGTTACTTATAATTATTAAAAGATTGGGAATCGATCCTACATTTCACCACTGCTCACTCTTCATTCTTTGGGGGTAGTAGTGGAATTCTCTTATTAACTTCTCTTTACCATAAATCCATTTAGATCAATGTAAATTCATCAATATCACAGCAATCGAATGATCTAATCAAAATTCAAGTCTCATAAACATTTGTAACTGTTTTTTATTTTATTAATCCGGACTGACGGGCTGTACAAGTTCTATAAGTTAGCACTATTATTTCATTTTGGCTCTAATGTAAAAGAATTGGATACAAACGCTTCTGTTTGATCAGCATGTTACTCTTTAACAATATGCTTTTATGTAAATTTCATTATACGATGAAGGGCATCTGGCAGTTTGTTTTAGCCCAAGGCTGTATTCTCATGTACATCAAACTCATGTATATCAAAAATGTATTCAAGCCTCTTTACAATACGATTCTATTTCATTTTCCATGAAAACTTTAATAAACATTGCTTCGTTATAGTTTTATTAAATACTACATCATACTGATAGACGTAGTGTAGGGAGGCCCCTTCAAGGTGGACCGACGATCTGGTGAGAGTCACGAGAAGCCACTGAATGAGAGCAACGAGGGACCGATCGATGTGGAGATCTTTGGGGGAGGCCACGTCCACGAGTGGACGTCTATCAACTGTTGATGATGTAGTAAGGCAGTAAAGATTTTATATAAAAGTTGAAACTATTAACACAATTTTTTTTACTATTTAACAAAATGGATTTTTAGTAAATTTTAGGTGGTTGGAACATTACAGGAAGACAGTTTCCTTGAAGGTTTACTAATATATTTCATATGGTTTAAGTGTTGATTCCTAAAGTATAGAAAGTACTGAAATGAACTAGTGGTTGAATAATTTTCTAACGAAATTAAAACATGTAAACTAATTTTACATAAATTTGGTCATTCAGCGTATCTTCCTTCCGCCTTTACTGAACCGGTTGATATTGCATTAATTCTCATCAATATTCGTTAATTTTAAGTTTACATTATGTATAGTATAATATAAAATTAATATCATCATCATCAACCGATAGACGTACACTGCTGGACATAGGCCTCCCCCAAAGATCTCCACATCGATCGGTCCTGTGTTGCTTGCATCCAGTGGGTTCCCGCGACTCTCACCAGATTGCCGGTCCACCGTATGAGAGGCCTCACAACACTTCGTCTACGAATGCGCGGGCGCCACGCAGCATCTTTTCGTTTCGGATACCGCAATATCTGAAGACTAAAGTCTACAACTCGAGCGTGTTGCCAGTGCTGACATGCGAAACCGCGACGTGGCCATTTACTATCGGCCATATAATATTAATATTAACCCCCATTATTAGTACCACATGGACTGGCGACTTGTGATCGGATCCGTTGCCCTAATTACCATTTATGGAAGCCCATGTTTAATAATAAACAATAACATGTTTGAATGATGATGATGATGATGATGATGAAGGTAATCTAGATGTTTGAATGTGTAAATTTCTTAATAAGGTGATTTTTTCCAATACTAAAATTTGCATATTTTAATTAGGCTCATAATTTTTCTAGCTGTGAAAACACTTTTGATGTAAGTAAATATATTTTGAATCACGCTGTCAAGGTTTTATTCGTTACTATCATAACTATTTAAAAAAATTACCGAAGAAATCAGCACTGGATTGTCCTAATACAAAGAACAATAGGTATCATCTTTTGAACGTTTAAGATTTTTTTTACAAGTTTCAGTTATACGAATATCATAATAATTAAAGAGATTAAAAGATAATTTATCGGATATCAATATGACCCGGACCACCCCGACAACATGAAGGTTATTTCGTGATTAAGTCATGATTAAAAGAAATAACAATTTCATAAGACAAAGAATTTTAGCGAAGTATTGCAGTTTTATTGCTGTTAGGGTTCATTTTTATAACATACGACACAGATCTCTCTGATATTTAGTATTAGTAGTATTTAGACCAACCATATTTTGAAATAAATAACAATTAAAATCCTATCTGTTAATATATTTTAATGTATTATTTTTCTTAGTTAGGGCTTCTTAATAGTTTTATTTGAATTTGTTATACGTGTACAATGGAAATAACAAAAGGATGCAAATTGCAAAATCCTTTCTTTGACTACATATATACATATAATATATATATGAAAAACCTGTAAAACCTCTTTAGAGAAAAAGATCCTTTGTTGCATATTTTCGATATACAAATACTTTTTTTTACAGTGTCGCTTCGTTCGCGCCGCATTAGTCAGTTCGCGCCGCTCCTCATCGCCTTAGTTGGGTTGCCAGCGCGCGGTAAAAGCCAACTGGCTCATCGTCTCTCCAGGCACTTGAACTGGAATGGAGAAAGCACAAAAGGTATAATAAAATATTTGATTTTAGTTAATTATATGATATGCAATGAAATCTAGATGCACATAATATAACATCTATTCAAAATTTACGTAGGTCTCTGTTGCTGGAACACGTTTAATTAGATTTTACCAAAGCGCTTATTTCTAACCATAACGGAGCACTTCAGAGAGTACTCCGAAATCTACTTTGACAAGGCGTCATCTCACCCCAATCCTCTAGTGGCCACGAGAGCCGACTACGACCCGCCTCCGAATCCCAAGACGAATAAGCGTAAACCACGGCAGGCGCTAATCCCGATATTCCCAGGGGTCCCGCACACCACGACCACCACGACGAAGATGGTCCGAAAACGGACCCGAGCCAGTCTTCGACGACCGAGTAAATTCGCCAGCAAACAAACACACAATCTGAAAATCCGCCGTCGGATAACTACACTCCACATAGTACACTTTTAATAAACAGGCTGTGGATCCGGGTTCCTGAGCCCAGTATCAGATGAACTGTAAGAGTGGCCATGGCTTTCAAGCGCCTACATCATCAGAATCAAGAAAGCGCTTATTCATGCTTCCAACACCACTGTGAAAGCATTACTCTGTTCTGGTTTTAAGGATTGCAGCTTGTAAAACAATTGATATATCTAAATTGTAAAGTGTTATAGTGTATGTATGTCTCTTACTATTTATCTATATTATTATGGGGAGACACTTACTATCATGGTAACGTTCTGCTCGTCTTACCAATTTGTCGAAAAATTTGTAATATAACAGGGTCGTACAGATAAATAGGCATTCTGACCCAATCATATCTGAAGATTGGTAAATATATTTCTACATTCATCCACAAACGTGACATATATTGTTTATATATAATTACATACTTAAAGGTAACAGGGAGATGATAATAAATTTATTGCGGTACCTTGGCATCGTTGGAGGTATCTACTAATCAGCAAACTGTCGCTAATGTATGGACATTTTGTTGAACGTCTAATTCGTGTTTGACTTTCAGTCATACTTCTTTTGAAAGGAAGCTATGGAAGTATTTACTATTATATAAACTTCGAATATATTATTGCTCATATAAATGTTTGAAGAGACGAATAGATATAAATATATATACGTAAAAAATTTTATATTTTATTCAACTCTTAAGGCAATATACTACGCAAGTAAACAGTGTTGAACTTTACAATCTGTATATATATATATATATAATAAAAATCGGTTTTCTTTGTTCACCTATCACGTGAAATCTAGTGAACGACACGAGAACATCTCAACACGTTATTTATATATATATTTGACGTGGAATGAATTGTAGAAGGTTACAGAGTATTTATTTTTTGAATTTCATACATCATTCAGCATTTTATTTCTTATTAACTTTTATAAAAAATTATTTGTATTATTCATGCGGTTGCTATAGTAACGGTTGCTATAGAAAGTCATATGCGGTTGCAGTTGCTTTCAAGAAATATTTCAGACAAACTCCAAGCATACTTTTAAATTACAGCCAGCAAAGCGGCCGGGGAACATATAGTATTTTTATAATATAATAATATATCCGCATATCATCTATTCTGGCCTATTACCAGCAGTGAACGTCTATCAGCTGATGATGATGATATTGATGAATCGCATAAAAAATTTTAACAATAGTAATATATGTGAAATTATAAGAAAATATAACTTCATATACCTTTATCTATTTCCCGACTAACAAGCAGACGTTCATTGTTTGAGATTATTGTGTATATTTATTTTTCAAGATATAAAAACTTTTTTTTAAAAGCTTTTAATAAAAATAAAATGAAATGTGTTCCAAGTTTGATTAGACTTTACCTGTTTTGAATATAGACCTTATAAATATTTGGACATTAGATTGTGAGTCTAGTGCACACTTCGTACACTATCATGATTTATGTGCCGTGTGTCAATTGCCTTTACATTAAAAAAGGAATAAAAAAATACCTGTTAATCGTATCACTGATAATACAATAAACAGTACGTTTGCAGGTCGTATGATATGTGAACCAAACAGTTCGTTGCCCTTATTAAATATTAATGTAAATAAGTTTATAAAGTGTATATAGATACAGTAATTAGGTTTGAACATGATTCTTTATAAATGAATAATTAGAAACATATAAATAAGGATTGTTTGTTAATCTGAAATGTTTGATTTGTTATAACGGCGTTATGAAAACATATTCCAAATATCAGCAATGACGATATTTTTTATCGTCATTGTATAACCTTACAGAGAGAGGTATACGAAAGGCGAGCTTAATGCTTGTTGGCATTCTCTACCAGCCAACCTTTGGGTAGGTGAGATGTTGTGGTAGGTGGTAACTTATTTCACCTAGAACGGCCACCTCGGGCCGGGTCTACCGGGCTTGGAAAGGGAGGGTTGTTCCCACTCGAGGTGGGGTTGCATGGTGTGTGCGAAAGCGTACCCGTGGCCCCGCCGTTAAGCGATAATGGTGGAATATCGTAGGGGTTTTAGTCGGTGCAAGTCCGACTGAATCAACTGTCTTTGACTAAAACTATAACCGTAATGAATCAAGGACACAACAACGTAATGTGCCAAAATATTTATATTAAAAGAAAATGTTCATATACTATATGTCCAGGCGAGCATAACCAGCGAGGAGCTTTGTTGCAGTGTTCGACTGCAGCGAGTACCGGCGCAAGCATATGGCGCTCTACGGCAGCCACGACATATTCCGTGCAGACAACCAGCAGGGCTCCGCCATCCGCCGGCAGAGCGCGCGCGAGGCTGTCCAGGATGCCGTTCTATGGCTCAAGGATGGAAACAGCGTTGCTGTAAGTATTCATATATATATTGGTAGGAGATCACTGTTGCCGATGACCGTCTAGACAGGTACTACTGCAGCTCCTATTTCTGTTTCAAAGTTTCATCTGTTTCTTAGATATTTTCCGAAGATCCTGTTATTCAAACGTAGCGCGTATTTCTATATTTATTATATAAGTTATTAAGATAGGGAAGCGACGAGATTACTCAATAACAGTATATAATGAAAACATTAGAAAGATAAAAGCTACGCCGTCTGTAATTGACGCAACGAGATCAGCTATTTGCATGATAAAATATGTTCTTGGAACTGTACGTAATTCCAGATAAACAGCATCTTATTTATTTAAACACACATCGCACGTCTGGCTTGCGAAATCTTGTTTACGAGTTAGTTTAAAAATGCAAATGAAAACCATTATTTGTATCGAACTGGTGGTAAGTCTTTAAACTGATCGTAGATCTCTCTACTGGTAGATCTCGGTTGCCAGAGATCAAAATGCAGTGTATATAAATCTAAGTAACGTCACAATGTTATGGACAGCCGTATCACTTACCATCACGTCAATGTATCACTCCTATTAGTGTATACGTACCTAAACACTCACTCGCATACACTTTTTCATAGAGAACACTGTAGATTACGTGTAATATTTATTCTATAACGTTAACGTCTCCTTTATAGATTTTCGATGGCACCAACATCACCCGGGAGCAGCGTCGCGAACTGGATGAGTACTGCCAATCCGATATGGGCTTCAGGATTCTGTTCATAGAGTGTGTATGCGAAGATCAGGAGTTATTGGAACGTAACATCATTGAGATACTCCATTACTCTGCTGACTACAAAGCTATGTGCGAGGAGGAAGCCGTAGATGATCTGAGGAAGAAACTTGAGCACTATATGCGCCAATACGAGTCCATCGACGGCAACTTGGAGAGAATCAGCTTCGTCCGCGTCGAGAACACGGGGGAGACTGTCACAGCGCACAAAGTGTCAGGTCAAAAGGAGTCGGGGATCCTTGGATATCTATCCGGAATGAGAGCTTTGCCACAGACGCTGTATTTCACTCGGGTAAGACAACCTAAATAGTTTTCCCTGAAATTCAAACATTTTCTAGATAGTATTCAATCTGATCATGTGATCGAACTGATTGTCTGTAACTTTTTTTTCTTACTTTTAGAACGGAGACTTAATTTTAGCAAATTTTTTTTTAATTTTCATTTGATTCAATAAAATTTGTATGAGTTTTATAAATACCTATTTCTGATGTAACACCCGATGTACACTTCATGATTATTTTATTGATAGATAAAACATGTTTTTCACTTGAAGATACTTTCGTGCCGATAATTAAATGGAAATTTACAACGCTTCTATTTATAATAAATATAATGAGTTAACATGCCACGATAATATTTATCGCAATTCAATTGCAATCGAGTTCCGGTTTGAAATTGTTTAAAGCAAACTAAAAACTTACCTCAATTCTACTTTCACAACTTCTAGTCTGTTTTGCACAGCAGCTAATGATTTAAATGTTGGTAGGGTTGTGTTTTGACCCCGCCTTTACAGCTATCTCCCTCATTATTAGGCTGCCTCAATATGCACATGTAGAGCCAGAGTCGAGTACTCCACCTCCTTAGCATATTTGCCATCGTGTGAAATAAATGTCTTATTATTTTATGTATTTAAATTTATTGAACGTGAGTTACACTGAAGTATATTGAAGAAGAAAAATGTTTGCCAGAAGTCCTATTAGCGTTAATTGGCAAACTTCGGAGAAATACACGAAAGCGTTTAAACATTTTTACGAAGTTTATTAATATTCACAAAGTATCGACAATTTATTTTTATGCTTATCAAAAAGATTACCGTTTCCTAAAATGATTACCGAATTTGAGATCATTTTCATAGAAATAGTTTAAAAAGGAATGAGTAACTAATTATATCAAATTTTAGGTTATAGTTATTATTTAATTATTTTAATCACATTAATTAGTTTTGATATTGTTGTTATTGTATATCTTTTTTTTTTTCTTTTTACATGGAATTATTTTGACATTGTGATGATAAGCTTGAACTGATGCTTTTAAATATCCTTTAACTTGTTATCCGCGAGAATATGGCTTTGTCCACTAGGTGATCGTCGTGCTCGTTTTGTTGATAAATGTCTTATAAAATAACGTATTTTTTTTTTACGGAAATAATAAAAAAGATGTAGAGTAAAGTAGGGGATTGTTTGAACAAAATTTTACAGTAACAATAACGTATAACAGCACGGCGAGAGCGAGTACAACGTGGTGGGACGCATCGGCGGCGACGCGGCGCTGTCGGCGCGCGGGCAGCTGTACGGGCGCGCGCTCGCCGAGTACATGAACACGGTGGCGGCGCACGAGCCGCTCACCGTGTGGACCTCCGAGCTGCGACGCACCAAGCAAACCGCCGCCGAGATACGGGCCCCCAAGCGGCATGTGCGGGCGCTTAACGAACTAGACGCTGTGAGTACAATTTTTCTAAATCCTTCTCAATGTAATTTAACTTATCGTGGATTTCTGTTGTCCTTGACCGTCTAGTTACGTACTTGCTGCCAAACAGTAGTTTGCAAACATTACTACGTTCTAGTTTGAAGCGCATTGTAACTAGTAGAATTACTGGGGTAACGAGATTTAACATCCTCTTTAGGTGACGAATATCATCATAACTAGTGCTACGTTGTTATGGGCAGACGTATCACTTACCATCACGTGAACGTCTCGCTCGTCTCTTCGCTTTGTCGAATAAAAAAAAAATGGCTCGTTGTGATTGTTTTCGCGGTACAACAGCGGTATACCATGCTTTGGAATACCGATATCACGCTATCGATTGGCGTGGGTATTACATTTTTTGTACTAACTTTGTTTAAATTTCCTACAAATCGAAAATGAGAAACGGAACGTTAAAGTTAAATTTATGAAAAATGTGTTCTTAGTAAAAACTTTTTTAAGTGTATGGTTTGACGATGTAGGAGCGGAATAGCCTTAATACTATCAGTTGAAGAGAATAACTGCGGAACGGAATCGACTTCTCTATGTAACCGCCAAACTTGTATGGGAATAATCTCACCTCATAGCTATGACCTTCACGTCGTCATTCTACCGCTATAACAGCTACATTTGCATGGGCTACATCATCATCTGTTCTCTAATGTGCAATTAATGTTTTATCAATGTTAATTATCGAATCAAGATCCATTTCATCGGCGGTTAAAAAGAAACAATCATTATAAATTCGCAAAAAATTATGTCGCAATATATTCGCTGAATTTCTATTCAGATAGACTAGTTACCTACTTGGTATCTAGATCAAGGTAAAATCTCATTTTCCTCTTATCACGTATAGCATTGTCTTACTTTATGAAAATGTAATATAGCACACAGATGATAAGGCGAGTGAAATATAAGTATTTTGTTGTGCAAACAGGTATAAACTTTTCTTTAAAGGGGGACAAAATGGTTATAATATATACATAAAATATTATCTGCTTATTTTTCGAAATGGTCGTCTAATGATTTAATATCTATATTAATTGCTGATATTATCTCGGGCTTGTTGATAACTTATATCATCTGTATAATAACTTAATCTGCGGTTCAATTAAATGACAATATATTTCAAAGCGTCTTAACCGAACGACTTATGAGCAAGATATTTTTATTTCAGAAATTTTAACTTGATCTCAAATTCACATGGAGTTAAGTAGTATGATGTCGAGGATAGTGATGTTTACTGGTGGTAGGTCTCTATTGCCGGAGACCGTTTAGGTAGGTACCACCACAGCTCCTAATTCTGCTGCGAAACACTAGTATGCAAACATTACTGTTTTCTGGATTAAAAGTAGTAGCTTTTGAAATTACTGAGGTATCGATACTTAACATCCTCTACATCAAGGCGACGAGCTTAATGTGGTACAGTGTACACCATTCTAACTATCCCCACGATGATCTGAGCAAATGTTTCATCTATCATCAAGAGAACGTCCCGCTCCTATCGTTGCTTAGTTGAATGAAAAAAAGTGCTGGTTGAGGACACTTTCGTTCTCATATGTTGGCAGATACAAAAATGCTTTTATGGCGACATGGTTAAAAAATGCGAATGGAATATTTTTTATAAAAGATAGCACCAGTTGTAGTGACCATTACTAGGATACTACGCTTGCCAACTCAAATGCCAAGTAAATACGGCGCATGAACTCTTCAGAGATTCTGTTGAACAGTTATTTCACACAAACATTTTTTAGGCATTGTCATATATATCTACATTTAAAGTATAATATATCCCTAATTGGAATATAATATACATTTATGACAAAATCAATAAGGAAATATTACCAACAATGTTATTATCGCCATTTATATAAAAACAAGTTTTAAAATTTGTATTTTTGTCATCAAAGTAAACCCTAAAATTAGCGATATACGATGACAAAATATGAACCCACTTCCTGGTACTAACACTATTATAGATTAGTATAATAATGTGTTATCTAAGTATACTTGATAATGTATATATGACTATGTTGTGATAACGTACACCAATTCGCCAAACAAAATATAACGGCCAAAATGTGAGAAGCAGTAAAATTACCTTTTTAGATTATTTTTTTAATTACTGCTATATCTCCTAAAAATTTGATGAGACCACAGTAGAAACCAGGAAATTTAATTATGTAGTAAGACAATGCTTAAGCATTTACTCTTACCGGTGTTTATCTTTAGACATTCACCGTAATCTAATCTGCGCTATTTTATACTACATCGTTTATATGAATTAAATATATATAACCTGTTGATCTTTTAGAGTAAATAATATATTGTGAAACCTGTGTGTCCTGATCATAATTCGATCAGAAGATTCTAGAAAAAGAAGAAGCAATAATACTATTTTATAGTTTCATTTATTAGTTCAACGATGCTATGTACGTTCCCGGTAGCTATTGATAGATTCATTAGAATTTTTTTTTATTTTCAGTGTGACGTATACTATAGTAATACGAGTTGTCCTCTAAAAGACCTTAGTGTGGTGAGGATTCTGATTGCTTTTTATTTGTAAAATATTAAAAAGAACACAGACTAAAAATAATATGCCACAATCAAAAGGGTAATGTCAATTACTGAGAACTTAGGAATCTTCTAGTACTGTTTATCCTAGTCGATATTACGAGGTTGCGTTTGCTCATATAGATGTATACGTCGCATATGATTATTTCTAAATAATTACGTTGTTTACAATTTATTTAATCATTTGAGGAATTGCACTTGCCTTTTGGCATAAACATAAAATGATGATTTCATATTGAATGTATCTTGGCAAGCCCCTTTCGATTGCGTGTTCGTTTCCCGGTCGTATAGGAAAATTACCAAACAACAGGCCGGGGCATTTCTAGTTATAATGTTGATAAATATAAGAAACATCACTGCTATCTATTTACTGCGCGGCGTTCGAGAAGAAAATCTAGTGTATAGGTCAGAGTTAATTTTTATTTTGTAGCCATCTTTATGTCTATACGGTGTATATATATGGTGATACTCGGCGACCGGGGTCCGTCTATATCAAGGGTAGACCTGCGGCTCGCGAGCCATATGCGGCTCTTTAGTTCCATACCCGTATACATATTATTTCTTTTATAAAACAAAAACATTTAAAAATTGTTCAAAATCGATTAACGAGGGCTAGTCACCGTTCCTACTTCTGCCACTTCCACTCGCTTTTCACGGCTCCACCCCTGTGACGCCTGTCCCCACTGTTGATAATACTATAATTATATAAATTATCTAATTTCTTGTGAAACAACATTACTTATATATGAATAAATAGATATTTTCTCATCAATTAATACATTATTAAAAAACTATTTAAGCAGGTACTTATTTATTCATCATCATTACCAGCCGATAGACGTCCATTGCTGGACATAGGCCTTCCTCAAAGATCTCCACGTTTATATGGGTTCATATAGGAGGATTTTAGCTATTTCCCACCACGCTATCTCAATGCGGGTTGGTAGTAGCAAGAGCCTCTTTTGTT
Source organism: Ornithoptera alexandrae (assembly GCA_029030555.1). NCBI lineage: Eukaryota > Metazoa > Arthropoda > Insecta > Lepidoptera > Papilionidae > Ornithoptera > Ornithoptera alexandrae. Next base: position 3,011,690 of record JARDVY010000293.1, on the reverse strand, counting down.
GATTAGCAGAATGCACCACAAGCAGATGAGGTTGGTTTGGCTCCTTTGAGTTGTTATGCGGGACACCTTACACGCGCAGTAGTATTTATTTTTAGCACTTTAAAAACTTTCAAATTTTGTAAATTGTAATTTATGACTCTTTCGACTCAAAATACTGTACTTTACAATACTGTGTTCTGGTATGAAGAATTTTATAGCTAATGAAATTACTGTGGTAACGAGGCTTTAATTCTTATGTCTCAAGGCGACGAGCACAATGTGGTGCTATGTATATCAACCTAACCATGACCACGATGTTATTGGCAAACGTATCAGTTACCCTCAGGTGAACGTCTCGCTTCTTGCCGCTCTGTAAAATAGAAACGTTACCCTTTACCTGCCATGGGCGTAAGGGGTTCAACCCAGCATCTTATGGAGTCCAGTTCAACCTCACCTGTACGCGGCGCACCCTCCTGATTAACAGACAAGGCTCTAACCACCCACCAACCTGTACTAGGTCAGCGCGGTGGGCTAAGGCCCAATTCCTATCAATGAACTCTGTGGAAATCTCTGGGGGAGGCCTATGTCCAACAGTGGACGTTTTATCGGCTGATGATAAACCTATAGCTGGCATAACATTGGTACTAGTTAGGATTATGTATACTGCACCATTTGTGCTTAACAACTCAACAAATAAGATGTTTAACTTTTACCCCCACCAATTTAACTAGGATCTCCACCAGTAACCCAGTAAATCTTGCACACTTTTTATTTATGACAAAAATACGCACTGCGATAATATCCATTTAGATGGTCTTCTCGGTGGGGGTGTAAGGATTTCTACATAACTCATGGAATTCAAACCATCCTTACCTGCTCGACTTGCAACCTGCTAATCAATTAATGAGGCTTTGACTCCCTCCAACCGGAATTGGGCCAGCGTGTTGAGAAATGGCCCCTAATCCTATCATATGAATCCCTACCCGATCGATGGGGGAATCTTTGGGGGAGGCCATGTTTAACAGTGGACGGCTATCGGCTAAGGATTAGACGGTATCCTGCAACAGAGATACCAACCACCCATAAATTATCCTAGCATTGTTTTTACATTGTTTCAAGATATTTCGCATTTTTTTTATTGTCTTTATCTCTGTTTTGATCAATACTGATTATTTCTGACAACAGTCAGTTAAAATTTCAGTTGTAATGCTTAATCAATGAATACTTTTATGATAAAGCTGTTGATGACATTGCTTTTCTTCAAGAATAACAAGTCGCGTGTAGATTAGATAACGTTATTATTATAAAGTAACACGTTAAAAAAAACAAAAATTTGTTATTTGTATCGATGCCGTTTTTAGATCATAATCATCAGCCTTTTTTAATTTTCTGTAGGAAGTGCTTTATATATATTTTATAATTTCATTATTGGTATTTAGACATCGTCGTCATCAGGTGCCCTCTTCAAACTCAAGTTTGGCGATCAGATTGAGAATACCAATTCGATCCTCAGCTATTCTATTTAACTGATGGTATATAAACCCAGTCCACTGCTTTATGTCGTCAAACCATTTCTGCAGCTGTCTACCAGGTGGACATCATTACCTTTTTATTAATGTCTGGATTTTATAAGAAGTTGTTGGCTTAAACATTGACCAGAAGTGAATGTCCATCAGTTAAGATGACGATGATGTTAGTTAAACACTGAACATCCACGACTTATCTATTTTTAACAAAAAAAAATACCTTATAGTTAACAGCATGAAAGAGAGCTGTTTGTTACCGGCAGGGTATCTGCGAGGGATTGACGTATGAAGAGATGCAGGAGCGCTTCCCTCAAGAGTTCGCGTGGCGTGATCAGGACAAATTGCGATATCGCTACCCGTGGGGCGAATCGTACATTGACATCATGACGCGGCTGCGGCCGGTGCTCTTGGCGCTCGAGGACGAGCACAACGTTGTCGTAGTCGGCCATCAGGCGGTGCTGCGATGTATGCTAGGATACTTCCTTGACGCTAAACTTGGTGAGTAACTTGAAACTAAACTGGGAGACCGTTAGGAATGATAGCAAAAAAAATTAATGCGTATCTTATAGGTTGTCTAGCTGTTCCCTGCCCGATTCGCTGGTCGTAATACCCTCGCAAATACCTTTGGGAAAAAGAGTTTTGAAAAATCCATTCATAGCTGACCACTAAATGGAAAAGCAGTATTTTTAGCAAATATTGAGTAGTTATCTCTAATAGTTTCGGAGATCTCGTGATGAGGCAATAAAACTCCGGATATCTATATATATGTAATGAAAATAAGTTTCCTTTGTTTGCCAATCACGTGAAAACTAGTGAACTATTCGACGCGGAATGATTTATAGAAGGTGTATAAGCAATTTATTTCATAGATCCTTCATCGTTTTATTTCCAATTAACTTTTATAAACATTTTCATTTGGTATTATTTATGCGGTTACTATAATAACGGTTGCTATAGAAAGTCATTTGCGGTTGCGGTTGCTCTGAAGCAATATTTCAGACAAAGATCGAGTGTAATTTTACATAACGGCCAGCAAAGCGGGCGGGGAACAGGTAGTTTCCTATTTATATAAAGATAAATTGGACGTATGTGTATGGTATTTACAATGATTATGTAATAGTTAATTTAAACTACACATACTCAAGTCTTATTTAAATTGTAGTGTTCTTTTAAATGTAGTGTTAGCACAAAATATAAATGCACGTTTTAATCCTAACAATTTTATTTGAATCTCTTTTTATTGCCTTTTCACTGGGACTAGTAGAGGATACTATTTGGCATTAAGTCCCACGACTTTGTGTGCAAATAAAGTTTTAAATAAATGAATAATAAAGAGAGATTTATTAACAATTACACCTCTATTTATAGATGAACTACCGTACATGAATGTGCCACTGCACACCATCGTGAAGCTGACCTCCTACGGCTACAAATACAAGGTGGAGATGATAAAGCTGCCCATCGATTGTGTGGACACGCACCGCAAACAGCCCATGGTAACGTATCCACCTTGTTTGGCAAATATTTGCACAGATTAAATATAGCTCTACGAGCGGTAAACAGGTGATAAATTGCATGATAACGTGATAAACGTTATTATATATAATATTAACAACAATTTTCTTTATATCGTATAAGGAAAATCCTTAAAAAATGTTGCGCAAAATAATTTTTGATCAGTAATTCTAAACGTTATTAATACAGAGGTATATAAATAAATAAAAATTCTGTTTGATCATGTACAAAATTTATCAGTGTTTTTAATGTTATATTATATATCAAATATAACATTATATTTTTGATTTGGGACAAATTAGTCTAAAATAGGATTTTCTATACTATATACAGAGTGAAAGGTAATAGGTGTAAAAGATCTAGAGGGGCTAAAGTATAGCACGTATTATATCTATCTATGTATGGAATACCCCATCCAAAAACAATGCTTCTGGAGTTATTAAATTTTTAAATATTTTTCAAAAAATTCCTGATTTTCTAGGAAAAAATTCGATAATTATATTTTTTACTTATTTATACACAAATTTTAATGTAATAATTGTTGTTTAATCATTGTTTTATTAAATTAAATTAAATTAAAAAACACTGACGCGTTGATACGCCACAGCAGACTATAGACTTGGTAGGTGACGATTTGGAAAACGTAGCTGATATTCTGTTCGTGCTTGTAAAGAATTTCCAACACTAGGTCCATAACAATATGAAATGTCAGCGTATACTCCATTACCGTAATACGCCAGTGAAATTAAATTTATTTGGTATGGAAAAGAAAAACTATTCAGAATTAGGAAGACAACGATAATGTAGGTCCGCCCACGAAACTAGTTAAATGTTAACTGTCCTACTGACTCATTACCTAAAAATGACATTGCACATGTTTTACTCTGAACTCAATATCTAAAACGAAAACAACCTCGCACGTGTTACTAAAACAAAAGCAAACAAAAAAAAAAAAAACAAGTTAACAAAAGGAAAAGGGTCAAATTAAGGTCCGGCGCGGCGTCTACTGTTATGAGTCGTCTCTACAGTTTGATATTTCATGATACATAGTTTTATTACAAGTGTTTTTTTTTTTTCTTTTAAGAAACTATGTACTTTCTTATACCTTGTCGGATAGGTATTGAAGTCAGGTACTTATTTATGTGCTTTATACGTATTTTTAATAAATGAAATTTTATTATAAAATTAAATAAATACGTTAGTATGACGCTTTATTTTTTACCGTCACGACTTTCAAAGAACCTAATTTAAAAATTTTAGCCTCTAAGCGATGATTATTAATTTAATTTAATAAAACAATAATTATTACATTAAAATTTATATAGAAATAAGTAAGGAATAAAATCATTGAATTTTTTCCTAGAAAATCGGGAATTATTTGAAAAATATTTAAAAAATTAATAACTCCAGAAGCATTGTTTTTGGATGGGATATTCCATACATAGATAGATAGATAGGATACGAGCTATCCTTTAGCCCCTCCAGATCTTTTACACTTATTACCTTTTACTCTGTATATCCTCGCTTCCCGTATTAAATAGGAAAACAATTGTATGTATATACGTAATCCATTGTTTAAAAACATGTCAATCTCATATAATACGTTTATGGATACGTTTACGTTACGTGATGAAGTTATAAAGTTTAGAATATGTTAATTAAGTTGATCTGTATAGATCGTTGGGACTGTGTTGAAGGATATGGGTTAATATTGGATTTCAATCGCTAAAATAAATATTAAATGGAGGATGATAAAGGTCTTATATCGTCTTCTAAATAAATTTAAATACATGTGTTTTATGTTAACAACTTTATTTCTTTACAGAACTGTTCTATAAACAGAAGCACTGCCGAAGCCCTGGTGACGGTGCCGTCACATTACGACACGTTGCCGTCTAACCTGTGGCAGAACCCGACCGAGGCGCAGGTGTAGGCGCTGCGGCCGCGCCCCCTACTCGGCGGGCGCTCGTGTCTGTACCGCGTCTGCACCGGGCCGGAAGCCCTCGTGTTAACACGCCCTTAAAGCCCCGTCCGGGTCCTGAAAAACCCGGAGCAGAGATATGTAGAAAGTGACCCACATAGCGATCCATGAACTTAACAGGACTACCTTTCACGCCCACAGTGACAAAACGAGTTAGTGATTAATAAAAACAGTTGCGTACAAAATAATCTGATGTGTCCGGAAATGAGTGTTAACTTAATATATTTACTTTATAAGACTGAAATGTTTTTTTTCTTTCATTTACAATTTAACAGGTCTTTTTTTTTTAATAACTTGCTCGTGTTATTATTAGTAGTTTGTGCGCGTCCCGTGACGTATAAGTTTATCATTAGCATGCTTAATTTAAATTTGAATAAGTGCTTCACGACATACTTATAAGATACGTTAGATTTTGTTGTAATTACTGCCTGGTTAGCGCAGTGGCTAACTAACTGCTTGCCTGATAACACAGAGTTCCTTTGTTGTCTGCAGAGGCTACATTGTGGAATTTGGTTGATGATAAGGTTTTCCATAGCTCACTGAAAACTCATTGAAAATGTGACACCATTAGAGCATTGTTGTTAATCCAGCTGTCAGCAAATGAGTATTCAGAGCGAGGAGAGTTTCATCATCCGCGAACATCGTAAAAACCATCTGAAATTGAGGCCGAGTTGTTGTTAGCCCATTATATATAAGAAAAATTTAGTTTTTTTTTATTATTTCATTTCACTCATTCACGTTTGCCTGTCGTATACATTTGTACTCAACGGATAAATGTTAAAAAAAAAACAGACATCATTTCATTCGTATCGATAGTAAATAATTATAAATCGTAAGTTTTCTTTATGTTTATAAAAATGTATCTTGAGAATAATTTTTCTTTTTTTTTTGGGTTGTAAATGAGAAAAATTGCCGGGATTTATAGAGCAATGTTTTCTTACCAATATACTTTTTAATTAGGCTTTCATTTTATTATATGATTGTGATTCACGGTGACTTTTAAGTATTGGACGGTGGAGTGTACTTATGTCAATTTTTTTAAGTTTAAGTGTGCTCCTATGTAACAAATCTGCTCGTTGGAAACACTGCGGGGCGTAATCATTAATAGCAGTAACTAAGGGTTCAAATGAATATACGGTAGATGTTATGTAGCGAAAAGCTTGATATGACGTATGCAGTTTCGTTTAATGAATCTTGTATGTAATTATCATTTAAATAAATTTCACATATGCAAAATCGATTGTTTCATTTCATATTTTTCTATATCATTATGGTAATCGTTTTACTGCCGTAATATAAAAGAACATTATTATAACTAAGAATTTAATCATATATTTGTTACAATGTGCCGAACGATCTTAATTTCACATTTTTTTTATATATGATGAACTTGCTCTGAATACCCTGGACTTTGTGTGGATGGAACTCAACAATACAGTGATGGTGTCAATTTTTTTTCATGATAATTATAGATAGTCAAACAAGTTCAAAACAATCCTGCTACAGTAGCCCCGGAGACAAACCTGGGATCACCATATTAGAGAGCATGTCATGCCTCAGATTTAAGCTTCATGCCGAAATACAAAAGTAGATTATATATTTAGATAAAATAAGTAGTTTAAATTATTTGTTATCCGTAAAATTCAATAATTTAATAAAATGCTATTTTGGGCGTCTATATGTAATCTCATATAATTAGTAACAAACTATGTTTCCTATCATTTGAACATTAGAAAGCTAATAAGGTCATTGCAAACCGGTTTTCAAGTGACAATAGACTAGATTAAAGCATTCAGACTGTCTCTTTGTGCTGAAAGAATTTATAAAAACCTGTCCGAAGTAATGGAACTTGATAAGTGGAGCAATTTTTAAATTATTTCATAATCGATTACATGCGTTGCCCTTTCCAATATATTTAACATTGACTTTATTCGACTAATCATTTTATTAAAAATATTTGATGAAATGGTCTCCGAGATTTTTTTCATTTTTTTATACAATGAAGCGACGAGACGAGCGAGACGTTCTTCTGATAGTAAATAATACGCCCATAACAACGAGGCGCTAGTTAGGATGGTATACAGTGCAGCACATTGCGCTCGTCGCCTTGAGCCATAAGGTGTTAAATCTCGTTACAGCAGTAATTTCAATGAAGACAGTTCCCATCAATCCGGAATAGAGTAATGTTTGCACACTACCGTATTGCGGCAGAAATAGGCACTGAGGTGGTACCTACATAGACGGTCTCCAGCAATAGAGACCGTAGATTATAGTCACAGATGTATTAAAATATTTTTTATGACTATTGATTTTTATTTTTTCATTAAAAGAAATAATCATGAAGATAAAGAAGCTTAATACACGCTAATTATTTTTATTTCTATGATAAAAAAAAGGTCTCTGTTTGGGTCGACAATTTTTTTTCCCTTGCTACTCGTGGGAACGCAATGGAGGAACGTATTTCGTGCCAGAATGGCGGCGACGAGGTTCGCAGCCCGTCACGTCTCGTTTCCCGTGGGAGCGAAAACTCGGCTGCGGATAGCCACTTTGTTACTTTAAATGTCAGAGAAGGTATGAAAGATAAAATTGATGAAGTATGTGAGATGATTAGGGAAAGAAGAATTGATGTTCTGTATGTGAATGAAACCAAGCGGAAAGGATACGATACCACCACAAATGGACCTTACACATCCTGCTGGTCAGAAATTCCTGAAACCAACAGAGGCTGTCAGGGAGTTGGTGTGCTGCTTTATGCTAGAATAAACGAATGTGTGACTGACTTTGGTTGTGTGAGCTCTCGACTCATCTGAGTGAGGGTAAAGGTTGGCCTTACCCGCATCTTCATTCTTAGGGGTGTATGCTCCACAAGATGCGAGATGGAACCGGTCCTCGACACCCCAAATCTTTAGGGATGAGTCTTGGCATAGTTTGAAAGATGTTCTGAATGAATGTAAGCATAATTGTAATGCTTGGAGATATTAATGGATGGGTCGGAGTGCAGCGTGATTGATATGAAACTGTGTTAGGATAATTCGGTGATGAAAGGAATGAATGAAAATGGAAATAGTCTGCTTGAGGTCTGCTTGGATTGGAATCTTGTGGTAACAAATACAATGTTTGATCACAAAAAGATTCACATGAACACAAGAAAAGAAGGAAACCAGCAAAGTATGATTGATTTTTTAATGGTTGATAAGAGATTGAGAAAGAAAGTGCTAGAGACACTAGAGTATACCGCGGCACTGCCACCGACACTGATCACTTCCTGGTGATGTGTAGTGAATGTTGGGTATGGTAGAAGAAACATGAAAGTAGGATTAATGCTGTGAAGATGAGAAGCCTGAGAAGTATAATTGGAGTGAAGCTGTTGGACAAAGTAAGAAACAGTGTGATAAGGGAGCAGTGCGGCGTGGTTGAAGATGTAATGACAAAAATAGAGAAAGGGATGGTTAGATGGTTCGGCCATGTTCAAAGAATGGATGAAAGAAGATTAACGAAAGAGGTATACAAGGTTAGAATGATTGGAAGAATCGGTGCAGGTCGACCTAGGTGGATATATTCTAACCAAATTGAAAATGTCGTAAAGAAAGGCCGGGTCAAGAGTACTCGCAACCGACGAGCATGCGTGAAGACGGTCATGAAAGTCGAGGAAGCGAAGGAAGTGTGCCAGGATAGTAGCAAGTGGAGAGAGGTGGTCTCTGCCTATCCCACTGGGAACGAGGTGTGATATATGTATATGTATATATAAAAAAAATACTTATATTATTATATAATACAAATAATTACACCTATTATTCCTAAATTTAATGCTTTTTGTGATTAAGCTAAATAATACTAATTTCAGGCACAAGAAAAACATAAATTACGTATAAAAGCGCAGTTTATTTAAAATACACTTTGCCATTGTATTTTTTGCTTTGCAAATAGTAGTTTTTGTTGGAAAAATTTCAGATTAAATGGCAGTTGGATGTTTTCTATTTAGGCAAATATGAAATCCAAACGTTTGTGCAAAACATAAAAATAACAACACTGAACAATCATACTATACATAAAATTGTACACTAAAGAATGTAAATAATTATATACATAAATATATAAGGTGTGTGTGTGTATTATTTAATAATACAAATTATTTATCTACCCACTCAGTATGCCCCTTCAACAGGTACCCGCCTTGTCGTGGCGGAGGGGCTTAGTATCCGTGGCTGGGTCACCTACGGTGAAGCGAAGAGGAAGCTACCCGGCCTTCCCGAGGCGTAGGGCCGGCCCGAGGCAACCGCTCCAGGTTAGAGTTTCGGTGCTCCACCGTTAAGCTCACATCGGATGCGTGCCGGTGGGCTGCAGGGGCGGTTTTTTACTGCCCTTTGCAGCCAGGCTGCAGTGGCAACTTTATGCTGCCTTCTGCAGTCGAGGTGGAGTCGCGGAGGGAGTACCCTCAGCGACTTAGCGGTGCCGCAGTAAATATAATATATATTATCTAGAAAATTGTGAATTTTTTGGAAAATATTTTAAAAATTAATAACTATTGTTTTTGGATGGAGTATTCCATACATAGATAGATAGATAGGATACGAGATATACTTTAGTCCCTACATATCTTTTACACCGCTTACATTTCACCCTGTATGTAAAAAAAAATCGAATGAATTATTTAGTCCTAACTGACTGAGCGGTGGGTATTTTTTATTTACATGTATATATACACTTTATAAAGTCGAAATGTTTCTTTAAAAAAAATTAAACATGAATTTTTGACAGTTGTAAAAAACTAAAGACTATGCATAAAGTATAAAGAAAAAATGAATTTTACGTTTACTTCTATAAAATCGTTCCGATTAACACAGGTTTAAAGTGATATTATCGACACGTGCAAACGTGCATTTGTTGGAGTAGATTAGATAACAGGTTGCACAAAGGTGTGTGATAGTTAAATCGGAGTACAGCTTATCTCGCAATCGGTCCACAGTCATAGGAACCGGTGAGAGGCTCTATACAATGACCGTGGCTTACTTCATTGACGGATGCTGCTCCGGCGACCCGACCGACCCCTAAGCGAAAATATACAAGCTTATTGTCATACAAAACTCAGAGAGGTGCGCACGCGCCTATACTTCAACCACGTTTGCGTGTTACCGTGTACTTCTTATATAAAAAAATTGTGTCTGCAAATAAAAAGGAGTGAATTAGCTTCAAACATCATCAGTTCGAAAATTTTCTGAAGACCGAAATAATTTTCTCAATCTGACTAACAAGTTACAATTTGGAGAAGGCCCTCCAGGATGATGTGTTAAAAAAAATTGATTATGTTATGATAACATCAGAAAAAACGTGGTGATCCGTATCTTGAAGTAAGTTCATCATGAGTACTATTACTGTTATATATTATATTTGACAAATAATGTAGTCCCTACCTAAATGTAATATTTTAATTTTATGTATTATGATAATATTTTAATGAATTTTGAGTGTAATCATAATTCTATGCTAAGATATAATACAAGCAAGCAAATATTGGTTTCAATCAATCTTCTTGAAATTACACAGTTTTTGTTTCTATTTCTTTTTACCAGTCTCATGACAGTATCATGTTTTTGTAAAATATCATTAAATCACTTAATTGAAAACTAATAACGATGGACAGAATTCTATGAAATAAGATGACTCTTTTGTCATATATATGTTAATTATCTTATGAACACAGATGTTAAACAAAAATTCTTTCGAGTATAACAAAAAATTTTCATACAGAGACCTGTACGTACGTTAATGTAAATAGCCAACAATAAATATTTATTTATTTATTATAAGATTGTCATTTACACATATATGAAAAATTATGCAAATAAAACATTCCATTGTCGCTATTGCTTTAGCTTTGCAATTTGACATTGTTAATCAATTACAAAGATTATTAGCATACTGCATATATGAAAAACATTACTAGTAAATAATAATGAGATAATTATACAAGCATAAATGTACGTTTAGTATACTTTTGTTTTTTACCTATTCATTTATCCAAAATATACAAAAAAAAGACAAGGTCATAGTTTATAGACTATGAGCGTATTATCTAATCAATTTTTTTACGTCTTACCTGTACATTGATAAAAATCTTCGACTTTATTGTTGTGTATGAGTTAATGGGTTTTGCAAAGAATTTTCTATTTTATTATAAGCATTGTTATATCACCTCTATGTACTAAGACTCTATTTTAATATGCGCATATATATCAATACACATATATATTGTTATAATAAGCCGACATATAACAATAGGCAGAATACAAAAGAAATAATAAATAAATCGTGAATATGGTATGTATTATGAAAAAAATTATGCAATAACAGAAATAAAATCATAATACAAATAATAAGAAAGGCTTAATTGAAAATGATAGGAATGTTGCAATGACGAGTGTTGGTACTGCGTTTCGCCATTTTTCTCGTCATCTGGGGTCGAGTTTTGGAAGACCAGACCCGTAACAGATCACAGGAACGTTTTTCATAGGCTCTCAAGCGTTAATTTTCTAAATTATAGAATTTCAGTAGAAAACCGTGAAACCGCCCCACGACGGCTCTGTAAAACGACAAATCTACTTTGCGGGTTTTAATTAGCGAATATCCGATATCTAGGATACGCTTTACTGGAAACGGTCATTATTCAGTTGTGTATAAAATCGGAACGCTGTTAATTTGTGCGCTAATTAAGAAACTAACAACACCGAATAATTATTACTAACATTTAAAACTTCGATGATTATTTTCACCAAGGTCAACTAATTGGAATACATCTGCAAACAAAGTCAGTTCAATTCAAGGATTTCACACGTTGACTTAATGAAAAAAAAAACGTTTTGAACATCTGGGAGAATCGCCAATTACGTTATAAAGGTTAAATAATAAAAAATCAAATTACATTACATTTTTAGCTCACGGACATTAGTACCGCAAGTTCTGAATCTCTCTATCTGCTGCTACAGTTGTCAAAAAAATTACAATTAATAACTAGATAATGCCCACTGTTGAGCATAGGCCTCTCTAAAGGATCTCCACTACGATCGGTTCTGGGCTGCGCGCGTCCAGCTACTTTTCGGGGCCTTTATCAAATTGTCGGACCACCTAGGGTCTGCGAACACTACTTCTATCGGTATGCGGCCACCACTCGCGAACCTTAAAGCCTCATCGGCCGTCAGTCCTTCCAGCGTTGTGTTCTGCCCATTGCCTTTTAAGTTTAGCAATCTTTTGAGCTATGTCGATAACACTAGTTCAAAACCAAACTACCTCGAAGAACAACTAGGTCATATACGATACATAAATTATCACGGTTAATATTCTTAATATAAGTAATAAATATATATTATTTGTATTAACGGTATTATGAAGCCGTTTTTATTTATTTATTTAATAAGCACGCGTAAAGATCAGCTTAATACTTTTAGAATAATCTTCAAGTATATTTAGTTCTCCGTATATAAATCTTTAATAGTTGTCTAGACTAGAAACTATCCTAGCAAGTAAATAATTATCCTTTATGTATGTCTTATGTCTATAGCTATTTTGTGTTTACTAATAAACAATAATTTTTTTCGATTTGGACGTTTGTGTCGTTATTCTTACGTGATATGATAATACCTTTTCCGTTCTACATTAATAGGGCTACCATAAACATATTCAAAAATCTATTATTTATTTTTATACAAAATGTTTAATCTCTCCTGGGAGATATAGATATATCTGATCCTTTACTACATAAAAATATTAAATTTACTGCCTCCGTCGCGCAATGGCTAAGCGCTTACTTTATAAGAGCCCTTGATTTAGAAATTGGTTTATCATACATTTCCAGGATTTGAAATGAAATAACCATTAAATTAGATTTTAAATTTTTTTGACGTTTACCACTTTCATCCTCAAGTCGGAGTTCCTAGCCCGGGGCTAATTGTTTTGGAGTGTTAAAGGTTTTTATTTAAATATAAAAACCCCACGATAGTCTCCCTCAGTGCATTAGGAACGGCTCCGGCATATCCCACGGAACATTCCGGTGCCCCCATGCCTAATGCAAATTTTCACTAATGGTAGGTCTCAGTTGCCGGAGACCGACTCGGTAGGTACCACCGTAACTCCCGTTTCTGCCGCCAAACAACAGTGTGCAAACATTACTGTGTTCCGGTTTGAAAGAAGTTATAGCTAGTGATACGAGCGTAACGAGTCTTAACATCCTGTCTCAGGACGACGAGCGCATTATGGTGTTGTGTATACCATCATAATTAGCGCCACGTTGTTACGGGCGGACGTATCACTTACCATCAGGCGAACGTCCCACTCGTCTTGTCGCTTCAATAAATAAAAAAATAGAAATACAATAATGGAAGCATGAAAAAAATTGTTATATAATACAAGATTAGATTTCAATGTAGAAAAAAATTTAACTGGTTACACTACACATGTGCTCTCAATTCGTGATTAAAAGTCGGCGCTCATGAGGTTCACCTTGGGCTTGGGACCAGATCCCAATAAATTTTATTTCACCTATAGGTCGCTCAATAATCTGCTGATCGTACCAATACGTCTCTTATTTCAATAGCCTAAAGTAGATTTCAATTCACAGCACCATTTTGAAAGCGATAACAATTATAGGTTTATTAATCATCGAACAGGTAACTGTTCATGCAAAGTTACGACATTACCAAATAGGTTGATTTGGTGTATTGAGAAGCAGTTTAATGATAATGAAATCTAGTTCGGGTATTAACCCTGACGGTAGGTCTACGTAGGCACACAGGTAGACATATAGGTTCTCGCCTTGTCATGGCGGGGGGCTCAATAGCCGTGGCTTGGTCACCCACGGTGAAGCTAAGAGGAACCTACCCGTCCGGTCCGAGGCGTAAGGCCAGCCCGAGGTGGCCGCTCCAGGTGAGCTCCGTGAGCTCACCTCGGATGTGTGCCGGTGGGCTGCAGGGGCAGGGTTATACTGCCCTTTGCAGCCTAGATGGAGTCGCGGAGGGGAGAGGAGTGTTGATATTGCGATTCGTCGCTCTATGCACCCTCCGCGGCCTTATACTGGTGGTGGCGGAACCCAAGACCAGATCCGCCGCAGGAAGTCGGGAAAGTGTTCTCTTTTAGCTCCCATGGCTTCTGGGTAACGGATTAGGAGGGATTCGATATCAAGGTGACTATAAGAGGCCGAAGTGAAAGCGCGCTGTGTTCCGGCGTGCAAAAAAAAAAAAGAGTAGGCGCCCCCGCAGCACCTATTTTTACCGACAAACAGCAGTGTGCATATGTTACTCTCCTACAATTTGAAGGGCGCTATAGCTAGGGTAATTACTGAGGTACTCAAGATCTGACTCAAGGTGACGAGCGCAAAACAGTGAAGTATTTACCATCCTTACTCGCGCCACTTTATTATGAGCGGGTGTATAACTTACCATCAAATGAACGTCCCGCTCGTCTCGTCTCTTAATTGACGAAAAGAAAATATGCACCTCAATAGCATCGGACTCCAGCTGGCAATGTATTGCCATCATTGCGGCGGGACCAAGATCTCGTATAATAGGCGCTGAAAAAATGCTTCGCGTAGCAGTCCGCGCATATATCCTTGGTATACCTCGTTATTAATGAAAGATAAATAAACGAACCACTGTAAGTTGATGAAAGCGACTAAAAAAGTTTATGTAGATTTTTAAGAATACGCTAAGCGATCTCTGGGAAGACGGCAAACACGAAGTACATTCAAAAGATCACAATGTGGTGCTTTTTTTTTTTTTTTTTTTTGTTTTACGTGGGGGAAATGCCTATGCATACTCGTCCTCGCGGGGGCAAGGACGAGTTATGTCGGACTTGCACCGACTAAAACCCCCACGATGTTCCGCCTCATCGCCATGATGGCAGGGTCACGGGAACGCATGCACTCAACCGCGACCCTGCCGGCGCTGGCCGCTTGCGCAGCCCCACCTCGGGAGGGAGGGATGAATCCTCCCTTTCCAGGGCGCGCCGGAACATGCAGCGCGCCCCCTCCTCGACCTCATGCGTGTGCGGGCGACCGGTTCCCCCGAACCTGTCGCCCAGAGGCCATGGGAGCCACTGGAGAAAACCTCTCCCGGCTCCCCGCGGCGGAGAGATGTTAGGCCCGCCGCTACCTGTCAACGGCCGCGGAGGATAGGGAGAGCGGCGCATCTCAATACCGGCACTCCTCTTCCCCCGCGGCCCCACCGCCGCCGCATCGCCGGTGCGACACCGGTTGGCCGCAGAGGGTACTCCCTCCGCGACCCCACCTCGGCTGCGAGGGGCGGTATGAAACCGCCCCTGCAGCCGGCCGCTAGGGCAGCACACAGCCGCCCCTGCGGCGCCCGGCCGCTCCGGTGAGCTCCAGTTACCCCAACCGGTGCTCGAACCTGGAGCGGCCGCTTCGGCCAGCCCTTCGCCGCGGGCCGGCCGGGTGGGTTCCACTTGGCTTCACCGTGTTCCGCATCACGGTTACTAAGCCCCTCCGCCACGACAAGGCGAGAACCCGTTGGAGGGGACAATGTGGTGCTGTGAATTTGAATCCTAAATAGTGTCACATGATTGTAGGTCAAACGATCTCCTATCGTAAACTCGCAGGTTGTACCATATTTTTTATTTAAACTTAAGCTTTTTAAGTAAATTAATTGGCCTTAAAATATATTCTTGAGATTTCCTTTGACAAGTAAGTTTTTGTTTTACTAAAAAAATTAAATAAAACTTGGTATCATTGTTATGAAATGGTAATTTATTTAAAAATGGTTGATCAGTATTTGGTCAGGTCTTTTAAATTATAAAACACTACCTGTTCTCCGTCCGCTTTGCTAGTCGTATTATAGAATTAGATTTGAAATTTAGAATTGAATTTTGTCTGAAATATTCCCGTTCGGCGGTAACGCGCCGCTCCAGGCCCCCTCTCGTTCCTAACAACCCCGCAACTTTGGCAAATGAATTATGTAAAATCCATTTTTAGCTGACCTTCGAATGACAGAAGCAATATCTGTACCAAATTTTTAGTCTCACATTTAATAGTTTAGAAGATCTCGTCTTGAATCAATAAATATCTGTAATATAAAATTTTACTTGAAATTTTTCTGAAATTTTTCTTGAGAGCATCAGCAAACATAACGAATTTCTATAGCAACCGCATAAATAAAACGGAATGAAAACGTTAAGTTAATAAGAAATAAAATAATGAAGGATCTAACATTACATTAAAATATTTTTGTTTTTCATTTTCCATTTCTCACATTTTCATTTCCACTTACCAGCTTTTTGCATTTTGCATTTACCATTTTTCATTTGCAGAATACCCTTTTGCCTTTTTGTCTATTACTCATTTGTACATTTTCCATCGATCATTTGCTCATCTCCATTTGCCTATTACCCTCTACAAATCATTCCGTTTAGAATTATCATGTTCTCATGTCGAAAGGTTCATTAGTTTTTACATGATTAGCGAACAAACAAAACCGAATATAATTAAACATATACCTAGTCCGGCCATAAGTTCTGTTACCTATGATAATACATTTTTTTTAATGAAGTAGTGTAATATTATAAAAATTTATACCTACATATTTATTAGTCGCAGCAAAAAATAAAAAACAATATTCTATTCGTAATGGCCACCTTTGGCTTTTATCGGTTTGGCCACGAATCTATGGATTTACGCAGTTTGCAAGGGAAATTTTGACCTGCCATTGCGTAGTCCAAAGATTGTTTAAGAGACTCAATGTCGCCGTGTTTTTTAGAGTAGGCCATGTCCTTAAAAATTGATCATAATTTGAAGTCTAAAGGGTCTGGGCTAGATGAGAGCCAGTCTTCAGCTCTTATAAAGTCGGGAACCGTGTTTTCGAGCCAGGCTTGGTTAGCTCGCGCGTTATGACCAGGTGCAGAGTTCTGCTGGAAAGTCCACGGTATATTTTAAAAAAATGTATTGCTGAGGGGTTTTATAAAATGAAATAAGACTGTATCTTAATTTGGCTGAAGTTTTCACTTCTTTTCCACAAAAATGTAGTTTTGTGGCTCCTTGATAAGAGAAGCCCCACTAAACCATCACTGACGCATGATGATGCCCACGTTGTACCTTTCCAACCACTTAAGCTTATTTAGAACTGTGAGTGTACACTTTATCATTTTGCTTATTGTATAGTGTTCTTCAATCGTGAAATTTTTTTGATCGGTAAAAAGGATATTTCTGTGCCTTTCACCTATGTATCTCGACAGAAGGCGTTTTGATCGAGCGACTCTTTTTAATTGTAAAGGTTGATTTAGGGCATGTTCTGTATATCGACGATAAGCACCGAGCTTCAGGTTTTGTTTTATGATATGCGACAGAGTCCTAGCAGGAATCTTTACTTCTCGCAATAAGATTTTTTGCTTCTTAATGGGGTTTCGACGAATCCTGGCTTTAACAGCAATAACAGCCTTTTTAGTTCTACCGGCGCGCGGCCATCCCGATCTTTTCTGATCTACGACAGAGGAAGTGTTGTTGTATCTATTGATAGTACGACTTATGAACATACGGCTGATACCAAGCTTTTCAAGTGTCTAGAATATGACCGATGGGACCGGCTCCACATCCACTTTGTGCAAGGCGATCACTGCAATCTTATTTTCTTTAAGACCTCATTCCATATTGTAATTTGATAATGAACACGAAAAAATATATGAAATGGTGCAAAATTGATAGAATTTTTTAAAATAATGTACATGTTTCAAATTCAAATTAATTAAAAAGTTGAAAAAAAGAAATGTTTCTATGTAACAGTATTTATGGCCAGACTAGTTATATTGTATATAGGAGGATATAAGCTAGACATAACCATTTATAATTTTGGTTACGATTCTAATCCGCAAATCCCGCTTTGGAAAAAAACGGTTTAAATGGATAAAATATTTATGTAATTGATCATGTACATTTAGAGATAATTAAAGCATTTAATTATATCTATATCTTTTAGAATGTTGAACGAGCAAGACTTGATATTGGCACGGGCTTTGGCAGCGGAGTCCCGAGAAAATTCCCCAGGTGGTTCCCCAGCGCCTCTCCGGAAAAATCCCTTGGATAAATTGGTCGACAAACTGAACACATTTAGGTAAAACTTACATACAAATAAATATTTTAGTTTTCAATAATATCCAAATATGTTAATGTTATTTTCAGATGCGTTAAAAGTTTTTTTAAAATTTATTGACAATTGTTACAGATTTACTTAACATATTACATATTTGCAACATTGAATAATTTTAATATTATAAAATTTTTTATAGTATAAAACGATGCGATTCGCGCCAGAAGGTAAACAATTGCTATCACGTGACAATCTTTTTTTATTCAACGAAGCGACGCGACGAGCAGAATGTTCAGCTGATGGTATGTAATACGCATGACCATAATGTGGCGCTAGTTAGGATGTCATACATTGCACAACATAGATATAACACATAAGATGTTAAGTATCGTTACCCCAGTAATTATACTAGTTACAGCGCCCTTTAAACCAGAACACCGTACTGTTTGCACAATACTATTGGGCGGCTGCAATAGAAGCTGCAGTGGTATCTAGACAGTCTTCGGCAACAGAAACCTACTACCAGTATCTTTAGCAAAAATGTAGAGAGAATACTATTTTACAGTTAGAATCAGAAAATACACAGAACTTATCACTGCATAATATAAATTGGTGTTTTTGTGTTAGCCCGAACCCGTTAAAAAAATTTAAAACAAATATCACAGAAAACAAAAAAAAAATTGCAATGAATAAAACAATTTTTTTAATTGAGAATATTTTCGATCGAAGAATATAAATATAACAATGTAGCTTTCGCGTTTTACTCGTGGTAGGTCTTTCTTGCTGGAAACCATCTAGGCAGGTACCACCGTAGCTCTCGTTTCCGCCGCCAAAGAATAGTAGATAAACAGTACTGTATTCCGGGTTGGAGGGTGCTGTAGCTAGTGAAATTACTGAGGTAACGAAATTTAACATCTTACGTCTTAAGGCAATGATAACAGTGCGATGCAGTGTCAACCTAATTGGGGCTATATTGTTATGAGCAAGCGTCTCACTTACCATTAAGTGAATGTTTGGCTCGTCTTGTCGCTTTGTTAAATAAAATAAAAATCTATTTCATAGCATCGTAGATTTTACAGATACCATAAAAAAAGTTCATATTTCTAAGAATCACGTTAAGCTTCATCTTTGCGGTATTTTTTTCTTCCCTTTAACGGGTTTTCTTAAAATGATTGTGCCGTGGTCCTGTCAGTCACTGGAGTAAAAGTAGATAAAAAAAAATATCTTAACCAAATCCTTAGATAATGCATATGTCCATCATCTGAAGTAAGATTACACTAACTTCTATACCCATGACCATTGCCATATAATACTAATTAATTTATTAAATGTAATAAATCGATATAATGTATGAATAAAGGTAGAAATAGCAAGAAATAATAGGAGCGTCGTGTTTGTAAGACAACGAAAACATGTAAGCAGAAACTTATAAAAGGAAATAGTAAATGTAGGACATCACAAAATACATATCGTCTAAGGATATTTCATCAATATCACGCTCGTAATGCTACCCCAAAACCTTAGTTTTTCCTGATACTTATACAGAAACGAGTTAAACGAGGCTCGTAAGGCATGCTAAAGAACGATAAAACTACATGCCATTTATATTTAAAGTTGGGAAATATAAGTTAATAAATATTTTAATAATCAAAATATACTAATACCTAAAAGAGCATGAATGTAAGTTGCTTTATGTGAATCTTTATACTCTATGGTCTTATAAAAAAGATCTATAAATTTGTTTATTAATTTGTAGTAACACATATAAGTCCAAATAACCTTAATAGTTTAGCTGTTTTTTATAATTATAGTTATTATTATTCTTGAAATGTACGTTAAATCGTATGTCACTTTTATACGTCAGTTGCTTACGACAGTGAAATTGCAAACATACAAGATAACCTATTCTAAAAGAATTAAGAATAAATACCATTTGTACATATACGTGGAAATGTTGTAATTACTTAAGATGATTAAATTCAGATGTTTTAATAATGGTTTCGATTCATAAATTGTTTACAAGAACATACGTAGCGTAAAGT
Source organism: Ornithoptera alexandrae (assembly GCA_029030555.1). Taxonomy (NCBI): domain Eukaryota; kingdom Metazoa; phylum Arthropoda; class Insecta; order Lepidoptera; family Papilionidae; genus Ornithoptera; species Ornithoptera alexandrae. The sequence continues at coordinate 2,991,568 of JARDVY010000293.1, read as the reverse complement.
AACAAAAATGGATTACAAATCAAAATTTAAACACGCTGCGTCTAGCAAAGAAATTACTGAAGAAGAAGAGAGGTATGTAATTATTTACAACTTTCACTAGATTATTTTATAATTTAAGATGAAACTGACAAAAAGTTTGTGTAGTGATAAATAGAAAACAAATTAACCTGTGTGGCATTTTGTATTCCGTCACAGGTTATAGAAAACAACTTTTAAAGCAGATTATTGAATACGTCTGTCATTGATAGAATATTAATTAATTTCTTCACCGAACATTATCTTGACGAAATTATTACTAATAATGTAAATGATGTCGTATGTAAAGTTTTTCATTTTTACTGGGAGGTATTTTTTATGAATTAGTATTACATAGTTTACCATAATTTGATCTCGCCATATTTTATTACAAATTAAAAAATTACAAAGAACATATATATTTGCTAATTTTTATACTTATCGGTTTAATAATCCATTATTTGTTCATACATTATACATTACTATCAAATAGTGTACTAAATTTTACAAAAGCTTTTGTTCTAACGCTCTTCATATTAAATATCTGGTAGTCTTGTATATTCTAGTCATTTCGGAGATAACTTTCAATCGACAGACAGATAAAAAAAAATATTTTTTTTTTTCATAAATCAATCATTGTCTATAAGTAAAAATATTTTTATGTTACGAATAGACACACGCAGTGTCGTCGGATAAGTAGCCAAGAAAGAATGGAACATCTGGTTTGCGATATTAACTCCGTTTATATTCCATATTTTTCTTATAAGCACATGGTACGACAAACTGCATAAAAATATACTATGAGTTGGAAATGAATATTACGTTACTTATACCTTAATACATATTATACCTTCTTGGAAACTAATACTAGGTTTCAAAACCTAGTTTCAGAAATACTCTGCGGCCGATGTACGTTGAAGTCTGTTAAAATTTTAACGACTATAAATTGTTTAAAAATTGAGCAAAACGAAATGAAATGTGAAATAATAGTGATAAAATCCGAAAAGTAAGAAAATAAATATCACATAATCGATATAATGTCGAATTTTCTCTTTTGCAATATAAATGAACATAAACTCTAGTTGGACTTTTCATAACTATGGATTCAGTATCATTCCAAGAAATTACTCTTCAAAATTTCGAAATAGGCTCCTCTTCATGGGTAGATATAACTCATATCAATAATCCACATAGTTTCTACGTGCGACCTATTTCTTATCGAATATACATGCCGATGCTTGAGGATCATGGACAACAAGTTTCGGCTCTAGAAGTGCGCCTACAAATGGACGTTGTATATAAATCAAAAATGCTCAAGCGCTACTGTAGAGGACAAATTTTTTGTATAAATCGATATAGTGATGTAATTACTTATGATATGTTTGCCATTGATTATGGTTTTTTGGATAAAAATATTTCATTGCATCAAATTTATCACTCTTACCATAAATATAAGGTGCCCCCATTATCTTCTCACTGTCAATTGGCAGATTGTAAACCAAAAAATGTTGATTGGGATAATAACATTGTGGATGCCATGAAATGTTTCATTGGTGTTGAGAGAGCAAAATTAAAAGTTAGAGGAAAAGCATGTGATAAGCTCATAGTTGATGTAATAAATACTTGTCCAGATGATATTGCTACAATGCTCGCACTAACAGGATACACAACCTTTGGTTATAATAACAATGTAATAAGTTGTATACCAACACTAAAGCCAGAAAAGCATTATTACACATTTAAGAAAGTGGAAATAGGTAACACTTTGTATGTTAGAGTACAATCAGGGAATAACTTAAACAGCTTTTATGTTGCACAAATTGATGACTATAAAGAGTATGTTAAAAACAGGGAACATTTAATGCTATATTCTAAAGAACAATCCAGTCTTAGTCCTGAAGATATGAAAATCAACAAACCTGTTAGTGTTTATGTGCCTCATTATGGAAGATATGAGCGAGGAATAATTAAGATAATTACTGTCCCTGAAGAAAAAGCAATTGTGCAATTAGTTGATTGGGGAACTGATACTGAAGTTAATATTTCGAGGATGAAGCCATTGGCTTCATTTTATTTTGTACAACCTGCAATTTGTATTTATTGCTCTGTAGAAAAAAGCCAAGAATGGGAAAATAATTTACAAAAAAATTTTTATCCAGGTTATGAATTAATTATAACTGTTAAAGAAATTGGTAATCAGTTTGTAACACCAAATATTGTTAATATATCTACAATATGAAATGTACATAAATATTAACAACATACACTTTTTAGCTATTAAGTTTGAAATATTATCACTTAATTTATTCATCTGATGAATATGGTGTTTATTAAAAAAATTATCTAATTTTAATAAAATTTTAGTTTGTAATATTATGAACAACTATACCACCAGTAAGTTATCTATTATTTGTTTAAGAATAACAACATTAATATCACATATTTACACATATTTGATGCCATGACATGACAAACTACATTTTCACCTGATGATAAATGTCATATACCCATAACATTTTGCTGCTTGCTAGTTTAGTATATTCACTATGTTGTACTTGGTGTCATGAATTACATGATGTTAAGTAATTTTACCTCAATCGTTTCTCAATATGTTATGTTCTCATATTTTCTTCAATGTACTATTAAATATTATTTGGTTACTTATTAATTTATTTCGAATACTTGGTAGCGTTTTTCTTTATGTAAATCTACTTTAATAAATGTCCACCGGTTATTATTGATTTATACTCGGGTTTGAAAAATGGCGTAAATGTAGATTTAGTAAATAGCTTTTGTGCCGTATATTTTGCGAAGTGAACGCCTGCAATTTTAAGTGAAGCAATTTTTTTTAGTAAAAATTTTTGTCACTAATCTGACTACGTGTGGCAGAGCTACTGTAGGCGTTAATTTTGATTTAATTGTAAAAAAATCTAATTTATCGTTTAAACTTTGATACGTTTATAATTACATAAGTGTACTATTTTTATTATAAAACATGATAAGATGGTGGCGGTTAGAAAACAGTGCGAAGATAATAGCGTATAAAAAGTTTAAGTGATCCTTATATCTTTCACAACATGCCATAGACGAGGTGGTAATTAATCTATATAATATAGTGATAACTACCTAAAGTATATTTAAATTTGTATATCTCTCATATGCACTGATAATATATACCGTCGATTCCTAGAAAACGATGAAGATTTCGTTATTTAAAAAAAAAAAACACCCGCAATTTATTTAATGTGCATATATATATATATATATGATAGGAGAAATATTAAAATATAACCATGGTCTTTAAATTGCGCATTGTGGCTATGCTATGACATCGATACTGGACCAAAACCGCGGCACCAGACCTCGCCTCACCTCACGCTCGTCGTTCATTCGCCAACCAACACCCCGGTTCGTAACAATTTTAGGACAATGACTCTTGACCCACAGCCTGCCTTGTAATTTTAGAGACATTCATTTCGTACGAAAAGGTGTCGGCACACAATAGAATTTCTTTTCAAGTCAGGTTATCGACAACAATGGTTCGAAATCGACAAAATTGTTTATTCAAAATAAAATTGGTCTGTATTTGTTAAGCTGATTTTTAAAAAATGTTACTGGTTCATTCCGTTTGTAATAATAATATATATTTGCTTGGTGTTTTTTTTCGAGTAATGCTTCTGATTCTTTGACAAGTATTTTTTGCTTCCATCACATTATTGCTACATGCTATTTCATTAATTAGAAATTATCTTCCTGAGTTTTTTACTATTTTGTTAACATTTTAAGGATACAAATTATAAAATAGATAATTAATGACATATTTAAATAGTTCATTTTATATCACACACTGACATGGTCATGGACAAATCAATATAAGTGTAAGAACATTAATAATGGAGAAATTAATTAAAAAATTATGTCAATATTTAATCTTTATCATTTATTTTTATGAAATAATTAAAAAAACAAAAATGTTTGTATTTATTATAAAATACCTAAAAAATTCACATTCATTTATACATAAGTTAATAATAAAAATTACAATGAATTTGAAAAAATTGTGATGATTATTGCTTTGCATCAGTTAATAAATAAAAACATTAATGCGAATCGTGATACTGTTTAACGATAACAATACCGGTATTAATTAATATGTTTTCCTTATTAAACGATCACAATGAATACGTTGTCAGTATGTCTTACCTTATGTGTTTTTTTTTGTGTTTAATACAACTTGAGGCAATGATTTTATAATGAACAATAGGCTGTATGGAGAAATCCAAAGCCTTTAAATCCACAATTATAATTATAATTAAGGTTTTTTTAATTTGTAACCTTGTATTATTTTTTGCGAGGTGGAAGGTTATGATGATTTTTTCGTATAGTATATTTCCTATGTAGGAACTCAAGATGAATAAATAAAAAGTTACCTATACTACAACCGTTAACTTAAGCATGATGTTTAAGTTTTCTTTTGTTCACAAGTTCACCATTGTTATACTAGAACAAATGTTAATGCTATATAGAAAAAGTAAACAGAAAACGAATTTTTCACCTCAAATGAAACACGTCAAATTGAAATTAATTTGTTATAAACTAAATATTTTATTAGTGTATTTGCCTATGAGAAAAAAAAATTCCAGTCTCAATTTTTTAAAACGTTAATTTAAATTGATAAATTTTTTAGGTACAAAATCAAAAATGTTGAATTAGAAACTTTTAAACTTTAATTGATAGTCTTATCTAATATTCTCAACAAGTTGATCTCTGTGTATTACTTACTGGTCATATATGTCGGAGCTTAATAACTGTTATAAGTTTCTGTTTTACTATCATCTGCTTTTTTTACTCTTACAATTTTAAACTACAATACAAATAGAAACAAATGTATAATCTTATACATTAATAAAATTATATTTATACTCAGAAAATTATGTAAAAAATTTGCTCCTAAGTTTTCTTGCTTATGCACATTACTCTTACTCAAAATCTCCTTTCGCTCAATTTAAGACAATCTGATTTGTCTTAATTTTTCAGTGAGCGCATTCGTGTGAAGTTTTACAATTTCTATCCACATTTAGTATGTAATTAAATTCATTTAACTTAATTATACTATTTCGTGAATTTACCGGTTGCTCTATTTTTTATACACGTCATAGTCTAAACGAAAGAGACGTTCACCTCATGGTACGCCTGCAAATAATCATGCAATAATCTGAAGCACGTCACTTTAAGGGAGATATTAATGTTTTTACTCCAGTAAATTTATTAGCTACGTGTATCACTGAAGTTTGCTACCTGTCTCGCGACATATATTACTATCAATATCGATTTATTTCGTTAACGCATACTTATTGCTATCCTGTACATTTTAAATATATTTAGTGACGCGACGACTGCTTTACTTGACGACATTAAGTTTTAAAACATCATTTAAAATTAATGATAACAAATAGTACCGCCGTCCACGCGAGAAGCACGCGCCGATAACATTATTTTGCACAATGTTGATTTATGTCAATATTTATATCACTATTAATATACAAATATAGCATTTAATTATTCCACGAAGCATCGGTAAGTGATATGCCTGGTCACAACAATGTGGCGTTGGTTAGGATAATATACACAGCACCGCATTGTGGTCGGCGCCTTGGAACAAGATGTGGGAGACTCGTTAGCACAGTAATTTCATTAGTTTTAATTGTCGAACCGAAACAGTAACATTTACACATTACTAAAGGCGGTAAACGCTGCAGTAGTGCCTACCTACACAATATTTTACAAGTAATCTATCACCAATGTAAGAATTAAGAAGTTACAAAGACACTGTCATCGAAGCAATCAGTTTGTATGGGGTATTATATAAACAACATTTATTACTATGTGCGTGATAAAGATAGGACCAGTCCATGTTTGCAATTTCGCCAAGTGTCATGTATATTCACTGGTCACAATTACTATCAGTCGCTCTGCGCCTTCGGTAGAGTTCGGACGTGCGGTGGTAAGGGACGGCGTTTTAATAGTTACTTAATTATTTTTAAATACTTCAATTTGCAATTCTTCAGCCTCGAATATATTTAAGAATAGTGTACGAACCTCCACGTGTGTTTCGCAATAGCGTTTCGTGCGGCGGTGTGTATCAGAAGGTTACCGGTCCGACGTTGTTGTGAAACTTTGCTTTCGGACATGCACGTTGAATAGTTCTTTCGCGGAGATACGCTTTATAGAGTATTTAATTTTTGTTTATGACATGTGTTAAAATTTTACGCGCGCGATGTCTATGGAGTCATTATGGTGTTTCTCCGAGAGCGAGTTATCGGCTCTTAAACTTACAAAAAGTGCTGAAAGGCCGGAGTATAGATTTTCGAGGAGGAGATCGTCTAAGAGTTTGATACCGCAGGCTTTGCTACACTGCCAGGAGTCGCAGCCGAAGCTGCTCCGCCGCAAACGCTCTGGAACTTGGCCGTAAGTGTTGAAACTGTAAAAGTTTGATAAGCTACAATTATTACATATGCATCTTTAGTCTGATTAAACGATTTGATAAAAATACTATACGTCTCTAACTTACACTAAGTTCAACAAAAAATAAATAAGATATATAATCGACATCCCTATTGGTAAATTTCTACAAAACTTCAATATTAAAAAAATTACCAAGTTGTATGCTTTTTCGTTCGAAACTGCACTTTCTAGACTAAATTTCAGAGCAATGCAGAGACTATTTTTAATATGGAATAACCTTACACAAAGGTGTAAAAACGACGGAAAAGATGAATGGCCCTAAATATAACTTTATTAAACACCATTAATATAGTATGTGATCAAAAATAAGCACTGAATCCTAGTTACTTCTTTCGTATTTCTATAAACACACACACTAAACACACAATCATGCGTAGGCTAATTCAATAGTTTTAGGAGATAATAAGCTGTAAGCTTTCGAAATATTATTTACCTAATCTTAACGTACTTGAAGGTTCAAAGAGCGGACTTAATGTTTAAGTCGCATTCACTGTCAATAAACCCTGTTAGAGAGAGCAGATATTATAAGCAGGTGTAAAGAAATAAATAAGATTTTAGATAAGGATATAAAATAAACAAAAATTTAAATAATATTAACATATAAAATTACAAAAATATTCGTCTACACGAATCGCCTTCACATTGGATTAATCTTCCAAGTAGCGGAGACGAAGCATCCTCTATTAAAATAACCTTCATTATTGAGTATTCGGTTAAAACATTTGACTTTAAGCATCACTTTAAAAATACGTAAATACATACGTATTGAAATAAGTACAACCATTTGTTAACGTGAAAATAACGGTTCATCCATTAAATAGTCATGAAAATTCGTTCCACTGATTCATGTTGGTCTCATTTGTTAATGACGTTATAATAAAAAAAAAATTAAACATTACATATGATCTAGGGCCCTCTGTCCATATTACATATGATCTAACATACTTTTTTTTGTTATCGGAGAGGAAATCTAAAACGATACTCTGTTTGTAGGGGAAGACCAGGTTATGTCAGATTTTTGCCTACTAAAACCTGATCGGTAGTCACCCTCAGTGCGTTGCAAGAGCCCTCAGGTTCTCGTATAGGACGCACCTAAAACGCCTCCCAGAGAGGGTTATAACTCTTTTCGGCATCCACGCTTTGGTACGACAAGCATTAGACCACCTCGTACTTGTCGATCACCCACTTTCGAAGGCCACGAACCCGAAAATCTGTTTAGTCGCAGTCTACGACAGACAATAGTTGTCAAAGAGTTCTATTCTAAATATTCCGAAACTATAAGGCAAACATCAAATATACCTTAGTTTGAACTAATATGGTATTTTAGACCCAAGAAGCACAAAGATATAATTTTACCTACATCTAGAAAAAAAGTGTTAAATTAAATCTTAATGTCATCTCAATGCATGACTTGATATATTTGACAAATTTGGAACTCGAGTCCGATATTTAAATAAATCCAATATATATAGATTTGGAAGTTAGTAACGTTTTTTGTCGGTGCAGTAGGAAATCCTGACAATTGCATATTATATATAATAATGTCCTTTCTCTTTTTCTGATTTATGTAAGAGTCGTTAGCCTTTTATTACTTTACAATTTCAAGTTTCCGTACATCGCCATCGGAAGCAATGACCGGACTGCGCCGCGACTTCTATGGCTGCATTCGCCTCACCCCATTTAGGTTTAAATTTGACCCACATAGCAGCCAGCGCGTTAAAACCTTCGCATAAATTTTGTTTATGATCGTTAAATTTTAAAATTCAATATTTATCTTTGTTAAGACTAATGAATTGTTAATTTATGACATGAATCTATAATGATGAAAATTTTGTAACTTTTCATATGCAAATCACAATCGTTTACATTTCGGCATAAAATGTTTTCTATTCAAAAAATTCATTTTAAGGGTCGAGAAATGTGGTTACAAACAAGATCAGAACTACATAAACTTATATATGTATATGCGTATATACATTCATTTATCATTGCTTTATATCTTATAAAAAATATGTAATAAAACTCTTGAATACTCGTGTATCGTCGTTTATGGTGCAGACTCATGAAGTACGACGGTATTTCACACCGGAACAGCTTCCAATGTTTTATAAAGCTTAGTCTAATTGCGTGAGGAATACCTCTGCTACATTTGGACTGGTGCTGCCAAATACCAACTGGCTGTTTTGGACCCCGTTAAGGGGCGTGCCATAAGGCTAGTGGATGACCATGAGCTGTCAAGTACAAAACTTGATAGCCTGAGTTACCAGCGTAAGGTAACGAATATTTCGCTGTTTTGCCGAAAGCATTTCGAAGAGAGTACGCAAGTATCGAAGGATTTGATTCCGTCATCGCCCTTTGCTGCGATGATGGCACGTATGGACACCGCAGGCATTCATCCTTCGTTGTCGAAATCGCACGCATTAGGACAGAAGCGTTTCGCTTCGACCTTCTTGATACGAACAGCGAATGGTTAGATCAGTCTGCCGGGATCAGTATTTCCGTATGATATAAGATTCTTTAAAAGATTCAATAGGTTACTTCTAGACCAGTGTTCTATACCATAAAAGGTTATATAGACGCTTACCATCAGGTGGGATCGTATCCAAGCGCTAGTGTATATAATAAAAAAGACTTCGTATACTTAGTGGCTACCTTGTGGTAATAACTTCTTGTGGTTAAAATATTAACATAAATTAACCACAAAAGTTTGACTTGGTAAAGTCGTACTTTTAAAGTTAGACAAGAAATCTAGGTTTGTTAAGACGTAGCAGCCTAGTTTCCCGCTTTTGACCTGCCGTGACCTCCACTTTTAAGCTGATGTCTAAACTTACCACATTTGCACATATGTTTATAACCTATTTAGGAAACAATATATTGTATAGGAAAAATAGTTTCGTTGTGTATGTTATCTATATGTGACGTGATTAAAAGAGTTTTTATTCAACCTGTTACGTCGACTAAATAAATATCGAGCTGTGCAGTAATTTCATGTAATTGCTGTTCTGCCATTGGATTGCAGTACATTTTCTATTCGTAGTTCTCCCTTGATAGATGTAGCAACTAATTACTGACGACCATTTATGTACTTTTATTGGTGATAGGTGTCTGTTGCCGGAGATTGTCTAGATAGGTGCCACTGAAGCTCCTATTTCTACCGTCAATTTATAGTGTGCAAACGTTATTATTTTTTCGGTTTGAAAGGCGTAAGGTAGCTAGTCAAATTACTAAGGTAAGGAAACCTAATATTTCAAGTCTCAAAGCGACGAGCACAATGTGCTGCTGTGTATACTATCCTAACTAGCGCCTCATTGTTATGAACAGGTGTATCACTTATCATTAGGTGAATGTCCCGCTTGTCTCATCCCCTTGAAAAATAAAAAAAAATTAAAGTTATGTATACGAAATGTAAACCATCTAGGAGTTTAACAATATCAAAAAATTGCCGTCTGCTATTAGGTACAGTATACTTACTAGTCATAGTTTTCCTTTGATAGATATATGTAACTAATTACTACAGCATTAATGAATGTATTAATTTTAGAGGGGCACGAGAGGTGTGCTAGTGAAGTTATAGTGGTAATGATAAAAGGCATTGTTTTATATCACAAGATTGTAATCGCAGTATCGCGCATAGCAACCTTTCTAACCGGCACCACATTGTTACAGGCAGACGCAAACCGAAAGATGAGTCCTCTCCCTTTGTTTGTTTATAAAAATAAAACCGTAGATATAATACTTTCTCATGGTTATATAATATTTATTGAAAATAGTTACAATGCAGACATTTTCATTGTTTTCTGAGTCTAGTTTTATAAATATTGCCTAATAATAATATTGCACAAAAACTTCGTTTGACTTTCATGTAATCAACGAACCAACAAAAATATTCGTTATTATATGTACACTGTCAAGAACTGCATAAACTATACATAGTTAAAAATATTTTAAATGAGTTTATACTTAATCACTAAGACTCCTAATGTTATGTTGAATGTTTATATATCTATGGTTTTTACTATACATATGCGAAAATATATTCACGTTAAATAGTTAAATTTTATACTAATTATTTTTCTAACAAAAAATTATAACAATTATGGAAATTTATTTTAAATAGCTGTGGTCGTAACATGCCGGTTTCCTTACAATGTTTTTTTTCACCGGAAGCTGTGCTTCAACCAGGGGTTAAACCTACACCTCATTGTACTTATTTCCTTGTAACATAAGATTTTAAATATCGTTACCATAGTAATTTCATTAACTACAACGCACTTCAAACTGGAACACGGTAACGTTTGCACAGTACTAGCGACAAAAATAATGCTGCGGTGATACCCGTCTAGACGGTCTCCAGCAACAGTGACCTACCAGCAGTATTATTTCCTCTTAATTGCCTCCGCGGCGTAGTGAGTAAGCGCTTGCTTTGTAATACGGAGATCCCCTGTTCAATTCAGCAGTCCCATTTGGATTTGGCACTAGAGTTTTTCTTAACCCATCTTCCTAATTATCACCCTCATATTGTAAATCCGCCATAACAACATTGCCATGTCCCAGCTGCCAACGTATGATAGAGACAGTACCATGGGCTAACACGTTGCACCATCCAAGCCCTGATTGTCACTTAAGTTAACTTAGCTAATTGCAGATAAAAAATAGTAATTTTCCTTATAGTGTTTTAGCTAATAAGTTTTCTTTTTATGTCACGCTATGGTCATTTGTAGCGGCAAAGTAATTCTGTATCAACTAGACACACACTAATAACAAAAAAAAAACTCCATAATATATCAACATAAGTACATCTCCAAAAAAACATATCTTTAATAAATAAGGAAGCGGAATAAATGTGAAGGCTGTTTTGTTTGTTCTATTGTTTATACAAATGTTAATACAAACCAAACTTAATGTATATGTTAAACTGTAAAAAAAATTTTCCTTCAAATGTATAGTATACATATTCCACTTAAAGTATATCTAAGTATATGTCACACATATAATTTATATGTATCTATTACACCAAATTAATTACCTGTATAAATATTTATTTCCGTTTTCATACTGTATTAAATGTATTGTAAAAGTAAAATGTATATCTCATATTCTAATCGCTTTTTTAATCAGTATGTGTATACGTACATATTATATTTATGTATATATAAAGATTATATATATGTAGATTATATATATCTCGTAGGAGATATCCAGAAATTCATAGTCTCATCACGAGATGTCTGAAACTAGTAGACATAAACACTCAAAAGTTTATAGAGATTTTAATTCTGTCATTTAGAGATTCGCTAAGAATAGATTTTACAAAATTCCTCCCCCCAAGAGAGTTGCAGGGGTGTTAGGACCAGCAAAGCAGGTAAGGAACAACTAGTTTCTGCCCCGAACAGGTTCCCGCCTTGTCGTGGCGGTGGAGCTCAGTAGTCGTGGCTTGGTCACGCACTGTGAAGCTAAGAGGAACCTGCCCGGCCGGCCCGAGGTGGCCGCTCCAGGTGAACTCCATAAGCTCACCTCGGATGTGTGTCGGTGGGCTGCAGAGGCAGTTTCATACTGCCCTTTGCAGTCGAATGAAGTCGCAGAGGGAGAGGAGTGTCGGTATTACGATTCGCCACTCTCCCTACCCTCCGCGACTAAGCGGTGCCGCACCGTTGATGCGGCGGTGGTGTGGCCGCGGAGGAAGAGGAGTGTCTGTATTGCATTCCGCCGCTCTTCGTATCCTCCACGGCCGTATAATGGTTGGCGGCGAAACCCAAGACCGGATCCACCGCAGGTAGGCGGGAGAGTTTTCTCTCTTGGCTCCCATGGCCTCTGTGTGACGGATTCGGGGGAATCTGATTACCAGGTTACTGTAAGAGGCCGAGGGGAGGACGGGCTGTGTGTTTCGGCGTGCCCTTACAGAGGTGGAAAAGGGTTTTATTTTGCTTGAAAAGTTCATTCCCCCGGACATTTTTGAGCCTGGCCTTGTTCTTATCTCTTCGACAATTTCTTATTTATTTCCCCTCTTCCTCTTCCTCTCTCTTTCCATTCTCATCTTTTTTATCATTATTTATTCCTCCTATCTCCATCCCTATCATTTCTTTCATACGTCGCGCTATAAATAAGGGAAACGGCCGTTCTTTACTAAATTTCTTTCTTATGCTACTTTACATTTTGCCTTATTATTACATTTTCTTTAATAATATCTTTATTCTACATTTTTTGTTGTTCTTATGGTTATCTTAATTCTACTTTACATTTTCTTTTTCTTATTTCTATTACATTTTATTATTATTCTGCGCTTCTTTTCCGACCTTTACCAAATTTATTTTTTTATTTATTTTACATTTTGTTCTTTTATATAGTCTTTGTTATGATATTTTTACAATACTGCAAAAAGATCGGACGGCTGTGGTCTTCCCTCATCAGGCGATCGTACTACCTCCGTCCCCATCTTTTCGCCTGTAACCATATCTATTTTCACTCTTTGCGCCCTATACACTCGTACAGGCAGTCAGCGATTAGATGCTGCACGGCCTGGTCCTTGCTCGAGTCACAGGTACATGAAGGACTCTCCTTGAGTTTAAACCTGTGAAGGTACTCCGAGAATCCTCCGTGTCCTGTGAACATTTGGACCATGTACGGCTCTATGTCTTCCGGAGGACTTTATGGGTCGATTTGACGTCCGGGAAAAACATTCGCGTGGTGGACGCCATACTGCCGTTCATATAGCGCCTGTTCCATTCGCCGAGCATAGCTTGCCTAAGCTGCCGGTTCACAAATGAAAAAGTGCATCCCTCGTAGTCCGCTCGTCTTTCACTCTTCAGGGCCACGTCCTTGGCCAGTTGATCCGCCCTCTCGTTGCCCAGCGTCCCCGCGTGCGCTTTTACCCAAATTAACCTTCCTTTTCTTCCACCTTTACTTTCGCTACATTGTCTTTCACTCTCAACTCTAAAAGGGTGAAGGATGTCTGGTCTTGCAACTGTCTCTAGGGCGGATCTGGAGTCGCTCAGTGGAAAGGGAGGGGGGTTCTTTCCTCTCAATGTGGGGCTGCATGGTGCAGCCGGCGCTGGCGGGGTCACGGAAGTGTGCGAGGAGCATTCCCGTGACTCTGCCATAATGCGACAAAGTGGAATATCATGGGGGTTTTAGTCGGTGCAAGTCGGACATAACCTGTTTTTGCCCCCGCGAGAACCGGTATGCGACGGCGTTTCTTCCACGTAAAACAAAAAAAAGAACAACTAGTCTATAACACGACTGAATGATAACGTGTAGCTGATGGTAAGTAACTACGCTTTTCTGTAACAATATAGTTCTAGTTGAATGTATTATGTAGTGGTCGGAGACACAAGATATCAACTCTCGTATCTCTGTAATTGTATTAGTTACATCTCCCTTCAACGGAACACACTAATGTTTGCTCATTACTGTTTGGCGGAAATAAGAGCTGCTGTGGTACCTACTCAGACGGCCACCAGCAATAGAAACCGACACCTGAGACTTTGGTAACGAGACACAATATCTTATGTCTCAAGACGACGAGCACAATGTAATCTGATGTATAACAATGTTATGGACGGACGAATCACTTACCATCAGGTGAACGTCGCGCTCATGTCGTCAAAAAAACCACCAGTTAAAAATGCTGTAGATTAAAGTGTTATTTTTCAATAAAATAAATTACACATCTATAAAATAATTTACGCAATCATATTTCGATATTTTTCAACAATAACATGCCCCTGAGCTAATAACACCGAATCTTAATTGGCTTAATTATCGAAGAGTTTAAAAAAATACTTTCAAAAACAATAAATACGATCATCAATCAATCAAGTCCGAAAATCAAGTTAAAAATGTTTTAATTAAGAAAGCATACTATAGTCTTGATTAATATCTGAATGATAATTATGTATATAAATAAAACTCGTTGATTATCAAGTACAATGTTACTTAGAATATAAGACATTCTGGAATTTAAAAAAAAAATAAGTACATAGTTGCTATTCCCTGCCGACTTTACTCGCTGTGACTCCTCCGCGACACTCTTTGGAAATGGAATTTAGTAAAATTCATTCATAAGTGAGTGAGTGATATTCAGGATGGCAGAAGCAATATCTTTATCAAATCTTGGGTAATAACGTCTAATAGTTTCGAAGACCTCGTAAAGGATCAATGAATCTCTGGACACTCCAAATATATCTGTATATATATATAGGGGATTTGTACATTTATATATAGCTCGCTAAATCTGCTACTTTCAATAAGTGAATCAATTCCTATTTAGATAAAAAATTGTCTTTAGTGCTTTATTGGCTAAATAATGGAAAAGATTAGAAAAAAATTGTTTCTGGAACAGTCTTACATCTGTTGATGGTCATAAAAAATATGTTCAAAATGGTTTATAATAATATATGAAAAAATTTGTCATTTTTGAAATATTTACCTAGCAAATATTTTTTATGTATATGTGAATTATTCGTTTTAATTGATTTCTGTTGAAACATACATTGTGAAAGGTAATAGGTGTAAAAGATCTGGAGGGACTAAAGTATATCTCGTATCCTATCTATCTATGTATGTGTGGAATACCCCATCCAAAAACAATGATTCTGGAATTATAAATTTCTTAAATATTTAAAAAAAAAATACCCGATTTTCTAGGAAAAAATTCGATGATTTTATTTCTTACCTATTTCTACACAAATTTGAATATAATAATTATTGTTTAATCATTGTTTTATTCAATTAAATTAATAATCATCACTTAGAGGAAGGGAAAGTAGTGTCTAATCACTGTCTTACGCCAAGACGAAAATAGGCGGGACAACCGTTATGCTGACACATCATTTCTCTTCTGATTTCCTATGGTGCATCCTCCAGATGATTAAAAAAATGATTTCGAAGAAAATCTTCGTACGTCTCCCCATTTAAATTGGTGGGCAAGAAGACTGGGCCTATCAAGTAAGTATGATTTATACCCATACAAAAGTTTACGGAAAATCTTCGCCGATGAGCTCCTTCTCTAATCACGTGGGGATTTTCACTTCGCAAAGCCCAATCATGACTATTATGAAAATTTAATATGCCGTTTATGATTTCTTCTTCCTCTTCAGTATCGTAGATGCGTGGCCTAACTGCGTCGTGTCGCCTCTGTTAAACGGTGCCAGTTTCTCTGAAGCCTTGATACGCCGCAGCAAAGGCTCTATTTAGAAAACGTAGCTGATTTTCTCTTCATTCTTGTAAAGAACTTCCATCACTAAGTCCATAACAGTAGAAAATGTCGGTGTATTCTTCATTACCGTAATCCGCCATTGAAATTAAATTTATTTGGTATGGAAACGAAAAACTATTCAGAATTAAGAAGACTACGATAATGTACGTCCGCTCACGAAAGTAGTTAAATTTTAACTTTGGTACTGACTCCTTACCTAAAAAGTTTTTTTTTTTTGTAAATTTTAGAATCTTTATGTACTTTCTTATACCTTGTCAGATAGATATTGAAATCAGATACTTATTTATGTGCTATACGTATTTTTTATAAATAAAATTTTATTTTAAGATTAAATAACAATGTAAGTATGACGCCTTATTTTTTACTGTTACGACTTTCAAAGAACCTAACTTAAAAGTTTTAGCCTCTAAGTGATGATTATTAATTTAATTTAATAAAACAATGATTAAACAATAATTATTACATTAAAGTTTGTGTAGTAATAAGTAAAAAATAAAATAACCGATTTTTTTCTAGAAAATCGGCAATTTTTTGAAAAATATTTAAAAAATTAATAACTCCAGAACCAGTGTTTTGGATGAGGTATTTTTCCATACATAGATATATAGGATATGAGCTATACTTTAACCCCACCAGATCTTTTACACCTATTACATTTCCACCTGTATATATATTATAACTTGCTACAATCTTAAATTAATTTCGTTCAAAGAAACACTGTTATTTTATATAACTTAGCTATAAGCATTATCTACAATACTTTATAGAACTGCGATCTTCCGTATGATTGCAATACACATAGGATTTGTACAAAAATTGTAATAATGTTACCCTAGGGGAATTGCCTAGAAAAGGGGGAGAAGAGTAACCACACAACAACTTCAAGATCCAAGCCAACCTCACGTGCTTATCGGTGCAACCTGTTAATCAACGAACGAGGTTCTAGCTCCCTCCAACCCCACCGGCCAGCGTGGTTGAAATGGCCCTACCCCTCCCATATAAATGACGTCTATCGGCTGATGACGATGATGTGGGAATTGCTTTTTAATAATACAAATATTTGAATATTTGTTTACATGTATATGTGTAAACTATTCCACATTTCACAAACCATTTTAATTTAATACCGATTAAGATGATCGTGTACTATTAAAAGTTGGCAGGAGATTTCTCTTGTTAGAATTGCTTCTCGTTGAACGGATTTATCTTTAAACTGATCTATTGTGCTTTCACTCGGTAACACTTATATTTCGTGAAATTGTACCTCGTCATTGATATATATTACATAAAATATTTTGCAACTCACCAAAAGAAACGCCTTAGCTGTTCTTAAATGATGCTGTTTATCGATTCAAATTATCATCATAAGTACCGCCACGTTATGTGCAGGTGTATCACTTACCATCAGGTGAACGTGACTAGTCTCCTCGCTTAAGTTAATAAATAAACAGCAAAATTTATAACCAATAACGAAATATGAATTCATTCTGACTAGTATCGGCAGCACATCATTTAATCAAACACCCGCTGCTATTCTTTTGTATCATTACGTTTATTCAAGTGTAATTTTATATATACGACATTATTTACTTATTGTAATTTTTTTAATATAAAACTCTGAAACTCGAAATATTAAATCAGTTTTGCATAACCAATTATACCAGCCAATCGTGTGTTATTGAACTAGTTCCCACTATGAGCACTGAGAACTCGAGAGGTATGTCTTCTTATATCTTTATTAAATAATAACATAATAAATAATAATATTCATATATATTTATACAAAATATATATATATATATATATACATATATATTTTTAAATATTGTATAAAATTAACTACACGACTTTAATATTTTTCCCAGATTTTACTTCATTCGTAGACATACAAAGATCTCGGTTAAATTAAATAACTTTATAAAGATTTCATAACTAAACAGTAAATTTATTATGTATCAACAATCTTATTTATATACGTCATAATGTCTATTTTATTTTACCGTAACTGTTCTGATTTAATTATGATGATGATGATGATTATTTAATGAAAAAATTTACTCCGTTTGATAATTATATGATGAGTAAAAAAAGCATCTAAATTGATAAATGGATATGGTGAAAAAATTAAAATCTTAGTATAATAGATTCTTTTCTTGTTGGTTTCCTTTAGTAATATATTTCCGGTGGTTACTTATGTAAATAAATGGCGTATAAAAAGATATAAGTAATAACTTAGTCGATATTTTGCAATTATAATACGCTATATCCTAATATGACTATAACATTCTTTAATTGTTTATTTACTGGTGGACGGTCTCCAACTTGACTTGCTAACTTACTAAGTAGGTGGCTACCACCGCAGCTCGTATTGCTGCCGCCAAACATTACCATGTTCCGGTTTTAAGGACGCTGTAGCTAGTGTAATTATTGGGGTAACGAGACTTAATACCTCATGTTTCAAGGCGACTAGCGCTGTGCGGTGCTGTGTATATCATCCAAACCAGCACCATGTTGTTTTGGGTAAGCGTATAATATACCATCAGGTCTTGCTCATCTCGTCGCTTCGTTGATTGAAAAAAAATTATATGCTTAATATTTCTATAATCATTGAATATAAAACCCTCGTCGTATTATGTGGTTTTGTAATATTTTCACGACGTCTAGTATTGATTGATGGCAGCGGTCGAGGGTTAGGTCACTTGTTTGTACCCTTGTTGCTATAGTAAAACTGATCGCTGGGGTCATTATCAAAAAAATTCATTTCTTCGTTCATTTTTCGCATACACCATATCCAGTTCGTAGGATCTGTTTCTAATAACTTTTTATTTAATTCATATTTTTATTAAATTTGTTACTTTTATTATAGTAACCTCGAAAAACTGTGGATTGTCTTTATGACATTTTCGCTAGTAGATATGTAACCAACTTAAAATCTAGTACAATCTGAATTTCGACTAAATTTTTACGCTTTTTTTTCCATTTCAAACTACACATTAGAAGCACTAAGTATCAGATTTTAAAAGTAAATTTTATGATAATAATATTAGTGAAATATTATTATTTAATATTCGATACAATAGGTTACGGAACACCTCCAGTAAATATTCAATAATGAGCTCTTTACCGTCGAATTGACGTGCTTTGAACGACGTGTTGTTTTGCAAAGGATAACAGACAGATCGGCAAAACATTTATGGTCACCTGAGCCAAATATACCACTTCCTGTTCAAAGCGGTGACTTCACTTTGTATTGTAAGAACAAATGAAACAATACATGTATGAAGCAGACAAAGCTAAATAATCTATGTATCAATATCTACTTCTTGTGAACATAATTATAATAAAAGATAAATACACTAGGAAAGGTTAGTCATTTTTTTTATTTTATAATAATGCACGTGTATTTTTTCAACTAAGTTTTCCGTCACGAAACACATTAAGGTTTTAGTTGTGAGAAAAAAAATTACACGTTTTGCGAAATGCATGTCGCTTCAATGTAGTTGGCTAATTACAACCGTGATACAAAGAAACAATTACATTATTGAGATGCAATTGTTTTCATAATATCCTCCTCCTCAAATCGCATTCCTCTTGTCCTCATGATGTTTCGCCATCTCGTCCTATCTCGAGCTACTCGGAGAGCATCCTTGACTGTGGAGTCGAGTGTGTTGCGGATCTGGTCAGACCAATGCATTGGGTTGCGACCCCGCGGCCTTTTTCCTTCCACTTTGACAGTAACTACAAGTTTTTCAAGGTTGTCTCCGTCTTTCCATAATACATCATTATAACTATTTCTGTACAGAGACTTCTGCAGAGATGGATCCTTGTACCAAGGTCAATCCTGGAGAGAAAAATTTCCGGTAAACGTATTCCTAGTAGACAGAGGAAGAACGATTTATCGTTATAGCAATGGACTAGGCTTAAACACTTTTAGTTAAAAGTAATATCTAGAAATCGATTTTGTAGGTAATGAAATTACTGTGGTAACGAGACTTAATCTTTCATATATTACTGGTGGTAGGTTGCTGTTGCCGAAGATCGTCTAGGTAAATATCACCGCGGAACCTATGTCTATAGCTAAACAATTTACTTTGCTGTGTTCCGGATTGAATGGCGTTGTATTTAATAGAATTACGGTGTTAACGAAACCTAACATCTATGTCTCAAGGCAATGAGCACAGTGTAGTACTGTGTATCATCTTAATTAGCGCCATGTTGTTATGGACAGGCGTAGCAATTCTAGACTTACCACCTTTACTTACCACCTTTTACCAGCTTTACCACCAAAGACTAGATCACCACTTACCAAAAGGTGGAATCATATTCAAACATTAGTGTAATATATTTTAAAGAAAAACTTACCGTCAGGTGACCGTCTCGCTCGTCGCGTCGCTTCGTTTAAAAAAAAACGTCTCAATGCGATTAAACTAGAACATACGATTATCAATTCTAAAACGCGGTATTAAAATTCAAACAAGGTTTTTTTTCAGTAATGATGTCTTTATGGTAATATTATTAATATGACAAAAAAATATCTGACGAAAAACGCGTTTGACTCAAAGACCGCCATTTTTTTTTTATTTGACTTCTATATTTTTATTATTCCTCGCATGTGTTGGTAATAAAAGATAAGGTCATTTTAAAATGCACTTTATGATCGACCCTTTAGCAAGTAGACGTTTTGAAACTATCAAATGTCTTTAATTTAATTACGTACGTGAAAAGAGTATATAATGTTTAAATTAACTGTACATTGAATATTAAAATACATTTTTATGTATACAGTTGCATTGGACAAAATGAAGGACAAATCATACTCGTAAAATTTGTCTTTACGTAAGAACTTTAAAATATACTTTTATTTATACAGGTGATATGGAAAATAACTAGATCGTCAGCGCAAATGTTTGTCTTTGCTTATTAAAAAAAACTAAAAACTAGATTTTTTTTTATAAAAGACCATCAAGAAATACTGCGTATCGGCAAATTCATACATATAAATAACTCTGGCTTTTTCCACTCAGGTTTTCTATTCGACGGTTATTTATTATCCTCTTGCATAACTTCTTTACATATTTACTCATCAAGAGCATAACGTCAAAATTCCATAAATTTTATAATAAAATTTTCAACTAAAGATGTATCGAAATGGTCTTAAGAAAAGAGAATGAATCTAACTTATATTAAAGTTAATTTTTTTTAAGTTTCTATTTAACATTTCATTAATCACTCATGAAATTTTAATAAAAAGCATTACTTAATTTATATAATATATTATACACTATTTTATGTAATTTATTGCGGAAACCTATTACATATTAGTTTTTTATTTTATATATTATTTTATCTTTTATTTTATTTTACTCCACAACACATGTAAATTTTAGTTCCACCGGGTTGGCTGGTAAAAAATATCTGTGTGGCAATAAATCCCCCTTCTATACTCTTAGCTTAAGATGTAAAATAAAGATTATATAAAAAAGTTATAAATACTCGATACATTGTAGTTTTATGATTATGCACTTATAATAATTGCCTTATGCATTTATTAATTGATAAGTATAGTTCCGCGAGATCCTCATTAACGTGTAACAATGCAAATTATGCAATTTATATTATGTGGTTGAAGGACAGTACCATGAATTTACAAAACACTATGGGATCGTTGCTTTTTACAAAGAACCCACTGGCGCGATGACTAAGAACTACCTTCAATTGATAAAAAGTCCGTAAGTACTATCTTATATCCTTATCTGAATTGGTTTATCTACCTTGTCAACGTTTTTTATCAAAGGACGTTGTCTGTTTACTTACAGTATAAAAAATGTGAAATATCATATTAAATTTGCTTTTTTTACAATATCAGACATACCCTTACATCAGATAAAATAAAAAATAATGAAGATGATATGACAAGTTTATTTAACCGGTAAATCAATCAAATGGCTAGAATTACCCATAAAGGGAAACTTTATAGTATTTATACTCATTAAAGTATTTATTGCGAGTATTACATTTAACTTTTTTATTTAATATTTATTTGGGTATTACTATTCAAGTAAACGGGGAGATTGAGAATCATGTTTGATCGTGCTTCTTAAAATAATTGTAATTTGTCGGAAATAGATTCACGCGACATGGAGTGACGAGTGTCTCCACTATTTAATTATTTATAATTATAATTATTATTTAATTATTTATACGTCAGTGCACATTTAATATTGGATCATCTGTTACGAGCTGCCTACAGTGAAAGTTACACGCAACGGTGTACATTCTTACATTCGATTATCTCCAGCGTTAAGCGAAACTGATCTGTATTACCTATGTTATGAATTATATTATTGAATGAGTTATAGATTCATCATAACTCATTTTATCATTGCCAAAGCTTGAGTCCATCACGAAATCATTTTGTGACAACTGCCACTAGAAGTTTCCATTCTATTCTGTTTTAAGCTTTCTTCACAGCGGTTGCAAGCTGGAAAAAACTCATTAAGTAGTACTTATATATATATTAACAGATCTTAAACAATACATATGGATCTTTATACAGATATAAATGTTTCTTTTGTTATCTTAATTTCTATTCGGGACCAAAAGTTTTCGTTTGAATTTTCAATAATACTGCTGTCATTTTACAATATCGGGTGTCTTCTAATTGAATGGCATAACATTGTGATGCCTTACGGTGATTTTATCTAGTTTTCCATGATTTAAATGATTAAGTTCGTATGTAAAAGTTAATTTAAATACGTAACTATAGTAAGTACTGCATTGCATGTAGATCATTAGAAAGGTTGTTTTACAAATGCCAATAGCTTTATGATATAAAATATGGCTTACAATAGTATTTATTGCAGTTACGATTCCGCTTTCATGTTTTCACCTTTGTTCACAGCGCAATTGAGCATTGTAGTTAGGAGATACATTTTTTGTGATAAAAACTAGTATTTTTTGTTATAAATTTTCTTGGTGTTATATTTGTTTGTGCTTAATGTAAACCTTAGTCATCATCATTAATTATTGTGTTCACGTGTGTTCGCTTGCCTGTAAACGTGACTGGAGCACGTGTTACCGAGCTGTCAAACTAGTGTACACAAGTAGTCGACATTCAGACTGTTTGTTTAATGAAGCACGACCTAAACATACGATTGTACAATGTACTACCCGACCAATGCAGTGGTGTGTGTTAAAGTAAAAAAAAACATTTGACGTCTAGCTAAATGTTAAAAAAAATAATTGGATCTATGGTTCTTTGTTCTTTGTCCTTAAGAATGAAAAAATGCATCTTTATTTGTGTAATATAACAGAATTTTATTAAAAGTTAATTTTGTTTATTATTACTTGTGGTCTAATGGCTTTTGTTCTTTGTTATTCGGAATAAAAAAAAGCATTCTTATTCGTGATATAATCGACTATTACTTTTGTCTTTCGTAGTATTTATGGTCTGTGGCATTTTATCTGTTATTTTTTCTTTACTCATAAAAAAAATCTTTTTGCGTTTGTGTAACATTACAGAGTTCAATTAACAAATTAGTTTTATTTTAAATGTTATAATATCGACTAGCAGAATCAACGAAATCAATTCAATAATAGTTGCGATAATTTCTAGAAGTCAAACGACACTAGTAGGTATACATAGAGCATATAAACGGAATACAGACTATAAAATTATACTTAAATACATAATCTCTGATCCAACACTGGAGTGAATTTTAATAATGAGTAATTAAATGAACATTGTGCTTTGGTAATCGTGGAAGACATTTTTATCTGGTAAATAATTATTACGTCAACGGGTCGACCGCACTCTAATTAATGACTATGACGCAAACAATCAAGAACATTCGATCTGGCCACATAGATAATAAATACAATACACAATCATAAACTTTATAATAGCTACATTTTGTTAAACACAACAGCTAATGGTGTTCACTTGATGATAATTAATCAGCGCAACTTGTTAAAATGTAGTTTAATAATTAAAATGAGAAGTCAGTAAGTCAAAAATATAATTGTTTCATATTCAAACTATATCTCTATAAATTTAACATTCAATTGTTGACCTTATATCATCATCGTCTTCCTCCAGCCGACCGAACGAGGTCCAATATAATAAGTGTTAATCGGTGTAGTTTCTATTGGCCAACTTTAGCAATTAGAAACTGCTCGGATAATTGTGGTTTTACATTTAAGCCGGGTAATTGTGGTCAGATACTATTCATGCCTCCAATTGAGTAAGTGAAATTCGTTTCATGTTATTTTCATACTTCTGACAAACAGTTTCAACCGTATCCAATGTCCGCATTTGCGTTGTGTTTTTCTTTATTTTTATATCCAAGATCCCTGAACCCCAAAATCTATAAAGCTTTTTAAAGGCACCGAACACTATCAAAAACTACAATCAATCATTTAACAGGATGATATCTTATATTTACGCTTTTATTAAGTAGTTTTGTATGTTTCGTTAACTATGTAACCTTGTCATAATTTAATCAACCTTCGCAAACCGTATCAATTCGTATAAACGAAAACAAACAAAAACCTTACAAATATTTTGTCCCGGATCTATTATATTAAAAAGAAAATTTGAAAATACGTTGCTTTCGTGATTGAAAAGAGATAATCTTCGTCTTATCAGTAATAAAAGTTATCCGAGATTTCTAGGCTACCATGAATGTGCATTTCTAGTTGTACATCTATTCCTTGTATAATGAATGATATATCAATTAGCTTAATATAAATAAACATTAAGACTACTAGTATTTGTTAAGATGGTGTACATTTTATATTTTAATTATTTAGTTTCTTGTTCAATGCAATTTTCGCGTAGTCTAGATAATCGAATGTTACTACTGACCAATCGCGTAATATCATCATCGTTTTACAAATAAAACTTGTTAACAATTAGCATTGATCATCGATATTTTAAAACCTTAATTGATATATTAAATAAAGGTTTTATGTATCAGTTGCTGTACTGTATATATGAATGAATTGCGATCGGAATAAAGACCTCAGGAGCTCAAGTTTCTGCCGAAATGACTGCTGACTACATTGTTCCAATATTAGACTCGACCAGAACGATGTGTAGATTAACAGATCAAATGACTTAAAAAAAAAATACTTTAGCTATGCCAACACAAATAAATGATCATGTTTTAGGTTTCAGCATTAACAAAACGCATTACCGTTCACCGTAACAGTTTTGAGTTGACGTAAATTATGCAATTAAATGAATTCGAAGGAAAATATTTCGATACAACAGCACCGAGAAATGTCAACATTTATACGATTATAATTTGTAACTTTTCGGCCAAGGTTTATTGTGTAAAAGCTGAGTCCTTATAAATAGTTATGAGTTTTCTAGGTTTCTCGTTTTCTGTATTCTCATAGAATTGTAAAATTATAGTAATATTCCTGAAAATTATTACTTAGCACTTATTTAGATAAGGAGGCCGTGTGCAAGTTATGCCGTTTTGTTGACGCAGCTGCTCGTCTTGGCTACGGGTTTACCGATCATACTTACAGATTTTTTTATAATTTTAAATGGACTTATAGTTTTTTAATTACATTTCTTTCTGTAATACTCATTCTATTATCACTCACTCACTCAAATATCGATATTCATATCATCTATTTGTAATTATCAGTTTAATTGAAATTGCTGTCAAAAAACTGTATAGAACTGTTTCGTATAACTCTTTACGCAATAAAAAAACGAAGTCTACAAAATAAACTATTTAAAATGTGATAAAAAAAAATTTAAATGAAGGGATAGTTTTTATGAATTCCTTACCCAATCGACAACATCATCTTTTCAGTCAGCATAAAAGTAGCTCCAATGCCATCGGTATCCAACGGTTCCATCTGACCTTCGCCAGATTGTTGGTTCATTTGGCAGACGTTTGTACCACGCTGCTCTTCCTACTACGTGGTCGCCACTCAAGAATCGTCCTGTCCTTTTGGCTATTATCAGCTTACTAGCTACAGAAACAACGAAACTAAATAAACCTTAACCACTTATTTTCGTTTTTGAACCTATACTTAACTATTCATATCACCAGCTTTGTATTCATCGAATGTCACAGGTTGAAAGAAAGAAATGCATTCTTTCGTTATCACGTAACAAGTTATGAATGGACTTCACAAAACAGAGACTAACCAGAATATTACGTCACAGAGTGGTACGTAACACTTGAGTTATGAAATCCTCACTAACCTCCCAATGTCGGTCAATGCTGCCGTGTTGACACCTAGCATCAACAACCGACTCGTAATGTCTTTTAACGAAAAACATTGTTTTTTTTCATCGATGTTAAACCTTGTTACCCCAGTAATTTTATCAACTACACAGCTCTTCAAATCAGTACACAGTAATTGCAAACTACTGTAGGATAGCGGAAATGGTGGATACATACTGACACGATTTCCGTTACCGTTTTTATACGTATACATATTTACTGAATATTTGTAAAACGACACCATACAATCAATAAACAAATTTTTAACTGTCATCACCATCAGCGGATAGACTTCCACTGCTGGATATGGGTCTCCCAAAAGATTCCCACATTGATCGGATAGGGTTACATATGCAGGGATTTGGGCCATTTCCCACCACGCTGGCCCAATGCTTGTTGGTGCGAGCCAGAGCCTCGTTTGATGATTTTCAAGGTACACAACGAGCAGGTGAGGATGGCTAGGATCCCGTGAGTTGTTGTGCGGAAACCGTTACATTCCTTTTTTAACCGTATTGGATACAAAATTCAATGTTTAACTTTTATAATCTTTCATCTTATGTATAACCGTTAAAATTTTAGAGAATTGTCGTTGTTGTTGAAATTTTTGTTGCACCTTTTGCGAATGGTAATAAGTACGCCTATTGTAATCTTTTTTTGTTATGACATTCAACAGAGTTTTTATAAATATATAAATGTAAATTTTCTTCATTAGAATATAAAAATGTCAATTTTTTAGGCATAATTTATATTATATATTCAGAACTAGCTATTCCCCTCTAACTTTGTTGGCCGTGACACCCCTTTAACTACCTTTGGGGAAGGAATTTATAACATCCTTTCTTAACTGACCTATACTCGGCAAATGGAATATTTCTATCAAATTTCAAGTCTCTAGGCCTGGTTCCAGAGCCTGGTCTACAGGATCGGACACAATTTTTTGCTGCCAGTAGCACTAGCGGCTTCTATGAAAAGTAAAAGTGCATGGGCAGCGTTGGTCTCCTTTTGTGAAGCCGTAATGGTACAGAAGTTGATTCCGCTCGGAGAAGAAGACGGCGGGGCGATGGTAATGGTCGCACCAGCCCGTGAGCCCTGTAGTCTCGAGCTAGTGAGAATAAGACTAAAGTAAGCTCTGCCTGTCGTAGAAGGTGACTAAAATGGTTTAGGATTTTCGCGGGGCGTGTGTAGGACAACCTAGGAGTGTTAAGCCCGTCCTCAGAGTCGTATTCAAACAAAGTGTAGAGGGGCACCGGTGCGTTCTATAAAAGATCCCGGAGCTTCTCCTAATGCACTGATGCAAACCACCGAGGGGTTTTAGTGAATAAGAATCTCACATAACCATGAATTCCCCCCCCCCCCAGAAGTAGGGTATCTTTCGAAGTTTTTCCGCCGAAATAAAAAAAAAGGCTTGATTCTAGAGATATCGTGATGAGTATGAGTATTCCACAAAGGTGGAAATTTGTTACATACATATATATATATATATATATATATAT
Organism: Ornithoptera alexandrae; assembly: GCA_029030555.1. Classification (NCBI taxonomy): domain Eukaryota; kingdom Metazoa; phylum Arthropoda; class Insecta; order Lepidoptera; family Papilionidae; genus Ornithoptera; species Ornithoptera alexandrae. The sequence goes on along the minus strand of JARDVY010000293.1, from coordinate 2,964,071 downwards.
ATATATATATATATATATATATATATATATATATATATATATATATATATATATATATAGATAGATAGATAAAAAGTATTATTTGTAGTAATTTACAGTGTTTCTAATTAAACATATCAATTAATCTCCAATATATCTCTCTTTGATTGATTTGAGGTTGTTCAGTTTTGACATATCACTGAATCAGTGTCCCGATTAAAATTTGCACAAGGTTTTATCATTATCTTATTATTATACTCGTTTGAGAGACGACCATTTATCTGAAGTAAAAATAGATAAACATTGTTATCATTATTTTTAAGCAATATTGTTTTGTATTTATTTAGTTGTTTGATAACCAAGGTTGTACTCGGACTGGCAATTATGTCGGTCATGTCTGAAGAGTCGAGTCAACCGGAACGTTAAGTGCTTAGTCATAACATCTAAAAAAAAATTATAGTTACCACACTGAAATGATTTTCTAGCTTTATCTAAGAAATATAAAGAGGAACTTGAAACATACAAGATGTTATTTTCTTTTTACTTTAGTGCTACTGTGTTGTTTACACGCTGGGTTACAAATCCTGTTCCATCGAGGAGACTAAACTTTTTCGGCGCAAATGTCCGCCAAGGTCCGGACTGTCACCGGCGATACTAGTCGGAGGCTTTTTCGCGTATGCGCCAGTCCACTGTCGGAGCGGCGCACGCGCTTAATTTACGTAAATTTTCCGTTTTGTATAAACAATGACTTATTTAAATGTGATAATCACCATGAAGATTGAACATCCGTTTTTCATAACGTCTAACGTAATTTCTGTGAATAATACATCCGTCGCCCGGCGTCTTGTGCTTTCGTAAACAGAATATTTATAAACAATTTATGTGATTGTGTAAGTTTACAAAGCATGCTAAGAAGACAGTTGTCACATGAATCCGGTAAAACGGCGCTCGTTAGAGCAAGAGAGGAATACTTTGATAGGTGGTCAACAGTTTTTTGGTTAATACGTATTTAAGTGTTTAAAATTTTAACTAAACTTGTACTTGCTAAATTGCTGTTCGCATTCGTTTGTAAAAACCATCAAAAAATTTATTTACATTTATACACTGACCACTACAGTAATAAGCCATTTCCGATTATAAATATGTAAAGTTGAATTCATCCAACTTTGAGCAAAAATTTAGTCCAGTAAAATGATTTGATTGAGCAGCTAAAGTGAGCTGCTTATAAGGTCTTCTCGCCTAAAATTCAAGTGTTTTGTAACTGCAGTGTCAATTCAATGTGCACTACCAGCGACTACGAAAAAGCACTTAAAACTCTTTCAGCGAGCTATAAAAAAAGGATATGTTATTTCTGATAACTTAATTGAATTATAAATAACAGTTCCAATAAAGGTTACGACTTAGGTCAGGGAATTTGCACGCTGATGTCGCAATGAGTAGACAATACAGAAGGTCGGATAGCTGATGAGGCAGTAAGATCAGAAGCGCAAGTTGGCAAGCGCAATGTAGGTCGATCGCAATAGAAATCTGGAAGGCTCGTGTATTGCAGTGGACATCCATACTTTGACTTAATCTAGAGCCCGACCCAGATTTTCGATTTCTGACAATGTTAACATTTAAAACTAAGAAAGTGTTTATATCAAAGGAGTGACTATTTTAAAAACCTATACCAAAATACTAACAAGTTATCTACTAAAGCTATACTATGGACAGGAACAAACAATGAAAGTAAACAAAGAAGTTAAAATAGCCGGAAACAATATTAAAATTTAATCTATGAAAATATAAAAATTGATCACTCGTTTAATATTTATGGTTTGTGTATGAATGTTCATAAAAACAATTAAAGCATCGTGTTGTGAATGTTGTCTTTATAGTCGGTTAAAAAAAAACTAAAGCTGAAATTAATTTACACAACGATAAATTTTTACGCGATCAAGCGAGTAAAGTGTTTGTTTATTTTCTCATTGCTTTGACTTCTTTGTTCGCTCACTCGTAGATTACCTATTATCTGTTTTTCAATGGACTTTTCCACGGCACGATGACTACTTGAAAGTGCTTCATAAAACTCTTGAAAGAACTTTGGACTCTTCAAAGATTTGTCAATAATGTACAATTGTAAATACGTTTTAACTGTTGTCTAGACGTTATTGATAAGGCTACTGTCTAAGAACAGTTCGATGCATTACTCAGTAATAATATCACTGTATCGATATTAGCTGTACGTATGATATCAGTAACTGATAAAACTCTAAAAGCTTGCATTTTTTTTGCTTGCTTTGCATTGCTTGCATTTGTGACATTGTTTCATAAAAATAATTCATCATGATGATATATTGATGACAAACAAAAATACTGTCAATATATTAACTACTTAATACAGATGTTTGTATTGCTAGTGATAACTAGGTGTAGTCATAACAAGTTGATAACCTTAATTTTCAATATACCACCATTACGTAAACCTAAAAAAAGTTTTCCCGGACCCTGTCTTGCAGCCTCTTTGTCATTAAACATTACGGGAAATTAAGACAACTAAGTAAAGTATTACCAAACGAATGGAACTTTCTAGAAACCACTAATCGACGAACGATCGAGCTGTTCACCAAATAGTAAACCATACGCCTGCTCATAACAACGTGGCATTAGTTAGGATGGTATACACAGCACCACATTCTGACAAACGCCTGGAGATATAAGAGTGTTGAATCCCGTTACCCCGGTAATTAAATAAACACAATAACACGAATTATATATTGAGCTGGTGTAACATCGTAAGAAGCAGGTTATCACTCAGTAGTCACGATCATAAGCATAAAAGAAACGATTTTTTGAGATAGAGATTAGTAATTTTTTATTTTTATAGTACGACAATCTATGATATAAAAATTGTAGATTTTGTGACGTTATAGTATTGTGATTAAATATTAACGGTATATAGAACAGTTGAACGAAATTCATTTGCAGGGTCGCCTCGAGGGTTAATGTAAAACAAGACGTACATGTACCCCCACTATAGCCTGTGTCTATACATGGTGATTTAAATTAAATATTTTAATATTTTAATTTAGATATATATCGATAAATATAGAACATAAACCTCATCAAAAAACTGTTTAATATACGGCCAGAAATTCTCCGTTCCGATAAACTAGTTTTTGTTCAAAAATGCATATTTATATCAAAGATAAGATACAAAAATAAACCTTTACATAATACGATAAATAACCATTTAGTTATGTATAGAAAAGTTTCGTTTTACTTCGAAGTAATGATAAAAGGATCATTACATAATAGATCCAATGATGTTTCCCTCAATTTAATGTTAACAACTATAAGCAAGATGTCTATTGTGGTGAATATTGTGGGGTATACCCTTTTTAACAGATATTAAGAAGAATACCCTGTTTAACAGATATTAAAATAATTTATTGGAATTGAAACTAGAGGTTCGCATACAACTTAATTAAATAAAGCTGATAAGGTCAATAATTCAAAACTTTAACCAAGCGTTAGACTGAGGACGATATTGAAAAAACGTAATATAAAAAAATATTTTGATTTAAAATAACAACAAGGAAAATATATCGGCACGAATAAGAAATATCAACAATTGTTCAAGGATCAGATTCGACTAAACAAATTTGATGATCGTTCAATTACTCAGACGCCGTCAGGACCATGACTATGATTTTTAAAAAGTTACATCAGCTGACATTGATGGTTTTAAATTTGGAGGTTTAAATATATATATATACATGGAAATCAAATAGGTCTTATCAAATTGGTCGTTTTTCTCAATTTCCACCCATATCTTGTTACCACAAAATATTATTATAAGGTTATAAATCAATTACGAAATGGTAAAAAATAACTTTGATTAGATTTATCATCATGTGAAGAACCTGTATTGACTTTAAATTGCGGAATACATTAACCCAGCGGGGCCAGTGTGGTTTTACACTGGCATTTGTAAACAGCCTCTACAATGTTAATGGTCTTTCCAAATTCGCTGCGTTCAGGTACCTTATTTTTTATTTTTATTACTGTTTTGATTTCATCATCATCATAATCAGTTTAGCCTCTGCTAGACACAGGCCTCAATAGATTTCTCGATTCGATGCCAGCAGCATCAAATGATTCCCTTCTATATTCTCCATGACATCAGTCTCAGATACAAGATTTAAATCGATATCACATTTAAATTATTTTTCCATTCATCAAATTGTTGTATCATATTTATATTTGTACTCGTACAATAGATACACATTGAATCCTTCAATTATAATGATTTCTCCTATTTACTTGAATTTTACACATTTAATAAAAGTATATTTTCTTTTCAAGTGCTTTGCAGCACTTTGTCAGGATACCTCCAACAATCCGACACAAGTGTGGAGGTCCGCCTTCAACAAATTCCAATAGTTCATTATCTGGATAATAGATATATTTATGAAGTCGGTGGCATTTATTATATAAATCAAAAACATACATCGGAAAGTTTTGTTACTTTCAAGACGAGATTATTTCATTATAAAGTAAACTACTGAAAATAGAATTTTTATTTATTAAATTTCATCTCCATGTCGTATCGGTTAATCTTATCAGTCTTTCAATTCCTGTAATGCAATAAAATTGTATCACAGTGTACTGTATGATTACCTATTGCTGATAACTCGTACTATATCAAATTTGTAAGCAAAAAAAAAAAAATACGGAAACAACCGTCCCTTAGCTTCAGTGTAAACTTTACTATGGTTCTGAATAGATATTGTATTCAGTGGATCAATTAAATATTTTCTATTGGTAAATAAAATGTCAATATTGTTTAATGAAAACAAATTTTGTTTTAGACTTTAAGTTTACAAATATTTGTTTACTTTAATATCGTATTGTCTTATATGATATAAAAATAATATTTTGTGATGCAAAAATGATTGTTGATCTCGCAAAGAGATTCCCAGTGTATCTGTTAGATACACGAAATATAAACATCGGTGATGTTTTAATAAAGATTGTTTTTTTTTTCAGGAGGACCAGATCTCTGAACGCGCCGTCCCCTATCCAGCAATTCGGACCATGTGGCAGAATAATGAAAAACTCAGCTATGGTTATGTATGTATTACCTTTAATACTTTCATCAAATCTAGAATTCTAGATCATTAAAGCAAAAAAACTCCATGGCAAGTTTGATTGGTTCATCATCATCGTCAGCCCATAGACTTCTATTGTTAGACATAGACCTCCCCCAAAGATCTCCACACACAGTCAAGGCCTGCGGTACCGCTGGGCAGCAGGGTCCATCGTATTTAGGTGGTCATATTGGGGGGATTTAGGCCATTTCACACCACGCTGGCCCAACGAGCAGGTGAAGTTGGCTTAGGTTTCTTGGTTGTTATATTGACTGGTTAAATTAAGAAATTATAAACTACGAACAATTCTTTGTTTAGTTAAACTAAACTATCCTCGCTGTATATATCAGTTTACAAAGAATAAATTGTACCCGTCACATGACTAACATCTGTTCATCTACAGAAATAAATAAATTTGACAATAATAATATAATTAGCTTTTTACTTAGTTTATGTTTAATCTGTACTCATAAAAAAAAAACGTTTTGAATAATTTGTATCTATCTGTCCGCCTTATAATTTCAGGTAATTTTCGAAACGATCATACAGGTTTTAACGACTAGATAACTGAAGTCATTAAAATCCAATTTTTTTGTGTAATTGCCGAAAAAATATTCACGTGAATAAATTAAAAAGGCTGTGAATTTAATATTATACACATTTTAGTTTCCTCTATGATAGTACTAATAATAATACGACTGAATGTATAAAACTGTTTTATCGTAGCTTCTCTCGTTGAAAGTCGAAAGAAAAGTGAAGCTTTTTAATGTATATATAATTGAGGTTATGTAAATTCCAGGCAAATCCAGGATCCGGCGTCGCAGCGGCTGACCTGGTACAAGCCGCCTCTTACGGTGCTCGTAATCAAGAAGGTGCACGACGCCACCATCCTGTCCTCATTCGTGCAACTGGTGCATTGGCTCGTTCATGTTAGTATATTAGAAGCTAATACGCATTTTTTTTATTTGTCCATCCAAGTCTGATTAAACTTAAGTTGTCAAAACTAAGCGTTATACGATATACAAGTTAAGAATAATGACCAAAGCAAAATATCGATACAGGCGATATGTATAGTTAAAGACGAAGTAAACAAATGGTCAATGACCGACCGTCACCGTAATTAATCGCTCATCTATTACCAGACTGCATCGTGACTAGATCGATCTAGACTGTAACCTAAAATTAAATCATTATCTATGCAGCACATTCAATGCATTGGTTAATAATAGGGGACGCGAATCGTCTGATGATATAATATGAAGATTTAAAGAAGCCAAGTATTAATATATTAGCTAAATTATTTTGTAATTAATTCTCCATAGACTATTTAATCTCTCCATACGAATTCTAACAAACGAAGGTTTGCTCGCATCCAGCCGAAGACCGTTGGATGCTGGCTGCGAATGACCGATCGATGTACGGATCTTTGTCCAGCAGTGAACGACTATCGGCTGATGATGAAACTATTTATTTAATTTTTATATATATCTACAGTAAATATATACCATCGGTATGGCAGGTTTCTGTTTCCGGACACCTCCTAGGTAGATACCACCGTGGCACCTATTTCCGCCGCCGAACAAATAAGCGAACTTTACTCTTACTCTTCCGGTTGGAAAGGTGCTGCACCTAATTAAAATGCTTCAAACATAATATGGTGCAGTGTATAGCGTCCTAACAAACTCCATGTTGTAAGTAGACGTGTCAATAACCATCCGAACGTCCTACTCGGTTGTAGGTCTAAGTAGGTACCGCCGCAGCGCCTATTTCTGTCGCCAAACAGTACTGTGTAAATATTACTATGTTCCGGTTTGAAGGGCGCTGTAGCTAGTGTAATTACTGGGGTAATGAGACTCGACTTTTAATGTCTCAGGCGACGAGCGCAATATGGTGCAGTGTTTATCACCCTGATTCGCGCCACGTTGTTATCGGTGGACGTATCACTTACTAACAAGTGAACGTCTCGTCGCTTCGTCGTGAATAAAATGTACATTATGTATATTTGGATAGTGCTTAATAATGTTAAGGGAATGACAACCGGGTGTTAACATTTGCTATGGCATATTTACGGCACTACCTAGCATTCTGTGAGAGACTTCAATTTGAGAACATGAGTCACCTGAGATAAGGCCTCGTGGTATTTTAGTCTGCATTCCTCTGAAATATTATGGAAAAATACGTTCGTTAAATATTCATTACCTTCAGTTAATAAAAATCATATCAGTTACATTCACAATTACTATGGATTAGTGTCACTATTATGTAGTATTAGTTCATTTATGGTCATAGATGTTAAGGAGGCACTGATTTTTTTTTGTCGTTCCTCTGATGTAGTGGGGCCGAGGTCTCTGAACATTTCTTTTTATCATATCTTTTGTGTTCTCACTTTCCCAATGTTCCTCAATATTTCTTTCTTGTATTCCATTCTTATCTCTTCATTCAGTCGGCACCGATTTTACAAGCGTCCATAGGAAATTCATTAGGAAATGACGAGACAGGTCAGGCGTTTAACTGATGATAAGTGATGCACGTGCGCATAATCTGGCGCTAGTTGGAATGTTATACACTGCAAAAAATTTTGCTCATCTCTTTGTGGCGGTTTTCATTTCGTTGCTCAAATAATCCCATTAACTACAACGCCTCTAAAACCGGCAAGTGTTCTACACAAGTTTGAAGGTCAGAAATAATGGCTGCTGTGGCATGTATACGGTATCCAGCGACAAAGACCTACCACCAGTAAAATACTCCGGTAACAGTAAATCATCAGGTAGATCATGTCTCTTCGTCTTGTTTGCCACATTCGTGGTAAAAAAAAAACTTATGATCATTCTTCAGTAAAGTCTTTCGAAATGAACATGAATATTCACGTTTCTAAGCTAATTGTAGTTAGTAAATCTAACTGATAACTAGTTATAATTAAACATACCAACTTTCAATTAAAACTGTTAAAATCGCGGCTAGCAGCAAAGACAGGTTACTTTCACTTGCAACTATATCAGTTTATGTAATGGTTTGACCTTTTTTTTTATTACCGTCTCGCCGATTTTGGACTCGACGGCATTTTAATTACGTTAACGCCTTTCCTTAAGAAACTTCACGGACGATAATTTATAATAAAAATGTGCATTGTTAGAATAATAAAACTATAAGTTCTAGAGGGTTCGGACCTTCACCTGGCTGTATTCGGACCGAACAATCTTTAATGAGGATATTTACTTAGCACTACAAAACCTTTATAACCTTAAAACGTACTACACGCAACCTCCAGAATTGCTGCAGGAGTCGGCGGTCTGAGGGCTACAGCCTGCTGGCTCTCCTCCATGCTGAACCTATAGTGATTATGATGATTTATAGTATGATCACTAAATATTATCGTAAATATTACCGTGAATAAGTATGACAACGTAAGATGAGAAATACGTAAGGATAACCACACCAACTTTAACCTTGAAGGTTTACCAGTGATCGTAAGTCGCTGAGTGATAGGCTCAGATAATAGGGTACAACTTCAAGGCCCGCAGATGCCGGCAGGCCAGGACCTCAACCTGGCAAGCCTTGCGAATGGCTCAGTAAAAAGAAAGTTACCTCATACTTCATTTGCACTTATAATACTCTAAGTTGTTATTTCTCTCATCCCAGGACAAAAGCATGGTGGTGTTCGTGGAGGCGGCGGTGCTGGACGATACGCTGCTCGCTGAGTACGGCGACTTCGCGTCAGTCCGGGAGAGGCTGATGACTTTCCGAGCCGGCACTGATGATCTGACGGACAAAATAGACTTCATCATATGTCTCGGCGGCGACGGTACCTTATTACACGCCAGCTCACTGTTTCAGGTTTGTTTTCATAAACCTGTTGTTTAATTTTCCATTATAACTGAAGTTTTGAAGATAAAGCTAAACGATACGCTTGACACATTATTAGGAAAGGACATCTTAAGGAAGTCTTCAGCATTGTTTTATTTTTTAATCAGGCAGTGTAGTTCCGCGCATACCCCGGTGCGGTAAACTTACGACCGTTTTCATCAACTGCTGTTTAACTGTGACTAAGCACAGCATCCACAAGCACCTTGAGGGACTGCTAAAATAATCCTTTATTATATATTCCTTTTCACGTTCCTAAAGAGTGCCTAGTATACGAAAGAACCTTTAGTTACAAGTGAGGTTTGATGCGAACACAACAAGCAAGCATAAAAACTCCCACTTGCTTAATTCACGCACACATTCAATTCAATGGCCATGATTCTGATACTTATTATTTTTATGACGAGCTACGAGACGAGCGGGACGTTCATCTGATGGTAAGTGATACCCCTGCCCGTAACAATATAGAGCTAGTTAGGATATTATAAACAGCACCACATTGGGCTCGTCGCTCTGAGACATAAGATGTCAAGTCTCGTTACCTTATTAATTTCTTGTCTCTTCATATTGGTCAACTACGCAAACTTTACATTTTCACCCTTTGAAAACCTGCGCAGTAGTCACTGTAAATATCATCATCATCAGCCGTTAGAGGTCCACTGCTAGACATTGGCCTCCCCCAAAGATCTCCACATACAGTCAGCATGGCATTCAGTACCGCTGGACACTAGTGTCTGTCGTATGTAGGGTTTATGTGGAGGGATTTGGGCGATTTCCCACCACGCTGGCCCAATACGGATTAGCGGGAGCCAGAGACTCGTTTGTTGATTAGTAGGATGCACCACGAGCAGGTGAATCCCATGGTAAACATATATCCCAAAAATCCATCAAAGATAACAAAAGCATTTTAAAAAGTAAGAAATAACTAAATAAAGAACCGCCTCAGTCAAAAGCCAAAATGATCGTCCTGGACGTTTAATTTGTTGATTGGACAATGTTAATCAAAATATCAAATGTTAATATAATATAATAAATAATAATACAATGATTAAAGAGACAAGCTTCTGTGACTTGGTCGCTGCCGTACTGTATACAATAGACCATTGTTTGATGTCATCGTTACCAATGTCATTGTGTATATACTCGGGTGTTCTCGTAACCGTCCGATGGATTTCATACACACCAAACATAAAGAACAGCCGCTTCCTTCGCAAAATGAGTAACCACTTTCCAGATAACACGGACGTCTCCGGATCGATATCGAGGTCACATGTGGAGAGTTTGACTCATTGGCTACCTACCATCCGCATATGATAAATCAGCTGCTATAACAACATTGCTGTATTGCGGTTATCAATTTATGAGAACCGGAGTAGTCTGGGCGAGCATACTTAATCATACATACATCATTGTGACTTAACCACATATGACTTTGGGGGGGGGGGGGGGGGAAGAACAATGCTCAATGGAAACCAAATAACAAATGACATTTTTAAAATCCGAGAGGGTATCGATCAATCCTCCCTGAACTTGAGGTAAAAGTGAAAAAAAAGGTTTGTGAGTAAACCGACATGTTCGAGAATAATAATTTTCGTAAGCTTGTGACATTCACCAACCTGCACGTGGACAGCGTGATGGATAAATGATCTTGGATCTTGTTAAAAGCAAACACCGAATCCCAAATGATGTTATTGTGTATTAATTTTTAGTATTGTGTAATATTGTTTAGTATTAATATTGTGTAATAATTAGTAATAATGTTTTAATTTCTATTTTTATAATATATATATTATCTAATTATTTTATGTTATTTTTCAGCAATCTGTTCCTCCTGTGATGGCGTTCCACTTAGGCTCCCTTGGTTTTCTAACGCCTTTCGAGTTTAATAATTTTCAAGAGCAAGTTATGAACGTACTGGAAGGTAAGTACTAAACTTAACTTAATACATAACACAAAAAGTTATACACATTTTTTTTCGATAGCTTAGCCCCTATGCTCTTTCCTCGTAAACTAAAGATCCCGGGTTCAAATCGGGAGCCACATGTGATGGAGGTTCGACTAATGTAATCTATTATTTTGTTACAGGTCACGCGGCGCTAACTTTAAGGTCGCGGCTGCAGTGCGTGGTGCTACGAAAGACGAGCGGGGACGGCAAGGACAAGAAGAAGCCAACCACAATTCTGGTGCTGAACGAGGTGGTGGTAGACCGTGGGCCTTCGCCGTACCTTTCCAACATCGATCTGTTCCTCGACGGCAAGCATATAACCTCAGTGCAGGGTGACGGTAAGCATGTAGCATCTCTTTGTATTCTAACGGAAAGAGTTCCGAAGGATTTTTTTTTGTATAAAGGTTAGTGTGGAAAGTTATAAAAATTAAAAAAAAACTGAAAAATAAAAACTGTTATATTAGTATAGCTAAAGCTAAATAAAAAAATGTAAAATAGATTCTAAAGATTTAAGACTGACATATCTTGAAAACAAGAAGAAAGATAACTTATAATATTGGAGCACTGCAGAGGATGACTTTTAATGTATTGCAGATCCTTTTCAAGAATAATGTAAAAGGAGGTTAGGGTCTTCAACTGAGAGAGGTATGGAAGAAGGAATTGAAATGTAAAATGATAGAGATAAGAAGTTTGAAAGAAGAGCAGAGTACAAAAGAGTAGACAGAAAGAAAGATAAGAATGAATAGTAAATAGAACTAAAATTAAGTGATGGTAAATGTAAAGCAACTTAAAGGCCCTGACCCTCCATATGCAGGGAACAATAAAAAAAAAGGTTCTAGTTTGTAGGATGTTGGCTTGTGAAATTACTGGAGTAAAGAGACAACTCCTTGTTACATGGAAGTAAGCACAATGGAGTGCTGTGCATCTCATTGTAACTAGCGCTGCGTTCTTGCGTACGTTTTGCTCGTTTGGTGGTTCCATTTTTTAAAGAAGTAAGATTTTTTGTTTTTCATGTGTAGAAAAATATTGCTTATGTGCTTGTAGGGCTGATCGTATCGACGCCTACGGGCAGCACCGCGTATGCAGTGGCGGCGGGCGCGAGCATGATCCACCCGTCAGTGCCGGCCATCATGGTCACGCCCATCTGTCCGCACTCACTCTCTTTCCGTCCCATCGTTGTACCCGCCGGTGTCGAGCTCAAGGTACCGATTCGTTTTTTTTTTTTTTATTTCAACCTCTACTAGCTTTATACATCTCCACGACATACTGCAGGCTAGTAGTATATTTCTTTGATGCCATCGCAACGTCTTATCAGCTGCAACATTTCCGTGTTCCGCCTATCAAGATGCTTAGTGATATTACTAAAACAACAAGTTATGCAGCAAAGTTTTCTCTCATGAGTCTCACGGCCTTTAAGACTTCCGTAGGCATTGTTACAGATATGACGTATGTATTACTTAACGTCATCTCAATGACGTAAGTTAAATGAAACGTCCACCGCTGGATATACCTAAATTACTGCTTTGCATCAAAATTCTATTGTATCGCCATGTTAATGCTTTACAATAATTAAAAAAAAAAGTTAATCAAAAAAGGCACAATACCTGAGTTTGTAACTAAGTGTACACGCTGGAGCAGGTGTGGGTTCGATCCCCGCTGAGCTTGAGTTTCCTGTTAAGGACACACGAGGAAACCAACATATTAAAAAAAAACCGCTGTTGTGGGTATGTGACATCTGTGACCAACAAGGACTGTGCAACCTTGGTAGATAAATGACCTTGGCTTTGCTCGCGAAAGAAGGCCCTTCATTTCAGAAGTGGTTACATTAAGAGGGTTGTTAATTTAAATGATAAAAGGCGCATGTTTAGTGACGAGGCGGTCATTACAGAAACTGTCGCATGGAATAATGAGATTTATGTGGTATACCAACTATGATTATATGTGTGAAATGATATTATAGATAGCATTGTCACCGGAGGCCCGTAACGCGATGTGGGTGTCGTTCGATGGGCGCAACCGACAAGCGTTGCAACATGGAGATAGGTATACGAATAATCCATTAGCGGATGTCCATCTAAAGTGTCAGTCTATACCACTAATGCTTGTGCCTCTGTATTACCTCGACTGTAGCTTTTCACATTATCTTCATATATGTCTTAATATCGTTACTATTTACCTGTAACAATTAAAATAATTCCATTTGTATTAATTATACAATAGGTTGTCATGATATACCATAGATTATTTGTCTATGAAAAAATGTCAAGTAAATGAATAAAAATTTGTCTATGGTTTTTACTTATAAAGAAAATGTGAAAGTGCGACAAAGTAGAATAAGTACTAGTAATTATAAAGTTATAAAAATAGCAATCGAGAATAGAGCCTTATCTCTATCAGTAGATGAAGTCCGCGGGATTGTTTCAGATAACTCCTAGCTTAGAGGCTCGTAATGTTGCCAGCGTCTCATTCGACGGCCGTTCCCAGTTGACTCTGAGGCCAGGCGATAGGTAACCAAAAATTCAATGGGATAAACAGGCTTAAAAGTGCAATAAATTTGTCCCAGTTATCATCATGGTTATTGTGTTAAGATATACTACAGTGGTGGAGGTGTACAAAGTTCATAAATTCCGCGGACGTCGTTATATGGAGATCTGTACAATATTAATTATATTTCAATACAACACAAAAAATATTTTCGACTTCATAATACGCTTTATTTATTTATTTTTTAATTTTACATCTGTTTTTTTATTATGATCATAAAAATAAAGGAAAATTTTTTTTAGTCATGATAATTTTAAAAGTTTTAACTTTAACCACTAAATTGTTTTTTATAATTAATTTCTCTAGAAAAAAGTATTGAAGTTAATGTTTGTTAGACTTTTGTGATTTCCTGTGCACTTTTTTACTGACACGGAATATATATATATTATTTCCATAACCAAATCATTATGTTTTTGCTTACTAACGCGCAGCTTGTATGTTGTGACGCTTAAATTTCATATTTATTTACTAAGTAGTGGTAAAGGTTTTATCTGCATTCATTATCATTACCAAAACAAAAAGTAAATATATCACCATAAAATTCTATCTTTTTTATCAATAACGAAGTCTCTTTATCATAAACAAAAGTTTTCATTCAACACTAGGCATGCCGGCAACGTATTTTTTTTTGTGAAATTCTGTTAAATACTTAAAAATGTTTATTTAATACAATTATGATAGGTAGCGTATATTATAGACTGTGTATAATATGTATATATGATGTCTTGTTTTTAAAACAGTTATAGAGTACCTCTTTAAGATAAAAAAGTAAATTGGCGACGAAGTACACCAGCATGCCAAGTGTTAAATTAATTTCAGAATAAATTTGACAATAAATAGCCCCAAAAACGGTACGTAATTATATAAATTTTCGTATGTTCTTTTTTAATTATTATTTCACAGTCTGTACGTCACGACATCCGTCTACCCGGTACCGTCGATATGCGCGCAAGATCAAATCTCAGACTGGTTCGACTCACTGGCTGAGTGTCTACATTGGAACGTGAGGAAAAAACAGAAGCAAATTGATGAGCTGAGCGACATGACGCACTCATCAAGCGACACCCTCGAGGAGTTGGACGCTAACCACCACGAGGAGCAGCCTACTGGCACGTGACATGAGAAACGAAACGTTTATCCCAAGGACATACTTAGTGCACGACCTTGCACAAAATATAAAAGAAATATTTAGTATTAAAAATATTATAATGCCAGCAAAAGTGATGCGTCGTAGTAAGGAATAAAAAATAACTCATTAATACATTGACGTGTCTCTTAAAGTCTACATAAAGCCTACTCCGAGACTCAACCGAAGTATCCATATCTAATATATAAAACCCCTTGCAAGATTATGCATACTGCATATATATTATGTAAAACAAAGGATTACTAATTAAAAATGGGTTAAAAACAGGTGTAATTGAGTTTTGATTACACAACCATTGATAAATATATATTACAATATGACATCTCTTATTTATAATTGTTACTATAAGTATCAAATAATAATGGATGATTATGTAAGAAATATTTATGCTTAAACTTAGCTTTCATTCTTTTTTAAGTTCTATGCACGTTTATATTTTAATATTAACAAGAGATAGTTAAAAAAATACAGTGGGGCCATTATACAAATTATGATAATATAGAGACAATATTACCCAATTTTAAAATTTACAATGTTATAAATAGGTCAATAACATTATGAAACATTTAAGTATATTTAATTCTATTCATAATCGTCCAAACTATGTTTTAAGTGCTTATCTACTCGGCTGGTTATCTTATGATGTATGCGATTTATAGTTAAGAGAACTTTTTTTTATTGTTGGGATTTTCTATGCACTCTTTCCAATTATTTTGACATTCCCTTAGAACTATTGTTAATATTATCCTCAACAATGTTATTAAAAATCCATCCAATGTCTAATTATCTACCTAAAGCGTTAAACGAAAATATTACGTTATCTATATATAGCATTTTAAACAAATGAATCACATATAATTTTTTTTTTACAAAATGTCGCATTTAAAATTCCTTTTGTACTTTTTTTTATATTCATTATTTTTAAATATAAAGTTTCTTTATAAAAACTGAATATTAAAGATTTTTCTGAATCGGTCCTTGGCATGCCTCAATTGGAAAGGAAACTGCTTCTAGAATTAATTTTAATAACAGCTGTATTTTCGTCTCGGAATCGGTTCATAATTCCTTTCAAAATGTTTATAATAGTTTTTCTTATCACAAAGAAGGATGTATATATTTTTATTTCATTAGTAGTATTTGATACAATCTGAAATTCAGCAAATCGTTTATTTTAGCATGGGACTTTCGAATCAAATTAAGAAGTGTAATATTTAAAAAAGTGTTTTATTTATTGATTTGTGTCTGACTATACATATTATTAACATGTCTATAGCTCAATATTGGATATTACATATTAAGCGGTGTGGTGCTACATGATGAACTATAGTGCCAATCCATTGTAATAATAAGATTATTATTAAAAGCACAAAAATAAAAATCAGTTATTTATAACTATGGACATGATTTCTCAATAAAAAATATGGGAGTGGTTTTTGTACTATTATTATAGTATGTTTTCTATATAAGTCATTAAAAATGTTGTGTACATCGATTCCAAAAACTATCAAATATGTATAAATAAATTAAATTTAAAATATTTTTTTATGAAATATGTTTGAGTTATGAAATATCTATTGAAGAACGCTTAATTGTTTATTATAAATTATACAGAATTGACAACCTTATGCAATTTTTTATTTTTAAGGTGAAATGAACAATGTCTAATCTTAGGTTATTGGAAACCATAACCCAATTTTTCTTAATTCATGTATACTTTGCCATTTAAACTTTTCCATTTCATAATCATGGCAGCATTATGTGAATGAACCATTTTACTAAAATCTTGAAATGAACTACTATTGAACTACTATTGAAGCCGGAATATCAGCAATACTTAGTCTTATCTTACTTTATCAATATCGTTAAAAGGTCGTATGGTGTTTGAAAATTACATTATCACGAAATTTTAAGACTATTTGACAAATAAAAATTTATAAAAATTTTAGAACTAAAGTATTCTAAGAGATATGCAGCCTTGTTATAACTTATAATATATAATGATATCCATAGATAGTTTGAGTGTTAGCTCATTGATGTTACATAAAAAATTTGGGTAAATACTGTTTTTGCAGCAAAAAACTAAATAAGAACGGTGGTCTAACCACAGTTATTTAGCTGTATATTAAATATAATTTTTTAACTGTCATCTTCTGTATTTTTATCCATAAAGCGATGAGAAGAGCAAAACATTCACCAGTAAAGTAAATTTTTTAAGAAACTTTTAAATCGATAAATAAACTTTCTTCTTTAGCATTTGTTTAACATTACAAATTTACATACCGACATAATTTTAAACTGGCAATTATATTCAGAAAATAATTTGAATGAAGCCAATAAATAGGTTTCATTGTAAAAGAAGTCTTTATATATTCTGCTTAAAAATCATGTATCCAGAGCCGTTAAACCATTAAAAAAGTTCTGAATGAAATAATATAATGTAATACCTATTGACTTTGACAGTAAATATAACCTAAAGAAATTTAATAACAAACTTCAAAATATACTACCAAAATGATGAAAACTGGGATGCTAATAAATTTTATTTCAAAAAGAGGAATATGTTTAACGACGCCACGTGAAGGTAAAAGAAACTTTCGAAAATTCGTAATCGCAAACAAAAGAGGTTCAAGAATACACAAAGATCAGCAAAGGACACCCAATCGAGAACTAGAGATTGACAAGCGCGGCGTTCGCGATACAGGATACTATCTAAATGGTCGTTTTGTCAAAGTCCCCGAAATGGTACCAGAAATTATCGTACCGGACTTAAAAGATTTTGACTTAAAACCCTACGTCTCCTACAAAGCAGAAGACGTAATACAAAGTGAGTTTACACCACAGCACCTTTTTGACGCAATATATAGTAAGAAAATCGTTACAGATTATAAAGAAGGGAAACTAGATGGAGATGGTCACCCATTTGAACCATCTGAAGAAGAAAAATTACAACCAGAAGAAGCTGTTATTCGAGCTAAAAGAACTGGTTCCGATATATTTTAAATGTTGCTTTTGTTAGTTTTTAGAAACATTGCCTATAATATATAGTTTAACTTTATCTTGTTTTTTATTATTATTTATATGAAGGTAATTATAGTTAGGAAATAAAAATATTTTGGTATAAAGTTGTGTCACTATCCATGTCAATACAAAGACAGATAATTGACCTTATAATGCAGAAATTATTTATATATTCCTATTGGGTGTTGGGAAAGTCTGTGGTGATTTAAATGGATAGGTTCTTGCAAGATGGTTCTGCCAAAAATGGTTAAAATAGTATTAATTAATATAGTTATCATTTCAACTGATGGACATCCCCTGCTGGACATAGGTCTCTTGTAAATAATGTAAATATAAATATGTAATTTTATAGAAATACTTTTTATAGTTAACTCATGTTTGTTGCATAACATTGCTTTATAAGAAGATACAAAATAGTCTGTTACTCATTACACTACATACAAGAAATAAGTCAGTGGAAAGCAATTTTGAAAGCATTTAAAGGTTTTCTACTTCTTTAGCCAAATTTTTACTCTCAACAATAACCTACATTTCTTGTTTTTTGTATACACACCATCACTAATAAAAATAAATTAACCAATATAAATTACAAACCTAAAATATGTACACTATTATTATCTATATAGTCATCTAGCATATTAAATCTGCATATCAAAATAAAACAAAAAACTTTGTATGGAGAGCAACTTTGAGTATACACTATTTCATAATTTCTGTAAAGATATAAACAAATTTATAAAAATTTATTACCAGTAAAATAGACAGTAGTCTACTATTTGGAATTTATTTAATTACTATTAAGTATGATAAAGGATTTGTACTCCAAAACATACACATAATGAATACTTTATTTAATGTAAACAAAATAAGATTATTATTAAAGTATTATTTAATGTCACACATACAAATTTCTCTGCATTATTTGTCTGTACATTTCTAGAATATTTTAAAACATTTTTTTTCTCTAATTCTATTTAAAATCATAGGCTTAAATTATGTTGAAAAAATTATCAGAAACTCTACATTATTAAATACCAGTTATTACAATTTAACTTTTTTAATCGACTTCTACTGGTATTTTTACGCAATTATAAAATATTTTATTACATTACGAAAGATAACATTTAATAAACAATTAAAAGACTTACTCATATAGTACATACGTCTTTTATCGAAGTTTATTAAAAGTAATGAATAATCAATCCCAATAATTTTGTCTAAGAATTAAATTTTACTAAGAATTAGATGTTACGGGTCTCTATAATGTTATATTTTTTATACATGTCGTTATTGCGTTGACCTAAGACCCCAGTTTATCTTAAAATGTAAAGTTTTAATAGAGGGTATTTTATCATTTAAACTGCAGTAATCTCTTCGCGCGGTTGTCAAGCGTGTGTACGTACCGTATAGACATAAATATAATGGGTGGTAACTATTCAGCTATGGACCCGATGGACGTACCGGTCCCCGAGTTAGCGAAATTATTTGAACGCGATGGCTATTTAAAGCCATATGAACGAGAAATTCGCAGAAGGTAATTTATTTGTGCTTTATGTCATATTATTATAAAAGAAAAACATTTTTTAAACAAAATATATATAGAGGTAAGCTTTGTTAGGTTAGGAAGTTTCTGTTTACGATATCAAGAACATCAAGCGCTCGAGCGCTGTACGTTTTTTCTCACTTAAGTTATTTTAAAATATACTTTAATAAAATTTTGTACTTAAATTGTTATTAAATTAAATAAAGAATATATGCGTTACTCTGGAGTATTAAATGAAACATTTATTTTTGTGAAATTGTTTATGATTTGAACAGTTAAAGCTGTTCTAAACGATGATTAACGTTGTATGTTGTAAGCACTTTATTCGCTTTGAGTTACATCGTCAATGTCATAGAAAAGGTCGAATTGTTTTAAAGTCAAATATATCTTTGAATTCTATAAACTAATAAAGTATTAACTTATTATAATAAAAATTACTATTTATATGCGAAGTAGATTTTTTTAAATATTAAACAATGAGTTACTGTTAAATGTAAGATCCACATTACTTGTTAATTGCACAGCAAGGCCCTTTCATTATCGTACCTACGTCTTATAAAATAAAGGTCATATTGTAATAAATAAATGATAAAAATCACATAGCAATTACCACTTCAGTATAATTTACTCAAGACCGTTAATAATATGTCCTTGCATGGTACTCGTATTTGTTGTGTATTATGGTCCATTTATATTTCAAAAGTCCAGTATTTAAATAATCTTATCAAGCTTATTATCATCAGCTGAAAGTCTCGAAACAATATATAGATGGACAAAAAAGTTAAGTCTAACAATGGTATACAAATAAATTACTGACGACTTATTTCTTTCTGACATAGTAGCATCTGTTTCCAATGTTTTGATATTAATTTTTATATTAGGTATGGGTGCTTCAAGGATCTATGGGAACGGATCGAGTCGTGGGAGGGAGGTGTGGATGAGTTCTCGAGGGGCTTCCGATATTTCGGTCCACAGTATAACTCGGACGGTTCTGTGACGTGGCGGGAATGGGCGCCTGGCGCTCATACGCTGCATCTGCAAGGAGAATTCAGTGAGTAGTTTCAGTAATATTTTCAGACAATTACTTTTTAGTAGAAAAAGACGCTGCGAAGGCACCTAACCGGGACAAAAGCAACTTACCAATTAACAAATTTTAAAAGTCAAATGTTACTAACTATATGAACTGTATTCCACAGCTTCTGTTTCGATAATAAATGCATAGTAAAACCTTAAGATAAGATATTTTGTTTTGAAATTTTGCAGATGGCTGGAATTCGAAGAGTCACTCATTCAAGAAACTAGAATACGGCAAATGGGAGCTGCACATACCGGCCCTGGCAGGTGGCGAGTGTCCATTGAAACACGACACTAGAGTCCAGATTATAGTCAACGAGCACCTGTACAGAGTTTCGCCTTGGGCCAGCTACGTAAAACCATTTGAAGGGTTCACCTATCAACAGTTCATTTATAAACCGGACCAGGTGCGATATTATAAAATACTAAAATTAATGAACTATTAGTGTCTTTTGTAGGTCGCGAATATTTATTATGACTATACATTATTTTTGTTTTTTAAATGTTTATGGACAACAACCGCTAATATGAAAATAGTGTTTTACAAATTTTTGGAGGTAATAAAAAGAAAATATGGTCTTGTTACGAACGGAACCTTCAAAGAATAATATCGTATTAGTCACAGAAATTATACACCTTGATGTGAAATTATACATGTATACCCCATTATACTACCTGTGGCTCTGCATACACTAAAACTATGTTACCATGAAGTACTAATGGGTATAGTAAAGTTATCGGGAGTCTTAGCTCTATGTTTTTAGAATAATTTACTTGTTTCAGCCGTATCAATTTAAACACCGCAAAGTTAACAGGCCTGCCTCACTTCGTATTTACGAGAGTCACGTGGGCATTGCGACTCCTGAAGGTAGAGTGGGTACTTACATTGAATTCAAGGACAATGTGCTGCCTAGGATTAAGAGACAAGGTGAGTTAGTGCGAAATAGAGAGTTTACCTCAACGTTTTTTATCCCATGTACATAACTCAAACTAATTAAAAGAGAGTTATCTTTATAACATTTTTACAACTAACGGGACCCAAGCACACTTCACCTGCTTGTGATGCACCCTGCTAATCAACAAACGAGGCTCTGGCTCCCACCAACCCGCATAGGGCCAGCATGGTGGGAAATGGCCCACATCCCCCCATATGAACTCCTAATAACAGCAGCCTCCAGTGCCCGGCGATGCGGGCAGTGCAGGACTGATCGATGTGGGGATCTTTAGTGGAGGCCTATGTACAGCAGTGGACGGCTACTGGCTGGCGATGATGAGGATTAAAATTCTATCAAATATGTTTTACCATCAAAATGTGTGAAAAAAAAAATAATCAGTACTGGCGTCTTTATAGAAGAATAATACTTATTTGTATTCAAGCATGTTTACATGATGCATATAACAATAGCATTTATTTATATCTATTATATATTTAGATAGAAAGCTAGTGTAGTATTTTCGAAAATGATTATGACTACCATAATTAGTGTTTATGCAGAACGTGATATGGTGTTTGTAAAACTGAACAATAAGCAATGTGATTACGGTTACAAAAGATGAAATAAACAAGATTAGATTTATGAAAGAATTCGATTAAAGTTTATTCGTTGTTTTCAGGCTACAATGCGATTCAATTAATGGCTATAATGGAACATGCTTACTACGCCTCGTTTGGATATCAAGTAACCAGTTTCTTCGCGGCAAGCAGGTCAATATTTGATACCATGATTTTTTTTATCTACAATACGCTAACACACCGGCAAAAGAGCTACCGAAGTTAGGTCTCCATTGAGAGAGACTGTTTAAATAGATCTGGAGCTTCTACTTTTGCATCAAACAGTAGTGTGCAAACATTACTGTGTTCCGGTTTGATGGGCGATGTAGCTAGTGAAGTTGGGTATGGGTAACGGGACTTAACATCTTGTGTCTCAAGGCGACGAGCACAATGTGGTGCAGTGTATATCATCCTAACTGACGCCATGTTGTTATAGGCAGGCGTGACACTTACCATGAGATGAACAGATGATCATCTCGCTGGTTTCGCTTTGACTAAAAAAAAATTCTCCAAAGACGCCGTTGACGATGAAGCGTGCTTGCCTAGAATACTTAAGCTTTACCATCACGGTATGATGTTGCAGTCGCTACGGCACGCCGTGTGAGCTGAAGCAGCTTATAGACCGCGCGCACGAGATGGGTATTTACGTGCTGCTGGACGTGGTGCACTCTCACGCCTCCAAAAACACGTTGGACGGCCTGAACGAGTTCGACGGCACCAACGCGTGCTACTTCCACGACGGATCGCGTGGCACTCACACCCTCTGGGACAGCCGACTCTTTAACTACTCAGAGTAAGAATTAAAGATATAATTAGGATTTATTCATCTCACATAAGGATACACTTATTGGTAAAATCAATGAGAGAACATATTTTTTAATTTTATTCTTTTGCTGCATTCAGGATTGAGGTGCTAAGGTTCCTGCTGTCGAACCTCAGATGGTATCAAGAGGAGTACCAATTCGACGGATTTAGGTAACTATTTTTTTCATTTTACTTCGTTATAATATGAACAGGATTTTAAGCTTATGCCGAGTAGCATCTGCGCATAACAATGTCACGGTCGTCAGGATTATATACAATACACCATATTTTGCTCTACATCATGACATATAAAATGTCTGAACGTTCCAGTAACTTTACTACTTCCAAAGAATTCTTTGCGTACTACTATTTAGCAACAAAATTAGGCGCTGTGATAGTATCTACTGGAGTCTCCGGCGACAGAGATCTACCTCCAGTCGAGTTATATCTGGCAATCTCTCTTTTTTTTTCTCAAAAAATATGAAAATGTTTTGAGATGTACAAGTAACTACAAACTTTTGTTATTATTATTATCTATTATTATTAATTATATTATTTGATATTATTATTAACCTTTTACTTTTGAATTATTGTTTAATTTTTTGAACGGCCTCTTTTATAACGTTTTTTTATAATTAACAATGTTGCCATGCTAATCATTACAAATTCTCTCTTTGGCTCAGAGATTTTTTGCCACACAAACAACCGTTAAGTCTTTGTTTATTCTCTCTTTATTATGTATTTATTTAATCATTATTACAAGATATTTTTTTATTTAGACTTTTATTCCTTTTTAGATTCGACGGAGTAACGTCAATGCTCTACCACAGCCGGGGTATAGGCGAAGGCTTCTCTGGTCACTATGACGAATATTTCGGACTGAACGTGGATACGGAAGCCCTTGTGTATCTAATGCTGGCCAATCAGCTGATCCATAAAGTTGACAGCAGAGCTATAACGATTGCTGAGGTGAGCACATAAATTTTTCCATATAAAATATTACCAAGATATGAGTTAAGACAACATTGGCGGTCCTATATTCGTTAAATTATTTTATTTTTTTCCTTCCGGCGATAAGTGATAGAGAACGCAAAGGGTTGTAGGCGCTAGGAATAAAACCTAGAAAAGCTTTGTTATATTTATAGGACGTATCCGGCATGCCTGCGTCCGGTAGACCAGTAATCGAAGGTGGCACGGGATTCGATTACCGCCTGGGTATGGCCATACCGGACATGTGGATCAAGCTGCTCAAAGAAGAGCGCGACGAAGACTGGACGATGGGCCACATTGTGCACACGCTGACCAACCGCCGCTGGATGGAAGGCACCGTCGCTTACGCTGAAAGTCACGATCAGGTTACGCAGCTCTTCATAATTACGCTAATGAACGTATATCATTCTTTTAGACGCAATGAAAAAATTACATGTATTAATATTTAGAGTATTTTTTTTATATTTAGCAAAACTTTTAACCCTATTTACCACCATTGTGAATACACTTCGAATGCTATCGATCGATACGACATCATCATCATCAGTCGATAGACGACTGCTGGACTTAGGCCTAAAAATCTCCACATACCGTCAGCATTGCAGCTGTCGATATGTTGTCCGAATGCGGGTTGATGGGAGCCAGAACCTTGTTTGTTGATGAGTAGGTGAGGTTAACATGGGTCCCGTGAGTTGTTGTGCGGGACGTCTTACGCCGATGCAACAATTAAGTTGCTTCAAACGATATTTACATATTATCGACGCAGCGGCTATACCAAAGGTACTCATCCTTTTCCATTTTGACCACGATCAGGTCTTATTCATGGTGTCCTGAGCCATAAGAAATAAGTAATAATTTTTTGGATTCTCAACATTGTTTCATATATAAACAACTGAGAATGGATTTATCGCTTATTTAATATTTTAAATTTTCTAATGATATTCAAAAGGTTTTAAAATAAAGTAAGACCAGATGGGCCTACCACAAAAGCCCGGCGAGCCGCCGGTTGTGTATAGCTGCTTTATTGGGAGTCGAGACCTTCATTGATTAGAAGAGAGCCAAGACCATTTATTTATTTCGCTGTCCAATTGCAGGTTGATGTCACTCGTCCATGGAAGTTGCTGGGTCCTGGAACGTATCAATTTTTTTAAAATGTTTCCTATCATGGAGTCTTGGCACATATCGACCTTAAAGCTTATTTGCTGTGCTGTTGAAGATGTCCACGTACACCTAACCTATGTTCTGATGTGCGCAGGCGCTGGTGGGAGACAAGACGATCGCGTTTTGGCTGATGGACGCCGCGATGTACAGCCACATGAGCACGCTCAGCGAGCCCAGCGCGGTGGTGGAGCGCGGGCTGGCGCTGCACTGCATGATACGGCTGATCACGCACTCACTTGGCGGCGAGGCTTACCTCAACTTCATAGGTGACAATACAATTACAAACCCTCACACTTGGGCCACTACAAAAAATCAAATATTTTATTAACTTGACTTCGCTTTTGTTATAACATAAACAGATTTCTTAATGTTCCCATTATTGGGACCGACAGCCCTTTCCCACAAAAAGAAATTCAAGACAATTTATTTACTACGGTGGCCAAGTGCGAGTTGATGATTACCACATATTTGCGGAAAGCTGTTATTGGAATATAAAGGTTTCTTTCGATGTTTTCCTTCACCCGAAGCTATTTTATCGTTACCGTGTGATTTAATAGAATTATTAATAATTTAATATAAGACCAAAAATCTGAATAAACATAAATCATAAAAGTCTACATCGTACTACTATGTCATGATATTTTTACTCATTTAAAATTTTTCAAAGTTTCATGCTTTGTATTCTTTTTTAAAATTTTGTAACTGAATTGAAAAATCATGGTTGAGGAATATTCCGTCGAACCAGAGACAGAAAGGATTGTACCACGCTGATCGCCAACCTTCACTAGTTGGAGAGGCACTTTAAGAAGAAGTAACTTAATTTCCTTCGCCTATTTACTAGGTAATGAATTTGGTCACCCCGAGTGGCTGGACTTCCCACGCGCGGGCAACAACTCGTCGTACCACTACGCGCGCCGACAGTGGAACCTCGTCGACGACCAGCTCCTCAAGTACAAGTTCCTTAACGAGTTCGACCGCGACATGAACGAGTTGGAGGAGAAATACGGATGGCTGCGCTCCGATCCGGTTAGTGACCTTTACTATTTAAATTTACATCAAGGTTTAACTATTTATCAGGCGCGAAGAAACCAGTTTTTATATGACTTCCATATAAAAAAAAAATCACTTTTTTCAATAAATTGCGTAAAATCTTGTATAAATATTTAGTATTTTTTTAAATCTCAATATAATTTAAAACTTGCATACAAATGACAACAGCATTTTAATGTTTGTGGTCCTCCCTCATTTTTATAGTCCTGTTATCAAGGTTGCCGTAAACCACTCAAAACGTCAGGTCATGATTGAATTAAACACAAAACAACCCTTAAAATTTAATTTTGTTTAATTGTACAATATAAAAAAAAAAAACTATTTTTATCATCGTTTGTTTAGGAAGGTACGGCGGACGGAAACAGAAATACCTGAACCTTGATAGAGAGAAATGTTTATTGCTTTCAAATTTATTAAATAAATCATCGTCATTATCATTGTCTGCCGATAGACGTCCACTGCTGGACATAAACCTCCCCCAAAGAACCGACCAAAGAATGATTAAATATAAAATAAATATTTATATTAAATATTAATTTGCTTTAAACGTCTTTGTTTTTCATTCAGGCGTACGTGTCATGTAAACACGAAGGTGACAAACTGATTGCGTTCGAGAGAGCTGGACTGCTGTTCGTGTTCAACTTCCATCCGTCGCAGAGTTTCACCGACTATAGAGTTGGTGTCAATGTGCAGGGAAAATACCAGGTGCTTTTTAAATTAAATTCATCATCCACCGATAGACGTCCACAACTGGACATCGGCCTTCGCCAAAGACCTCTACATACAGTCATCATGGCCTCCGGTACCGCTGTTCACTAAGGGCTGTCGTAACTAGCGGTTCATATGGGGGTTCTGGGCCATTTCCCACCACGCTGGCTCAATGCGGATTGGTAGGAGCCAGAGCCTCGTTTGTTGATTAGCGGGTGAAGTTGGCTTGGGTCCTGTCAGTTCTTGTGTGGGACCCCTTAAAATAAACATGTATCCAAGAAAAGTTTTCAATGAAATCATTTTCTTTTTTTCCATTCTATTAGCGATGAGTAGGACGGTCACCTGATAGTAAGTGATACGCCTGCCCATAACAACGTGGTGCTAGTTAAGATGATATACACAATACCACATTGTGCTCATCGCCTTGATGCATAGGATGTTAAGTATCGTTACCCCCATAGTTTCACAAACTACAACTCCCTTTAATCGGGAAAAAACTAGTTTGCATACTAGTGTTTAATAACAAAAATAGGAGCGATGGTGGTACCTACCTAGATGGTGTCCAGCAATAGAGACCTTCAAACAAGATGTTAAGTCGAATTACCCCAGTAATTTTAACAAACTAAATTTTTAAAACTTAAGGTAGTTTTTATTTTAAAAACTGGTAAGTTTTATTTAAGAAACACTTTTGGAAAGGCAAAGGTTTCTTTTGAAAAACGGTTATTTAAATAAAGTTTTTATTAAATTCTACATTTGAAATTTTTTTTAACTGAATAGAGTGCTTATCAATAAAACCTATTTGTAACTTTGTTTTTATATAACACTAATATAGATTATTTCATTAAGTTACAATGTATAGCCCTTGTATTGTTCCCACTTCTGGGACTCAAGGGTCTTTTTTCATACGGAGAGTGCGCCATTTATCTACTACATTAATTGAATAGTTATCTGGCCTTAAACAGAGCTATCGCAGCTTCAAACATTGATAACTGTAAATATAATGACATTAAAGTTTATCTGAAATAGAATTAAAATAATAATTTTGAGTTTACTTAAATTTAACTTAAGTAAAAACAATATTGTTCGAAAATTCTTTATATTTACAGGCAGTGCTATGTTCGGATAGCAAGAAATATGGAGGGTTCGGACGCATTGAGCCGGAGGGAGAGTTCCACTTGACACAGAGCATACCATGGGGCAACCGCAATGATTCAGTGCAGGTAACATTTATTAGTTTACTTAAATAATTTTAATAAAAGAAAATTTTTATTTAACAATGTTTTAATTATAGGTTTTTGTTGTTTTTGTCAAATATAATTAACAATTTGTTTAAGCGTTATAAATATATTTTTAAGTGTATTTCTTAATTTTCTTTCCAGATCTACATCCCATGCCGCACTGCAATTGTGTATGCTAGAAGTGATTAATTATTCATTAACTGTCAAACTAATATGTTAGTCACTTGTTAATTGCTCAATATTGAAATGTTGTAATTTTACTTATCTAATGTAAATGTTTATTATATTATTATATATGAACTTTTTGTTGAAATGTATTAAATTTTCCTATAAAAATATAAAATTTTAAAAAATATCATAGTTCAAAATTATTTCTATGATAGTACACCGACCAGCAAGATATTTTTTGGTGAACAAGACAGTAAGACAAGTCTTAATAATGTTACTTTATAAGCAAACTCCTCCGTTAATCTGGCTCTATTGGAATCAATCACTGCCATGCACCTAACTCCTTTCGGTAAGAATGTAATCTTTATATGTTCGATCTGCAGCATGACCAATACACAAATAATGATCACGGTTTATACCGTTAAATTTAACACTTCCCGAATACTCAAAACTTTCTGTATCATGGACAAATTCATAAAAGCAAGGACAGAGTACAAACTTAGCATTTGCATTCAAACAATTGTTCAAAACTAAGTCGGTAGTGACACCACAAGCATGTAGAGCAACTCCAATATCAAATTTACCTATAAAGAAATCTAAATTACATTGGAAAAGGAACACATTCAGTAAACACATCTCTTTTACTCTTTCTCTCACTCTTAGCAATGACTGTTATTTATTTTCTAGGAGAATAACAGAATTCCCTAATGTCCTTTATCGCTGCAGAAATCCACAATTAGATTACCATCTTTTGCAACTTTAAGCACTGCTTGTACTAAATATTCTAGTTGTAGAGCTTTTCTCATTATCCTTATATTTGGTAAATGTCTAGCAAAGAGATTAGTACTATTGGGGATTTTTTTCCAAACAATTTTAGATTCAAATTTATTGCTCACAATTCACAACTCCACACCATATTGAAGTGCATTTAGAGCATTTCCTTGACTGACCAATCCGCACAAATGCTGTGCCAAACTGTAACCCTTCCCCGGTCCCCCGCACAACCGTTAGAAAAATATTCAAATTTCAAATTCTAAATCTGCCATGGGATACCCTATATATGTATCTCTTTAGTGTACAACCTTTTCTTAGGATTATGTCTCTTTGGATCTGATTCATATAAACTTACATTGTCAACATTAGGAATAAGAACATTTTCTATTTTCAATTGCATACTTATATTTTGGGGCAAATTGTGTAAAATATTCTCTTTATATCTAAAATATTAGAAATATTAACAAACCTTTTATATGTTAAATGGTTTGTTAATATTTCATTTTATGATAAAAGCATTTCAAAATAATTAGAACCTAATTTTTGTATAAGAACATTATAAGAAGTTATCAATCAGTATAAGATCAGCTAAGGTAAAGAAAGGTCCCTCTGCAAACTGATGATTTATGTTCAGATCCTTATTTTGGTTGTACAATAAATTTCAAGTGTCCTTTTGATATTGGACTTATATTTTCGAGGCTAGGAATTCTATCATTCTCCAAAACTATTTTTGGATTTGGTATATTACTCATATTAAAATTAAGATTTTCTTCTTATAATTCTCTTGCTAATCTATAAACATTGCACGCCTTAACAGGTTCGTTAAAATGGTTTTCGAATCTAATGAAATTTTTTAGAACTTCAAATAATTGGTCACCATTAAACAAGTCTTTTTAGTCTTTATAATGTCCACGTCACAAAATTTTGTCCATATAGATACTTCACTAGATGCTTGCAAACAACATCTTCGAAAACCCAGTAGACCTTCATCATGCTCTTCTGTTAGATTTTTTGTGTTTCTGTATTTACAAATATGCCTTGCTACGCCACAGAGGCCTGATATAACCGTATTTTCACACTTCGCAACTGGAAAATTACAGGATAATACTTGCTAAGGAACATCGTCTGTTAGCCAAACATCAAGATTTTCATCATATAAGATAAATTTTAACACATTGTTTTCAGTATATTTACTATTATAAACAAACTTCACGGAAAGTTTACGAGGCTTACAAAATTTAAAAACACTATATATACCAGTGATTCGAAAGATACATTAATATTATACGACTTTTGGTAAACTATAGGATTAGTATGTTTCTAAAAATATGGTATTATCCATCTTTAAAACTTATTTGAAGAAATTAACAATAAGAGTTACAAAGGCTATACATTTTTTTTTAAAGAGAAAACAAAGACATTAAAATCAATCTAATCACGTATACTTACCATTTTACCTTTATTTTGAAAATTTATGTTCAAATTAATAATGTAAAAAGTAATTATAATGTTTAATTATTTCGTTTCTATGTCATGAAGGCATTAAATTGTTAAGCAACAGCACAAAGTGTTGCGAAAAATATTTTTCTTGCTATTACCATTGTATATATACAAAAAAAAAAAAACAAACACTTGTTAAGTTTTTAATTCGTTAGTTAATGCCATTACTAGTTACTAGCAACATTCTGATTGCTACCATCAGATAAATGTTCTGCTAATCGCGTCGATGCAAGAAATAAAAAATTACAATTACAAAAACAAAACATTATAAAAAATATTAAAACGTCACATGTATGTCTGTCAAATGAATGACAAATTTGAATCGTTAAAATTTAGTGTTAAATTAGAATCTTTAAGTGTTAACAAACAGAATAAATTCTATTTATATAAGGCCTTTCCGGAGCACAATAAAATGTTGGAAATTATAAACGGATTCCTTCTTGTTTACTTCGTCATTTTATGCACAATCAGTGCTTTAGTTCCAACTTTAGTCAAACCTGTAAGTATCTAATATCTATTTAATACAAATTTTAATCAAAGTGTACTGCTAATGATAATCTTAATTATAAAGTTAAGAGTCGATTATAATAATGATCATAAATTGCTTATTTCACAGATCGTAGCGTGTTTTTCTCGAGCGTCAAGTGAAGATAGATCTGCTTGGGCTGAATTAATGGAACTGAGGGAAATTCAAAAAGGCATATCGATAAAAGATGAATTTGCAGCGTATTCGAAATTACAACGTAAAATCAATAAACTGGAATCTCAATTAAAAGAAAATCGTTCCTCAAGAATGAGTAAAAGTTTGGCAATCATTGGCTCACTGCACATCATATTACAAGTGGTAGTTGCTTTAGTGATTATTCTATCGGTTATTTGGTTTAGACGTGAACCAATAGTAGCTTTGAAAGGTGATCTTTCACCTTTGTCCACCATTCTACAATATCCTAGTGAAAAGTCTAATGCAATTTCTACACATGTGTGGGTTTTGATTACAAATTTATCAGTTAGAACACTGTTAAAACCGCTTTTAAGCTAGAATTAATGATGACAGGCTTCAAAGATTCACAATAATAATAATAAGACTGATTGAAGCACATTTTATTGGCAATGTTCTTTTAGTGATCATACTTTTGCTCATGTATGATTTTTGTATAAAGTTTTTGTTATGATGTTAAAGAATATTATAAAGGGTTAGGTAATGTTTTATGTATAGAACTGTTTTTTTTAAAGATTGCTGTTGAATCTTAAAGGACAAACGAAATCAATGTCATGTTAACAATAAAATTATAAAAAAATTACTGTCAATTTATATTCTTTTTCATCCCTTACATTTAATTGTGTATAGGATTCATGTTAACATGAAATTTAGAAACTTTTGTATCTGTTTAACCTCTAGAGGAAAAGGCAGACATTCTCCTTTAGGAGAGTTAAATTTTATTTATATATAAATAGAAATTAATAGGTGTAACATTTGGGCATCATATCTCAAATTGCACTTTGTTAAATACAGATTATACTAAAGGTTCAAATTTTAATTTATTTATGGAAAGTTGTAAATAAAACACTTGAGATTTTAAATAACCTTTTATTTTCTAAACAAAATTAATTGTATTATATACTCAGTCTGATATAGATCAAAATCTGTCCTTTAAAAATATATTTTAACAAACAAATTTCTGTCTGTATCGCATGATCTTTATAAGAGGTCAATAGAATCATTGTTAACCACGTACATTGGACGACTCAATTGTGCTCTACAATCAAAAAAAAATTATATAAAATTCAAAACATTTAGCTTACAGGGAAACATAACACTAAACACTATCTGAATAATAACAAAATAAAACCCAAGCAATGCAGCCATCTTGGGAGTAAGAAGCACAAAGTAGATGTTAGCATTAAGTTTATTAAAACGTAACTAGTATTTACAAGCGCTATATCACAGCTTACAACTTAATATATCTGTGCTACAGGACTGATGAATTTACTGTAATGCTTACTACACAACAAATATTAAAAATATTTAACAATTTACCATATTGAGAGGAATTTTTGTAATACCACACAGAGTAAATGACAAACCAATAATCTTACTTTAACATCGTAAATCTTTTTTATTCGATGGGCCAAGCATGATGTTCACCTAATTGATCATTAGGTGGATGACGTACTTCACCTAATGCTAAGTATTATAGCAGCCAATAGTAAAGTGGCATTAATTAGGATGATGTACACAGCACCACATTATGCTCGTCAACTTGTGACAAGATGTTAAGTCTCATTACTTCAGTATTTTAATTAGCTACAACACCCTTCAAACTGGAACAACAGTTATATCTGCATACTATTTGTTGACTGTGGTGGTACAATATTAATGAAGAATTCTATTAGATGTGTAATATAAAAAAGGCTTTATCAATAGTTAATAAATTTAGTTATTTAAGCATAACAAATTATTTAATAACCGTCGGCAAATATTTATTACTACATAAGACTAGAAAACTATGACTAATGTGATTTTTTTGATATTCGGAGTCAGTAAGTAAAAAGGATTATTTGGGAATCATACCATGCTGCCTTGTTCTTTTTAGCAATACCCTGCTTCTAGGGTGACGAGGAGATGGATGGACTTCCACCATTGAAATGTTCTTGATGGTGTTCTTAAGTGCATTAGGATGTATCCCCTAAGGAATGCATCAGTGAGCATACCATGCCTACAGTTTACCAAATAACCATTAGAGTTCATTGAATGTTAACATTGTAAAAGTATTTTTGTGGGTAGCCATGACAATGATATATCTATTAGATAAATACATACGTTACTTGTATAACCCTCCTCAGTTTGTGTACACTACTGACTATTTCAATGTATAATAAAGAGCCTTCTACCCACAGCTAGACATACAGTCTTCTCTCATAAGGAGCGCCTAGGCCACCATCTAGTAACGCTTTCAAGTTCAAGTCACTTGTCAACGAAAGCTGTTTTTCTTGGGACATGTGTGTTTTTTTCACGGTGAGATTGGGCTTAATGGTGACCTCTTTACAAACTAAGCTATCACAGCTTCATTGCGATGTTACTATTTTCGGTGGAGCACCATATAAAACTGCCCAATAAAATGTCATCAATCTTAAACAATCAAACATTGAATCACATTGTAATGTGACCTGCCGCAGCAGACGTTGAGTGGAGATCTGTTCAAAATCACATAGGAATATTGAATAGATTTTACTTCTTACAATAAAATTAATACTTTCATGTTAATTTCTGTTAAATCTATTAGAAGTGAAGGAACAACTGTAAAGGATTACAATGGGGTACTGTCTACCAGACTTGTAACAACTTCTCGAAGACTAAGAATAATTGGCATAATCGCTGATCTTTCAACATGGCCTGTTGTGAAGTTTACCATGCATAGGAATCGGGAGATGCACTATTTTGTAATGATTTAAGTGTTCTCATAGAATGAATTATTCAAATGTGTCGTTAGCAGATATACAACAGCCTCATAGGTGGACATCATGATTGCAGTGTTAGGTATCTGACGAACGAGTTGAGTGCCTAAACCCCTGAAACAAAAAAAAATATAGTGTTTAAATCAGATTCAGTCCAGTAGAAAATATGTCAGGTTATCTTTACAATTATCATGCTCTCAATTTCTTATAAAAGGTGAGCTGCTTGTCCTGAAAGTTTTACTCACGAATGGCATTCGGTGACCCATTCGCATGCCACCAGAGGCAAGTATGGCAATTACTAATCAAAAATTAATAGTAAGTCTTTATCGCCAGGGAACAATCTAAATATAAACTCTTCCTATTTCTTCCACCAAAAAGTACTGTACAAACATAACTGTTCCAGTAACAAGGGCGTCATAGGGAGTGTAATTACTGTGGTAATGATACTTAACAATTTATATCTCAAGTTGATCCACACAATATGATGCAGTGTATAACGACTTAACTAGTGTCACATTGTCACGATTTGATGTATAACTTACAAACAGTTTAACATCCTGCTTGACTAGATATTTTTAAAGAAAATAAATTTAAATATTAACTAATTATTAAAACAAAATACCTATAAACACCACGGTAACCCTCCTCCATCCAAACGGTGTGCAGGGTCTGCCAGAATTTCCGGTATTTATCGCCTTCTTCTCTCAGTCGTGTCCTTGCAACTTCTGTGATGTAATTAAGATAGTTAAGATTTGCGACAAGCTTTTGGCAGTATCCTAACAATGATGAGCAGCAGGCAACAAATTGTGGGCAAGCATATCACTTACCATGTGAACATCCTGCTCATGTAATTGAATAAATTAAAATATCTATTTTTAAAAGAGAAGGTGAAAGCGAGATGCTATTAAAGAAGCAATATATAATATATTCAAGCGACAGATCGGTGTGGAAATATTTGGGGGACGACCATGTCCAGCATTGGACTCTCTCCGCTGATGGTGATTATCATGAATGGTTAATTCTATGTACACCGAAGGGTTTATAGGATGAGCATAATATTATCTAAACTGTCATCACTATCTACTGAACGATAAGTGGTTAGAAATATTGTAGAAGTACGAACCATGTGGATAAGCAATGCAGGAAGCGACTGTTTTCGAGAAAGCACCGGCACCCATAAACTCCAGGAAGTCCCTCGGCGAGCGCTGATCGCTTGGCACCCCGTCCATACTCCTGGCAGCGATCAGTCTTGCCTTCACGCCTTCGTATAACACGAAGTGTACTACCGTCTCACTGATCCCCATGTATGAAGCTGTTATTCCCTTGTAGAACCCTTTTATGCCCTGACAAATTAAACAAAGATTTTTTCTTTAATTCAAAGACTTAAAAATATAATTTAGGTATACATATCATCGGCCTTGTGCTAGATTGTCCAACCGACGAATTACCAAATTTTACACTAGGAACATTTTTATCCCTTACTACTGGTGATTTATGCATGGGATGATGATGATGATGATAAATTAAAATCATTTTTAATTATATTTGGAATAAAAAAAAAGATGATACATGAACAAGTATTACTAACTGTAACAAAAAAAAATTGCTGTTTGGGGAGTCAAACTTTCAGCTGACGACACTTGCGAATAACAATGTGGCGCTAGTTAGGATGGCATACACTGCACCTCATTGTACTCGTCGCCTAAAACATAAGATTCTAAAATCTCGTTACCTCGGTAATTTCACTAATCACAGCGCCCTTCAAATCATTACAACTGCAACAGAGACCTACCATCATGAAGTATTTATATTTAGAAGACGATGACACACCACTATTATATATTGTTAATATTTTCTTCTGGGGTAGGTATTTGTAGCAGTTAAATAGTTTCATGAACCTAAGAAATTCTAGAGCGTAAACAGTCAACTTATATGATGATAGTCATGTTAAGTATGCATATAAATATATTTTTTTTTATCGCGGGGGAAATCTAAAAATGTACCTTGCTTCTGGGGGGAAGACAAGGTTATGTGGGGCTTCTACCAATAAAACCCCTTCGGTGGTCTCCCTCAGTGCATGAGGAGGAGCTCCGGGATCACATACGGAACGCACCGGTGCCCCCCTGCACTGTAGCTAAAACATCCTGCGGAAGGGTAAAGCCCACCCTAGCACCCACAGTGTGCTACACAAGACCACCGTGTATTTGCCGTCCTCCTAAGGCTCGCTTTTTGAGCTCTAAGGCCTCCCCCCCACCTACAAAGCCCACGATCCGTAGGACACTTTAAGTCGCCTTGTACGGCAGGCAGGCAATACATTAGTCCTATTCTTAATAGCGCATATAAATATATCTGGTTCAGTGTCAAGCACAAGAATTACATGATAGACCTAAAATCGAACTTGACCGGTATACACCGCATATTAACACCGCTGATGCTACCAGTAAAATAAAAAAAAACAGAACGTGATTTCGCATACGCAATAAATACGACGTAATGTGTTTACATCGTTTGAAATTGTGAATAAAACAAAGAAAAAAACAAATTAACAAGCTTCGCAATTATTTTAGGTCACGATTGTTTTCATTAGAAGCTAACGTGCGTCTTGTACTTTGTAAAACGGAATAAGTGTTTTGTCAATGTTAAAAGTTTAATAGATTATTTTTAACCCTTAACCAGCTAGATTGGCTTTCAACGACCACAACCAATAGAATTGATAAACTAGTAGGTCGGCAGATCTTTAAAAAAATAAATGTTTATATTTAAAAAATTAATAACTCCAGAAGCATTATTTTTGTATGGGGTATTCCATACATAGATAGGATACGAGCTAAACTTTAGCCCTTCCAGATCTTTTACACCCTGTATATGAACCTGTCGTCACGTTGGCGTATCATTTACTATCCAGCGAACGTCTCGCTCCTCTCGACACTTTATCAAATAAAATGTAAACTTATAACACACTCGACCATGTCATCTCAGTGTACGCACCATCTTAGTGTATATCCTCTTGATGCACTGTAGCGCCGTAATGTTCTGGCCGTCGAGCTGCAGTCGCGTCTTAACGAACCAAATAGGGTTTGTCATTGTGCACGAAACGAATCCTGCAACGTTACAGTTGTGGTTAGATTAAATTGACCCACCGTTTAAAACAAAACTATAAATAATATCCTTCATCATTATCATCTTAACCGATAGTCATCCGTACCGCTGGAAACTGACTCTTGTAATCTATTAAAAAAAAATCATAGATTTTAAGCTATTTACGGGCAGGGGCTCCCAGCGAATATTAAGTCTAGTTTAAGTCGCTAACGAGTGATAGTTCTAGGAGCTGTCATGGTGATTTCAGCTTCAGCCTCGCGATTCTTAATATTTTAATCCACTTTAATGATTAAACTACTTATATTAACACGTTAGTCCTAATGATCAATTAGTAAAACTCGCGATAAAGCTGTAATCTTAGTCCATTAATATCATATCGAGGTGGCATTCACATGAATGCGATTTGTAAATAGGACAAGTAGCAAAAACAAATAAAAAAAACCTTGCGATTCCTCGTGACACACCCCTTAACACTAGAAATCAGTGTTAGCTTACTGATGCCAAAACCACGATAAGTTTATTTAATAATTTAACTAATTAAGAGTAATAACCTGACTAATTCACATGGTAAATAAGCTCGAAGATGATAAGCGCGATCACCCAGCTCAGGCACTTATATGTCGACAAGTGGATCACAGGGATGCTGTTATGGCGGCAGATTAGTAAAAAGAAGATTTATTACATAAGGATGGTAGCACAGCCGGTCTTTTAACAAACCCCATTTACACCAAAATTCTCCCCACGTAGCTCTGGAATGGAATCAGTTAACTCCGTGTTAGGGAGCAATAGTTTAATCGCTATACAATGACAGTATTTTCAGCCATTGGGCAGTGTTCGACGAAACATTTATCAGCTGTACAAAGTATCTCTGTCGGCTAGAACTATAAAGACTTACATAGGTTATCGCTTTATCAGCAGTAGAACAACTTGCACTACATAAGAGTACGAGGAGATTAGGTTTCCATTTAGTTTACTTGTAATGGTATGGCAAAAGAAAAAAAAAACCGTAGTTCTAAAATTATTTAATAAATCTTGCATTTTATATAGCTGAGCTGCTCAAGCCTGTTTAATGTACTACAGACGGGGTTGTGGTAATCTATATTGTCTTAAAAACCTAACCATGAGTCCCCTATGTGGTTAACAGCCAAAACAATCTACCTGCAGCACTGGCCGCTGATAAATGGACGACAGGTGTATCTGGAGGTATGTGCTGATTCAAAATCGCCTTCGCCTGTGAATAGGTGCAGAAGTATATCGCCCTAGACGGCGCCACTCCCACCAAGTTCGGCCCGAGACCTTTGAAGAGGGCGCGGGGGCCTTCGGTCTGTACAATGTGCCTGCAAGGTAAATTCGTTATTAGCGCATCACCTCTGTGCTATTATTTGAGACAGCTTATTGTTTTAACATGCATTGACGCAAAAGGCAGCCTATCGTGCTCTTTTGCCGATAAATAAAATTGTAAACAAATTAAAACTTTATCTATTCTTTGTGCGAGAAACAAAATTCTAATACATGTTCGCTTAATAAATAATGCACTGTATAATTTTGTGGTCGCGTGAAATTAACCGTCTTTGTGGATAACACGAGCAAATTGCGGTAAGCCTTTGTTATATGGCGCTAATCTGCACAGTAATCAGCCTTGTCAACTGCAAAGCCGCATCACGCACGCGGCACGTGACGATCTGCGGGAGCGTTTCATTTCTTATCTATTAGCGTAAATATGATAACAAAGCCGGTAATAACCGGTTTTCCGCTATTCTCAAGCCTATGCTCATTTCACATAATCATGTACTGTATTTATATTCACGCGAATTTTAAACATCTTTCAAACATATAATATAAAAATATTTCGTCGCCATACTATGTTTTGTTTTAGAACGCGCGACACATTTTGAATAACGATGATTTGAAAATGGAACGCGAATTCAGTGGTGCACCGACTTTAAAAGTAAAATATGGTAAAGGTATAATTTTACGACTCGACAATCGAAGGTTGGTCGCACGGTAACCCTATAGTAATAAAAGTAAGGTTTAAGTGATTTATCGCATTTATTTATTATCACGATTTTTTTAACGATTTAAATAAATAATTTGAAGCGATAAAATACTTAAAATTTAATTTTATAAAATATGATAAATTGTTAAAAAAATTACTGTTTTTTTTTATTCAAATTAATTGACGAATCGTGCGATTATTCAATTGATGGTAAGTGATACTCCTGCCCATAACAATGTGGTGCTAGTTGGAATGATATATACTGCACATTGTGCTCGTCACCTGAGACATAAGATGTTAAGTCTCATTACCATCAGTAATTACA
This sequence comes from Ornithoptera alexandrae, assembly GCA_029030555.1. Taxonomy (NCBI): domain Eukaryota; kingdom Metazoa; phylum Arthropoda; class Insecta; order Lepidoptera; family Papilionidae; genus Ornithoptera; species Ornithoptera alexandrae. The sequence continues at coordinate 2,925,007 of JARDVY010000293.1, read as the reverse complement.
CTAGCTACAACGTCCCTCAAACCGGAACGCTGTAATATTTGCTTACTACTGTTTGGCGGCAGAAATCGATCTCCGTCGACATTAGTCGCGATGCTCGTAAATATTTTCAAATGAACTGGATTTGTACTGTTGCGTTGTACAGAATATGACATACTACTGTTTCACAAACGCACTGATAATGTCTAAAAAATGCGATGGCAAAAAGCCAACGTGTCAATTGACACAGTAAGACGCACGCGCATTAGTGATGTCCGTAAAGCGCATAGATAAGTTATATCGGAACGTTAGTCACTATGGGCCGACCCGGACGATTCTTGGCCCCGGTGTATAAAGGCAATGTTTATTTAAAGCCACTAACCAATACTAATTTGTAAAGGCATCTCCAACTCCATGATTTATGTAGTCAATCGTATATTACATTTATATGTTTGTTTTCAAAAGTATTCGTTAATTTTCTTTTGATTCATACTCATGAAACGGTAATTTAAATAAAATGTGATACACAAACTCCATATGAAAAACAAGTCCGGCTATTTATAGCGCGCGCTAAGACTTGATGTTGCGCACACACATTGCGCTCTGCTCTTTGCTTTGTTGCTTTGAATTTACGAAAGTTTCGCTCTCATATGCGATCATTTATAAAGTAATAAACAACTTATTCTAATAATATAAACACATGTTTATATCCATCTTGTACTATTTCATGTTATGTCAAAATAATTTATTTTTAGTTCATCAAATGACGCTTCCGTTTCCGTTTAATTATAGCGTTGTATTAGAATAAAATATTATTGATATAACTGCATATTGATTAAGCATGTTTAATGTATCACGTTTTTTTTTTTTATTTACTCATATCGCAGTTTTAAATCTCTAGTGGACCAATTCGGAGGTAACAAAAGTATGATTTTATTAACACAGATTTGAAAATAATATAACTACAACTAAGTCATATACGTTTTAAAAATAAAAAAATTATTAAGTCCCTGTTACGTGTTGTAAAAATTTATGTAATTGATTGATAGAACTAAAATAGTATTAACATTATAGTTGTCATATTCCATACGAAGAGAGACTGAGTTTTCATTATTTTTATATCAACTACTTGAATGAGTAAATGTTATATTTGCCACAAACGCAGCAAATATGACAACATTTACATACATACATATATACATCACGTCTCGTTCCCAATGGGGTAGGCAGAGATCACCTCCTTCCACTTGCTACGGATCCTGGCACACCAATCTCGCTTCCTCAACTTTCATGAGTGTCTTCATGCATGCTCGTTGGTTGCGAGTACTCTTGAGCGGGTCTTTCTTTAGGACATCTTCGATTTGATCGAAAAATGTCCGCCTAGGTCGACCTGCACCAATTTTTCCAATCATTCTTACCTTGTGTACCTCTGTCGTTAATCTTCTTTCATCCATTCTTTCTACATGGCCCAACTATCTAAGCATCCCTTTCTCTATCTTTGTCACTACATCTTCTACCACGCCACACCGCTCGGTCATCACACTGTTGCTCACTTTGTCCATAAGCTTCACTCCAGTTATACTTCTCAAGCTTTTCATCTCTACAGCATTAATCGTACTTTCATGTTTCTTCTGCCATACCCAACATTAACTACCATACATCAGTGTGGGGATCAACACGCCTCTATGCACAGCCAGCCTTGCTCTTTGTGATACGTTCCGGCTATTCATAAAGTTATGAAGTGCCCCATTCACTTGATTCTCTTTCAAAACGCTTCTTCCAATATCACCATCACAGTTGCCATCTCTACTAAACTGTGAACCCAGATATACAAATTCTTTCACTTGTTCCACTTTTTGTCCCTCAATCATAATGTCACAGTTTGTCATACATTCTTCTTTTTCCAAAACAATTACTTTCGTCTTGCTTACATTCACTTTCATTCCTTTGCATGTTAAAGCACCATGCATCATATCTACCATCGCTTGCAACTCCCTCTGCGTTGATGATAATAAAACTTGATCATCGGCGTATAGGAGGCATTTGACCATCAACTCATTCATTCTTAGTCCATACTCACTATCTTTCAAATCTTTCAACATTTACAATGATATAGTATTTGGGATGAAACTAATTAATAAGTGGCTGCTGATTTAACATTTCTGTTACAATGTCGCCTAGTCTACTCGGAACGTGGTGCGATCTAGAGCTACAATGAATAAATGAAGAAAACTGACAGATGTACATTTAAAACGTATAATATATACTATAAATCATTATCTACTATGTGGGTAAAGTAATATATCAAACGTAAATAAATTAAATCAAAAAAGTTTCCATAGTAATAATAAAAGATTACGTATGAGATCCAAAATATAAGAATAGAAACGGTTGGGGAGAAGACTTTTGACATGCACACAGATTATAGTAAATAAAGAGAAAAATTAATATATAATATAAAACAGTAAATGTACAATAAGAATTACATAACGTTAGGAAGGGTATGCATAAATACAAGGTTATATGGTACTTCTGTTTTCTGTCCTTGTGGCATAAAGGTTATTCCATTGTACATGGTGAAAATATACAATAAAACAATCTTTAATGGTGATTGGTCTCTGTTGCTGGAGGCCGTAACACCGCAGCTCCTATTTCTGCCGCCAAACAATGTTCCGGTTTGTAGGGCGTTGTTGCTAGCAAAATTGTTGTGGTAACAAGACAACATTGGAGGTCTTATGGCAAAGAGCATAGTGGTGTTGTGTATATCAACCTAACTAGCGCCGCGTTATGGCAATACTGGCTTATCATTTACCATCAGATGAACGTCTCACCCGTATAGTCGCTTTTTAAAATAAAGAAAAACGTTACTGACCTGATGCACTGTATAAGGCTCATCCTGGATGTGGTGTGGGCGTGTCCGGCTCTGGCGCACTGCTGCACCTGGTAATTGTACGACATCAGCATACGATCTGCCTGCTTGCTGTATGCGAACATCGCGCCCATCGTGCGCCTGTAGCCCCATTTGGCCTCCTGCGTTACACGCGCATTGTTACGTCGCAACTACACCGCGTCTCGCGAACAGTTCGACAACATATGTGTCAAACTAGCGAGCGCGTGTTTACAATATCAATTATATATCGATATCAATAAAACACAATTTTTTTTTGTCAATCTATATGTAACAAGGATGGAAATACTTATGAAACGAAAGAAATAAAATTTTAAATCTATCATAAATATATATAGCAGCCATTACTAACATACGGTACCCCCTTTCGTGGGGTAATCCTGCATTGGATACTCTTCTGATGTGGAGATCACAGAGGGGTTATGTCGGACTCTTACCGGCTAAAACCCCGCGGTGTACCTCTTAAGACTATTAGCTGAAACCACGGGAACGCCTTCGCACACAACCGTGGTTCCGACAACGGAGGGCATTAAGGTGGCCGCGACTCGAGGTGGAACTGAAACTCTCCACCCCATTTATCAGTAATAGAATTGTGGTACCCCTAGGCAATAACAAACGTTCATGTTACTTAACAGGTACTCAACTCTGCATTGACTATTGCTAAATTGACAAGTTTATTTATAATTATAAATCTTATTCATATGCAGCTTAAGTGTGTGTCAGTTTGTCGCCGGTAGCTCATTGGTTTGTTGTGTAACAGCGTAGCCAATGGAGTGAAGTTGGCAGGGGATTCAAAGAGTCCATATACACTGATAGCCATGCATGCTATTATCATTATTAAATTCAATTTCCCTAATAAATAAAATTGATAATAATTAGAAGATTTTAATGTAATTAGAACAGCTGTCAATTCTGTTGACTGCCGAGCTTTCACTAGCATATACTCGTAATTATACTACGTTGATTATTTGTACAATATCAACATCGTTGCTCCTACATCTGCCGCCAAACTATAGCGTACAAACATGACTGTGTTACTGTTTGATGGACGCTGTAGCTGGTGAAATTACTGGGGTAACGAGACTATCTTATGTCTCAAGGCGACGAGCATAATGTGGTAACTATGTATATCGTACTAACTAGCGCTATGTTGTAATGGGCAAGCATATCACTTAACATCAGGTGAACGTCCCACTTATCTTTTTGCTTATTTCAATAAAAAAAATCTAATAGACTATTAATAAAATAGACGAGCTCCCAAACCATTTTATCTCCAGGCGACGTGCACAATGTGGTGCAGTGCATAACATCAGTTACCATCAGGCGAAAGTCTCGCTCGTCTCGTAGCTTCGTTGAATAAAGAATATATATAAAATGTGGATAATGTTGCTTACTATAAATAGAAATTTTGATGTGAATCGAGCTTTTATTTAAGTAAATATTGTATATGTCTTGTAAATGTGTTACTATGTTACGTTTTAAAGTAGAAACAAAAACAATTTAAAAGTAAAAGTAAAGAGAAATATAGGACACGATAAAATTATTGTAGTGAATATTGATAATTCTTAATCAGCTACCAGCTAGTAGTTATTTACTACATTGCGGATGATAAGAGCAGCACTAAAAAAAATTGTTTCTACAAAAGTAATATTTTCTCAGGTTTTTATAGTCCATTGCAATTATTTGTAAAGATATCTCGTAATGGACTCCAATGATGTTATATGCACGGTGCCCAAGTGTTTATTAAAGTTATGCTAAAATACCCAGCTCTGTAGTCTCGGGCTAGTAAGAATAGGATTAATGTAAGCCTTGCCTGCCGTATAAGGCGACTAAAATGGTCTAGGAGTTACGCGGGCCTTGACAGTGGGGGCCTTTATTGCTCAACAAGCGAACCTGCGTGGGACAGCGTAGGGCTCAGGGGTGGTGCCTAGGGGGGTTAATCTCCTCCTCAGAGATGTGTTAACACAAAATGTAGAGGGCACCGGTGTGTTCTATTAGAGATCCCGGAGCCTTAGAATGCACTAATAATGCAGAGAACCGAGGCAGTTTTAGTGAGTAAAAACCTCACATAATCCCGACTTCCCCCCCAGAAAGAGGGTATCTTTCCAAGATTTCCCCGCCGAAATAAAAAAAAGGTCATGCTAAAATGCAAAACATTGACTCTCCTAACAACATCAATCACAATCAAACCAGCGGAAAATTACAGTGGATGGGATGCCTTATATGTTAATTAAATTTTCTCCGCGCGCTGACAATCGGCAAATAGAGATAAATGTGATAAGTGGCTGATAACGTTGTGCACATAATATTAATCGATTATACAAAAGTAAATGTAACACACTCGTATCATTCACTGGTGGTCTCTTCCAAGAGGCCAGGATTGTCTTTTTAATTATATCTATACATAACATATATAGGAGATATCCAGAGACTCTTTGACTTATTGACATTTCCGAAAGTATTAGACGTAAATACTCAAAATTTGGTAGAGATATTGCTTGTGTTGAGACTGAACATCTTACGTCTGATGCGACGACCGTGATGTGGTGCAGTATACTGGGTGTTAGGATACCGCTTCCGAAAACGAAGACAGCCAATAGTATTAATGACACCTTTGATGATGGGACGGAAAAAAAACCAGCAATGAAACACAAAATCAAAAACAGCTGATGCTCGGATCAACGAAGGGCGAGGCGCGCGATCTAAATGCTCCGTGGGCTTATGGAATAAGGTTCAAATTGAAACCGAATACATCTCGAGTTCCCGCCGCGCCCGTACGTTACTTGATCCGAGCATCAGCTGTTTTTGATTTTACGTGTTTTTTTTTTGTAAAGTAATTTATTTTTTATGAAACTATCGTTTCATTTAGCTGTGGAGCATAAATAATGCTAATAAAACGTTTTAATAATATGATTTTTTTTATTCAGGATCGATTTTTTTTCCATCCCATCAAAGGTGTCATTAGTACTATCGTCTGTCTTGGTTTTCAGAAGCGGTACCCTAACACCCAGTATATCATCCTAACCAGCGCCACGATGTTACGGTAGGGCGTATCACTTACCATCAGCTGAACGTACCGATTGTCCTGTCACTTAATTGAAAAAAAAATTTAGAGGTTAGCTAAGAATAAATTTTTCAAAATTCGTTAACTGAATAGACTGGTGTTAATAACGGAATTGGCACGGGTGCAGCGAGTTGTCGCCAGACTGTAAACTGCTAGTTATATATATATAGCCGGAGGCTTTGATATATTTTGTAGAAGTTATTTTTTTTTTTGACGGATTTGCTAGTCGACCGAAATATCCACCAGATGATAAGCGATACGACTCGACTACCCCTACACAAATATACACTCGCCATTTGAAGATGTTAGTTTTTTAACCTCAGTAATTTTACTAGCTACGTCTGCCCGCTTCAAACCGGAGCACAGTTTTGCTGCACACGTTTGCACAATATTTCTGCCGGCAGTAATAGAAGTTGCTGTCATATACATACACCTAAACAGTCTCCGGCAAGGGATTACAAGAATTTCGAGAAAGTAGTAAGTAATAAAATTGGTATCAATAAAAACATCATAACCAATAATTTGAAAATGCCTAGGCCATTATTATCAAATACTAAAGTCGAAATATTTAACTATCTACGAAAAATGCGATGGTTTCCTTACATATATGGAAATATATCAGATAAATACAAACAAACAGATATAATGTAATAACAAAGTAAACATGAATAAATCTAATCATAAATATTACATTTAATATGTTTTTCATCCACAGTAACGTAATAACGTACGACAAGATATCTAATACAAAAAAATTTAGAACTTCCTCACTTATAAAAGATAATACGATAGTTTAAAGACAAAAATAGTAAAAAATAAAACTTCTATATTACTTCTTTTAGTTGTTTCGCCTTGCTTACGTTTGTATTACACAAAAATTTCATCATACAATATATGTTAAAAAACCCCTTAAGCGCAATCGAAAAGTTCCTTAGTTATGATGTACAATACATAATACACATAACCATCAAAATTGGTTCAGCATACAATTATATGTACATAGGTAATATACATTGATATGTTATAAGGTCTGAATACCATAATAGTACCGGCTCCAATGTCTGAGGAAATTTGTGTTAAACATTGCGAAATAAATTATATTTTTTTTAGACGTGAGGAGCAGGATGTTCACCTGATAGTCAGTGATGTCGGCACATAATATTGTGATAGTACGGATTATTTTATACACCGGGAGAGCTTCGAGAGGTACCCAAGTAATTTCTAGCTACAGCACAATTCAATTCTAAACACAGTAATTTTTGACAATAGAAATAAGAATTGTAGTGTTGAGTTCTACTGGATATACCAGTGGAAACCAGTAGTCAATTACTGAGGATATGCAAATTGACTACATTGTACTTGCCAATGTGTATGTATTTAATTAACATAATTTTTGTTTACGTTTACCGAAGCAAATGTATTCCTCACAAATTCAGTTTTCAGTAATCATCAAATGGATAAAACTGGATGAAAATACGTTCATCTTTTATTATTTTTTATCAGTGCACCCTTTACCATTTTATGAACAAACATACTCTATATTGTATTTTAAATATTCAGTTAACTATTACTAAAGTACAATCAAATTTTGTTGAGACGATATGGAGATTACACACAAAATGGTTTACTGCACGTTTTTTGTGATTTATAAACACACACTGTACTGTATGTTATGAAGCTATGTATGTATGTATGATATTAACCTATCTTCTAACCACAGTACTTCCAATTAGTCGCATTACATCGGCATACTACAATGCCTGAATACTATTTATAGAAAGACCTTGAAATCCTTTAGAGCCATCAACGACGTTGAATGTCTTAGTTAACTGTTTATGTCTTAAGTTACGTCTACACATCGCAGGATAGTAAATTCTAACTAAGGGGTAAGTTTACGCTAGCCGGGTAGACTTGATTAGCTCTTCTTAAAGTTTATAATGTTATTATTTGGTAATGAAGGCTCAACACTATAAAACGTAATATACTGTATCGGAATGAAGATATGTACTGAAGATATTGAGGAAGGCATATATCCAGCAGTGCATAAATAAAGGCTGACAATGATGATACTGTATAGATATTATAATTTGGAATTGTATAAATAATTCTTCGTGTAATTAATCATTTATAGGAAAAGAATCTGAATTTTATTTGGTAGTATCCGACTGGTGTTTGTCAAGTTTTTAAATGAAATGTCGCCAATCATTGGCACATATTACTAACGTATAGTATTATTTAAACCTAATCGGAGTAATATTAGCAGATTTAATGAATAAACAGGCGCAACGGCGATATCCGTCAAGACTATCTTCACTATTAAAAGTATACACAAATTTTACTTCGATCCAATCGAACTTAGTATTCATTCGGTTTATTATCAAAATTTCGGCGTCTCTAAGACTAGTACGCTTGCAGATTTCTAGAGTAGCCAGTTTTACTATCATAGCTTACATCTTCACTAACTACTAGATGATAAGACCCTCATGTATAAGATTTAATCGTTAATCGTCGCGAGGGTCTATCTGAATCTGCCTTTATGATATGTACACAACGTGCTACTGGCGTATGTGGCATTATGGCAATTGTTAATGGCACGTTGATTGTTGCACTTGCGAGTAAACAATGTCAATTATTGAGGGCATCTGCGTGTCCACAAGATAAACATCACTTATGAGATAACAATGTATTGAAGCGCAGCGAGATCGCTATATAAGTATACAACATACGATCTATTTACAAGTAAATAATCAAACTTTTATAATATTTATACTAAACATGGAAGATACAGAGTAATATCTGTTTTTTTTTTTAATTTCCTTTACTGACGAAGAAACGATGAGACGAACAGGGCATTCGGCTGATTGTAAATAATAAGCGTGCCAATAACAATTTTGCGGTAGTTTGAATGTAAATTATCCTCATAGCCTTGATAATATAGGAAGCCCCGTTACTCAAGTAATGTTATTAACGTTCTATAAACTAAAACACAGTATTGTTTATACACTACTGTTAAGCGGCGGTAATGGATGCTGCGGTGGTCTACAATAAAGAATTACTATCAGTTTTTCCGAGCGATGTAGACGTTGATGATTTGTAACTTGATCAAGCATGAGCCGTTGATCTAAGATCCGTGCGATAAATTTATTAAAGTTTCACGTAACATACATTACCTTGTGGATCGATGATAACCTCTTTTACTACAAAGCATATAAGGAAAACGGAAACTTGTTCAAAAATATTGTATACAAAATTATATCACGGTCATTGGATTATCCTGACATCCAATAACGGTTGGTATTCAATATGTAACCATAGAGGAACCTTTTAACTATATTTTATGTAGAAGTTAGAAGCCTCAAGGACTGTGTTATGCGGTTGTATAAACTAGTTTAAAGCAGCAACTGAATCTAATTATAACAGTTGTGTTGCGGTGGAGATAATATCGCAACATGGAAATTGTTCTACGACTAAGTATTACGTCTTAGATGTTGCGTTTCACCTCTGAAATCCAAACCGATATATCCATCCATAATTTCATGAACTGACCTTGGTGGTGCAGTCGCGTCGAGTGGGCTAAGTACAAGCGAAGGTGTTGAGAAATTTTAGAAGCTTTATTCGGTGCAATACCGACACCATCAACTCTAAACAGAAAGGTTATTTTTGGATAATAACAGTTAATTCTATAGACTAGTGCTTGACTACAAACGCACCTGGTGGTAGGCATCGATATGGTCTTTGATGGTGAAGCGCATTAGTCTCAAAGTCTATTCACGCTACTTTTAAAGAGAAAGCTAAGCTTTTTACTGTCGTAAAATCAAAGATTTTTGAGGCCACCTAATATAATATACAATTTCGTTTTGTTTGCGAAAACTACAAGAGTTATAATGTATAGCTAAGATTATGACAAAATTCCGTTTCATTGTGTACTCCAATGGGGAAACTATAATTGACGTCATGTTCTAGGACTTTGAAAATGTTTACACTACCGAAATTCTAACAGTGAAGTAGACAATGTATGAAGCTATGCAAAACAATGGAGTTGGTGTTGTATTATTTTAAGAAACGTACAATTTAGTCCGGCCAAGGCGAGCCTAACAATGAAGGATTGTATCGCAAGCTAGTGTTTAATGGGCAGCTCTAGCATAGCAAACAATGTCTATCTTGTTCAACAATGCTGATTTTATTTAAACAACCCAACGTACATAGGTCAATTTCCGTTTTATAAGTGAACCGGACACCGGTCCACGGAACTAGAAAGTAGATTCGTTATATAATTATATCCGACACAATATTTATCTACTTTGATAATTATATAATAAGAATATTTATGAAAAATTGTGGATATCTAAACTGTTTTACGATAGTTTACTAACATTTATAAATAAATGTATTCAAAACCGAATTGATGATAACTAGTACTTTCTATCCTTAATTAGGTTGATATATTAAATATTCTCAAATTTTGTTTATCGGTTCATAAACTACAATTTTTTTCATTTCGATCGACAAGCCGAACAACTATAGCAATGTCGCGCTAATTAAGATGATATACACTGCACCACACTATATTCGTAGTTTTGACTCTTTCGATGTTGTCATTTCAAACTAACACCTACGTTCATGTGTTACTACAAATAGCAGCGTCGGTGGTGCGTATCCGGTCTCTTAGTAAAACCCACCACCAGTATAATTCTTCTCTTATTATAGAGATGTAATAAGTTTATTTTTTCGTCTGACGCATATTTAAAAAAATAATGCGCTGATAAGAAACAAAAATAAATACTGTGTTATTATCTGCAGAATGGCACTACCGCAGTGTTGTCATATCGAGTTGTTTTTTAAAAAATATATATCCATTATAATAGAACCTTGCAAAATATCAACAATTATTCGGAACATAATTTCATTGAAACGTTAAAATTATGCGCATAACTGTAATCGCTAAAGCGGATGTATAGAAATTTCTAGAAGGGTAACAACTTTGCTGTTTTTTTTCACAATAGTATTAGTTATAAATAATTAAATCAAATATTGATATAATACAGACTTGAGTGTTTATAAAGGAGATACGGTAGGTCTCTGTTGCCGGAGACGGTCTAGGTAGGTACCGCCGCAGCTCCTGTTCCTATCGCTAAACAGTGCTGTACAAACGTTGCTGTGTTCCAGTTTGAAGGGCGCTGTAGTTAATGAAATTGCAGTGATAACGAGATTTGACATCTTATGTCTCAAGGCGTCGAGCAAAATGTGGTACTATGTATGTCATCTTATGTAACACCACAATGTTATGAACAGGCAGAAATTTACGTTTATACTTTTACTAAACACAAATTGCATATCTACATTAGATGTCCCTTTTCTGCACAATACAAGATAATTAGTAATGAACTGGAAATGACCACCAAAGATTTGCTAGTGGGTAGAAATCCAACGTGATCCTGACATCCATATTATCCATATTATAAGAAGGAATGAAGGAACTAAATTTTATACACAATATATTATGAGATCTTTTTAGGATCACCTCTTGATTTGACAAATAACCATTTTTTTAACTTACTATCAACGTACTGATCTGCTTGTGATATCAGTCTTCACCGGATTATGGATGTACCATATTACACAAATGATAAACGTAAACCAAAGAACCTTCGACCACGAAATTGTTAATCTAATAAGGAACGACAAATGTAACGGTAGTCAAGATGTACAGACGATAAGATATATAGGCGTGGTTAAAACGTCACAAACAAGTAGATGTGTTAATTCATTTGCAAGGCACTTTTTTGCAATGAAATATAGTGGAAACTAATATCCTACGCAAAGTAATAAATGAAATCGCCATTGCATGTTGTTTACTGCACGGAGCTATAAATAACCTTGAGGTATTTTATTGCGCGCATAATTCAACGAGCAATTATTATTGGCTGTACCACTCTAATCAGCTAATAAAATTGATCAAACACGCTTCTTTAAATACTTTAAAAATAGTTTTTTTGGAAACAAAAAAATTTTGGAAATAATTAACAATTTTTCCAAATGAGCAACATCTTGATGACAACTTTTTAGAATGGCAAATATAATAAAAATTATTTTTACTTTTTAAAATTTGTTGTGTGTGTGTGAGAGAATGTGTTTACCTGTTCTACGTTTAAATCACTCTCGAGCTGAGGAGGATGATTTGTTTCCGGCTATTATAATAGTACCCGTGAGAGTATTGGGAATTGCATAAAATATTTTTTTTTCACTGCTGGTAGTACTAGTACAGCGGCTATTTTTGCTGCGAAACAGTGTGGTGCAAACATAATTGTATTCTGTACTGTAGCTGGGGTTATTGAGAATGGTGAACATGCTAACTGCCGCCACATTGCCATAGGCAGGCGTATAACTTACCATCAGGAGAACGTCCCACTCGTTAAAAAAGTCCCCGGGACGTGCTATATCTGAGAGTGGGTTTCAGTGATTGAAAATCTCCACATAAATCCAGCCCCCAAAAGATACCTAAAACAACTCTCGAGGATTAGAGATTGATCTACAATAATATAGATTATAGGTATTGAAATCTATGAACTATGTATACATTTAATTCTTTATAATCAAATGTATGTCTATTTGTTTATATATGAAAGACAATCGTGAAGCACCTCGGCGGTTTCCTGTACACACAGGTCAGGTCAACGTCGTCTTGTAGTATAGAATATTATACAAATAGTGAATTATAATGATAAATAACTTTAGAACTTGTTGCGAATAATACGGAAAAAAAAATCTTTCATATGAAACTTTTAAGATTTATTATAAAATAAAACCGTTATATATCATCATGGGTAAAGGCGCTGATTCCTAGGGTTCAACTTTAACTTCTGGTTAATAATAACGAGAGGTAATGTATTTAAAATATGAAAAAAAAAATATCATTATCAGCTGATAGACGTTCACAGATGGATGTAGGTCTCCCCTAAAGTGTACACCGATCGATCCTACGCTGCTTGCATCAAGCTGTTTTCCGAGACCTTCTCCAGAATAGCACTGTATTTTATATATACTTATATTATTATTATTTATATATGTAGCTTATTATTGTATGAATGTATCGGAAGTTTTTATACAAATATATAAAAAACAAAAACTTTTGTGCTTATTAATTAAAGGTCGTCAGCTTTCAAAACGTTCACGAAGAATGAAAAATGCATTTTTTTTTATTTCTGTTACATGGACATGCAGAGTACGTACGTCGTGAACAATACTTAAAAAGGTTAATTACTTATTGCTAATACTCTTGCACTCGTATGTTAAAAGCCGAACCATAGCCAAGATGTTATGGTGGCAGATTTATATCATGATGGATATCCGAGCCGTTTCAGAAAAACTTTACAATGTACTCTCTATAACTTATTACTACGGAATCCAATAAAAGTAACATGGAGGGTGTTACATAGTAAGCAAGAAACTACTGCAAACCCCCTAAAACATGACTCCTATAGTATTTTTAAAGTAGTGAAATTTACGATTGATAATGAATTGAAATTTTTAAAAGGTATGATAAAAATTCAAATAATTAATCGTTAACAGCCATATAACAATCTTATCGTATGACGTAATTTACTATTTATTTCTTATACAATACGGAAATTAAATTTTGTGCGCAGATTTACTGTATATCATTTATTTTCATCATGGATGTCCACTACTGAACATAGGTTTCTTGTTAAGTGTTCCACAAAAATTATCTTGCGCTGTTTTAATCCAAAAATCATTCAGATCTTTGCAATCACATACAACAAGAGTTATAATTATTTTTAGCGAGTGCATCAAATTTTGGATATTTGCCAATATCACATTGATCAAGTATTAGTATTTTATATTTTTACTACTCGCTAAATATATAACTAAAAAATAGCAACATTACTTAAACCAAATAAAAGAGTAAGTAATTCATCGAATAATTTTCAAATATCACTAAAAATAACAATGAAATCCTTTTATAATTTAAAAACGTATATGAAACATATTAATGTTAAAACATTTGTCAAGAACTTATTAATGTCATTAAAAAGATTCATAATTGCACAAACCGGAAGTCTACAACAGCCGGAAACTTATAATTGTCATAAACTTTATTATTCTATTTTTAGAAAGAATTTTTTTTTTCGGGGGAAATTTTTGAAAGATACGCTGCTTCCGGAGGGATGTCAAGGTTACGTGAAATTTTTACTTATTAAAACCCCTCGGTGGTCTGCATCAGTGTATCCGGAGAGACCCCGGGATCTCTTACAGAACGCACCGGTGCTCCTCTATACTTTGTGTCAGCACGTCTGTGATTAACCCTCCTAGGCACCATCGTTAAGCCATAAGCTGTCCCACGCAAGTTCACTGGTTGAGCGATAAGGGCCCTCACCTTCAAGGCCCGCGAAACTCTTAGACCCATTTAGTCGCCTCCTACGACAGGTAGGACTTACCTTAGCCCTATTATTTTCTTACAAGCCCGAGCTTACAGACCAGATTTATAGAAAGACCTACGCCCAGCTGTGGACATCTAACATGTAATGATGACAATATTTATGTTATTAATCAATAAATTTTCAAACGCAATAAATAATTGAAAATAGAAATGACGCTAAATCATCAAGTATGTCGAGTTGTTTACATTTTAGTATCAATGGCGGATATTAAATAAAAAATAAACCTCTACAACAATTTCCGTCTACTATTTAATAATATTATATAACATTTTTTTTTATTTTTATTTAAAAAAATAATGAATGTAGTCATTATTTAGTTCGAATATTTAGTAAGATACATAGGCTTGCGATGCCTTTTTAAAGAGACTGGTTTTAACAGCACAACTATTTTCTTTTCAACACGGCCTCTGTGCTAAATATTTACCATAACACTTGTAGTTTTGGGCAAAGCTACAAAATTTTATAAATGTGTGCACTGGAAAAGTTTTATTGGTTACGCTACTATAAATCATGAGAAAGTATTATTCGAAAATTATTATCAGTCTTCATCTTAGCAATATATATTATGGGAAGTTAGGATTTTATGCAGTGGTAGATCGTTGTTGTCAGACACCGTTTAGTTAGGTACCACAGCAGGTCCTATTTTTATAGCCAAATACTAGTGTACAATCATGTGTTCCGATTTGAAGGGCGCTGTAGCTTGTGAAATTACTGGGGTAACGAGATACAATATCGTATATCACAAGCCGACGATGTGGTGCAGTGTATATCATCATAACTAGCGACATGTTATGGACCGGCGTATCAATCACTAACAGGCAAACGTCTCGCTCGCTTCGTCGCTTCGAAAAATAATTAAATACATAAATCGAAATAAAAAAATAACATAGTAAAAGATATAGAGTGTGAAATAAAAATAGAGTTCACACTCGACCTAGTTCATATGTACCGGAGGTAGGAAATTGGGATACGAGAATGTACAACGCGAGTCTCGTCAACAAATGCGCTTGCCAAATTTAGATCATTGGCATCAATATATAAAAGATTAAGATTATTCATCGTTATATAGATCAAATATTGTGAGATGATTCGACATTTCTACCTAATATAATTTTGGGTTAGCCAATATCGATACATATACATAAATCGAAGTTTAGCGTAATACGACAGCTTAGCAATGTCTATATTCTTAGATTTCATAAAATTTTTAACGTCCAAAAAATTCATTATTTTAAATAATGTAGATAAAAAATTAGGTTAAATTAGTTAATTAAAGTATAGAATTTTTTTCTGTTTATTAGAGATTTTTCCCAAAAACAATTTACTCAGTGAAATTAAATATTATAATAAATTACTGTTAATACTAAATTTCGAAGCAGATATAATAAAAAATAATAAACAATGTAAGTAGTGAGGAGTATATGATTTTAAGCCATGTTAAATCCCAAAAGTGTAACAAGCTTTCAATCAACAGTGATAAGCGTGAGCTTATCATATACATCTAATGAATGCATAATAGTGATAAAAACTGGCGCCAATATTAATCAAATATAACTTTTTATATAAATTAAAAGATGGTTAAATATTTGATAAATAGATAAGTTACATGCAACTAAGTTAATATTATGTAAAAAAATTGTATTTGTTATAAACCTTTCATATTGTAACAAATTTTAAAAGCTCACAATATTAATTCACTCTTCTAAATATGAGTAATAGACATAAATAAATAATTAAGTTGTATAATAACAATTTTAGATATGAAATGATTTTCTCATAGTCATTCATATGATCAAACATAATAATCATAAATGTGTATTAGAAATGCAATCCTATAATATATACATAAAAACTTAATCTTTGTTTATACCTCGCAAGAACAACCTAAATATTTATATGTCATAATAAAAATTAATAAAACTTTTACATTAAGAGTTTTTTACATAAGTTTCACAAAAAATTTCCATTATTGTTACTTATTACATAAAATAATAATTGGACTCTTTTTATGAACACTCAATTTTCAAACTTATTTTAAAGCATTTGTTTTGAAAAAAAAAAAATTGATAACAAATTTTTGTTTACCTGATGTTTTGGAATTTTTGAACAAACTCTCCGAGTGCTAGCGGTGCCTGAATGAGGAGGAGTAGGTGGTGCACCAAGCCCTTTTGATGACTGTAGCCGAGTCTTCACTACTTCTAAAGGGCATGTTACTACAGCACCAGCAGTACCAGCCAATCTAATATATCGAATAGGTTTTAGTTTGTTGAACAAATTTCTATAAAGTACAACTGCAACTAAATGCATATTTAGCAAGACCTTATTTAAGTTATGACTTCAATAAAGATTCGATTTTTCACTCTATTATTTTTAATGTGATAAATAAATGAATTAATACTAAGTTATATCCTTAGTGTCTCTAGTAAAAAAATACTTTTGAGCACTACTGTAGGTTGTGTCTAATTGATTTGAGCAAAATAAATAATGTAACATTTTTAGTAAAACCTGTGACACTTGTTAATGCATAAAATAATAATAATAATTTTTTTATTAAAACTAAGGGTAATATTTATGTGTTCAATTCAAATGAGGCCCTGCAACTATTTTATAAAGTTTAATCAAGTTAAACAGATTTATAAGAAAGACTATTCTTTTAGAACAATTCTTTCAATCAATGTAGACATAACCTGTTTTCTTACTTTCTCTTGAAACATTTCAATAAGGTATAGTAACATTTTAAAGGACGTGCACCATCTGTGTCAAGTCACAGTCATTAGAAACTACTATTTCCTTTATTTATAATATTACCCTGTAGTCATAGTAAACTTTAAAAAAATTACATAAACATTGTTGCTCATTACTCCATAATCTGTTTACCGGCAAAAATACATTTCCGAGACTAATGCCTGCAGCATGCGAATGCTTAATCACAGACAAGCGGGAAATTATATTAAACATATAAAAAAAAATTGTTTATCACACAGATCAATATTTTGCATAAAACGCTATTGCGTATTAGAACCAACATTTAAAATACAACAAGAAAAAGGGACGAGAACTTACCCTCCTGCAACAAGATGTATCGCGGTATCCCTCTGAGACATTTTAGCGCCTCCAGAGTGATAACATGACTGCAAATTGCAAAATCTATAAATAAACAAATGCACCACCACCACACTGTTATATTCGGTCAAGTAAGAATGTTTGGTTTGTCCAAGTATTTATTGCAGTAAAGAAATATTTAATAAAAATCAATCAAATAGCCATACAAAATTCTTAGTTTTTGTATTTACATTATAAGAAAATTATGACTTTTCTGTATTTAATCTTAATTTTATAACAACACGAAATCTTCACAACACCGCAATCAACATTCGTCTGCGCTGCGTCTTCCTAAGCCGTAACAAGTTACGCACACAACTGTTTGGTTATACGTAGAATAACTCACACTGCACACTAATAAAACTAAGAGCAGAGTTCACGTGCGTAATCACACGTAGTTTCTCTGTATAATCTTTTGTTGCTGTATTCGTTTAAAATAAAAATTGGTTTTTATTACTGTAGCATAAGAGTTATAAAAGTAAATCGTCATAATTTTTTTTAAAAAATCATGTGTATGCCTTTTAACATACATATATACACCTTACAATGAAATAAAATTAATTTTTAGTCATAATTATTGATAAATTGTTTTGTAAAATATTCTTGATAAATTAACTAGTTTCTTTTAGCAAAAATACAACTTAAAAAAGCTAAACTGATCTTCATTTCCCTAGTTTTATTTCATTTAAATATCTTTAATTTATATTATTAATAGTAATTTATTTCATATTGATTTAAAAAAAACGTATTAAACTTATTTTATTACAATAAATTAAATCGATTTGAAGTAGGAATAGTATAATCTGGATTCGAGTAAAGCTGACGTCTTGCTGACATTAATTTTGCAAATCGACTTTTCGCCTTCGTTTGACTTCGATTGCATAATATCGCAGTAACATTGTACCGGCATTTATAATTCAGTAGACTTCGATATTTGTTCAACAATAGCTCGGAAAACTATAATCATGATTGCTACCACACGCAATTTAGGAAATTTAATGTATTACGTTTTGTTTATATGTATTTTTGTTATAGTTAGAGATACAAATATTATTTATTGAGATATATGTACACTAATTTTACTAAGCTTTTCTTAGTATATAACGTACTAAAAATAAACTTATTGATTTTAACAACAGAAATGTTACAAATTAAATTTAGAGTTAAAATTTAATAGTTTTTGTTATATTTTATATGATTCTAGCCGAGCAGCAGGTGCTTCTCGTCTGAAGCATACATTACCCGACCTGCCTTATGAGTACAGCGCTTTGGAGCCTGTTGTCAATCGGGAGATAATGGCTCTCCACCATAGCAAACATCATGCTACTTATGTAAATAACTTAAATGTTGCGGAAGAAAAGTTGGTTCAAGCTCAGAGCAAAGGTTAGATTTATGTATTAATTATTGCTGCAACAAAATATTGAAAAACCAAATAAAAACAATTAGTGTTATTTGTTGTGATTCTTTTTATTGAATTTGGCAGCAGCAGAAACAAGCACATTGCTGTCTTTATTAAGCGCGATAAAGTTCAATGGAGGAGGGCATGTGAATCATTCTATTCTCTGGTGTAATCTCTCTCCTTGCAAGACAGAACCTTCCTGTGTCTTTCAAGAAGCTGTTAAGCAGTAAATTTGTCATATATTTAATCAAATAGAATTAATACTTATACTAGTATTCATGTAATTCTTGTCCAGTTGTGTAAAATTTACATTGAAGAGTACATTTACATTACTAAGTATATAGTAAGATTATTTTTAGTAGTATTTATTACTTAAACATTTTTGGTCCCTATAAAGTTTTAAAACTGATTTCCAAAACTTCTATTCAGGTGACATCAACTCAATAATCAGTCTGGCACCAGCCCTCAAATTCAATGGTGGTGGTCATATCAACCATACTATTTTCTGGCAGAATCTCTCACCTAAAAACAGCAAACCCTCTGATGTACTCGTCAAAGCAATTGAAAAGTAATTATTATTATTATATTCTGTTGTGCTGATATGAGAGAAATTTTACTATTATGTGAATTACTAGTCACATCTGAAGTTTAAATAAGAATTATCTCTAAAACTTATTTCCCGAGTTCTAGCTAGTATAAAGTTTTATATTTGTTACATTTCATTATTAAACTACTAGCGTATATGATAGTCAAATGTAATTAAGTTAAATTAGTAAAAATTAAAAAAAAACTATTTACTTTCAAATAAATTTAGTGCTAAATAAATAGTTAAAATATTTAGTGTGATTATTCCTATTATTTTAGAATCATTAAATAAACTGTAATATATTACATAATCAACTTTGAATAGGTAACTGATTAGTTATTATAAATATTTTAAGGGATTTTGGATCTTTGGACAATATGAAAAATCAACTAGCAGCAGCATCTGTGGGAGTACAGGGCTCTGGCTGGGGCTGGCTTGGGTACAACAAACAAATGAAAAAATTACAGATTGCTACATGCCAGAATCAAGATCCATTGCAGGCTACAACTGGTAATAATGATAATTTCTGTACATAGTAACATTCTTCCCTCAATTCATATTCTTGAAGATTCTATGAAAACTTTTGTCTATTCTAGTTTTTTTTTTTTAGTAAAATAAACTTTGTCACAACTTTATTTTAACATTTTAATCATATGTTGTCTATATTAACAAACAATGACAGACTGTATTAATACATTTTCTTGGTATGTTGTTAATGTTTAGAGTAAAAGTTATATTTCTGCTCAGAAATGTAATGTCCTGAAATATTACATGGTACATAAACACATATATGAACATGTCCAGGAGCTCTGGGGATACAAGGGAGTCATACCTGTGCAGGCATCTTTAAGAAAATTTTTGATTTTATATTTTTTTTAAAAAATTTATGTATTCTTTATATTCAATAGACTAAACTGCAGATTTGTCTATATCAGAGCTTCCCAAAGTGGCCAATATTAACCTTTCAGAGTAGGAATCAGTTTCTCTGTTGTCAACATAAATGAAAACTGACTATGGGTTAACAAAGTCTAAATATTAACATGTATCATTAAATACTAGTTCTTATTTGAAATTTTTATGATACTGTATTAGTTGTGTTATCAACTTGATATAGAATGACTAATATTTCATTAAGAAATATCATTCTTGTATATTTATTAAACTAGGAATAAAAAATATGTAGCAGCGCTTTATATTTTTAATTTTGTGTTTTATGTTTAATTATGAGCAGGATGTGCAGTAAAGTATGTTTTTGTTACAGGTCTTATCCCGCTTTTTGGTATAGATGTATGGGAACATGCCTATTATCTGCAGTATAAAAATGTACGAGCTGATTATGTGAAAGCCATATTTGACGTCGCTAACTGGGAAGACATTTCTGCAAGATATGAAAATGCTTCAAAGTGAAAAAAAAATACCTATGTACACTCAAACTTTAATTTTTAGGAGCATCATTACATTAAATGTTCACGATAATCACGGAGGGGCTGATGTAGATTCCAATATGTATTTTAGATTAAAATACTTGTTTTTGGTACTAATACATTGGTATTTATAGTAACTTTCTTTCATTTTTCCCCCTTTTTAATTTTTTGTATGTCCTCAGAACAAAAGTAAAAAAAAGTAGTCAGCTAACTTACGAGAATGTTTTAGTAGGTAGGTAATAAAAATTTAAAGCTCATTAAAAATATGTTATTAAATTTCGATATAGTTCATAGATACATATTAAAATTTGTAAACTCATTACATATATACATTTATAAATGCATATTTGTCTTAGGTAGGTATAATCTTAATATATAAAGATAACAATGAATATTAATAGTTAAAACATTTTTGGATGTTTTTTTTAATATTTTTTATATTCGGAGTGACGAAATGAATATTTAACTCAAAGTGAGTATGTATGCTTATAAAACGTGACCAGAATTTGGATAGGACATAAATTCCATTAAAATTTTTCAGTCATAATTTATTTTTACACAGCATTGCATTGCCTTAAAATAATATGTCACGTCGCTCTCTGAACCAGTCTCATGTTTTAAAAGTATTGCTTAGCTGCAAAATAAAACGTTATCAGAAATCTACACATGATACATACATGATAAAATATTCGATGACTTTTTTATACTTTTTATATGAATGTTAAGTATAAGATTTATGGCCATGAATTTAAATAGAGAAATTATTTGAAAGTAGTTATTATTATATCTCATTAGTTTTATTTATCTATTTAATTTTCCCTAATTGTAACCGATAATTATTTCTTTATTTTAATTATTTGTAACAATACTTTGCAAAACAATGTAAATAAATTCTGATTACAAACTGGAACGTAATAATCGGTAAATGTCAGTGAAATGTCATATCATATGATTATGACTTTCTGAGCTCAGTGCTTTAGTTTGTGATGAATATAAATAAATAAAACATTTATACATTATAATTTTGTGTAAAGACTAATTAATATTCTACCGTGTGTTGCCAAGAAAATCTAAATTTGTCTGGGAATTGTATGTAAGTCATTATGTTAGAATATTGTTGCTAAAAGGTGACTAGTATTGCCGTTGTGTTATTGATTTTTATGCGAACAGTCTTACCGCAACTGGTTAGGTTTTGTACCGAATATATGGCTATCTAATGACTATAATAATATTGTCACAGGAGATTTATAAATTCTTTGTTAAATCTAGTGGTTCGATATGGTTTTAACTTTTTTAGAAAATGTTTTTCAATTATATGTAAATCTATATTGCATAAAAGCGCTTGTTTCGGGAAAGAAATACATGTTTTTTAAAAAGAATAAGGTTTTCGTCCAAAAAATTATATTATTTATATATTATATAATAATTGTTTTACCTCCATTTAGCATTACTTATTTTTTATATTATATCCAATATTAAAACCCTAAACAATCTTTTGTATAAATATCTAAAGAATAAATGAAAAAGATGTTTTTAGAAATGGTTAAATTTTGTTAGGTAATAAAACCAGTCTTACTCAAAATATAAACAAATTTTTATGTAATTTCTATGAACATGTATATGTTGTGAATGCCAATAAAATGTTATATAAAATAAAAACTGACCCCAGTATAAGTTTTAAAGAATAAAATAAACATTTTCTGAATAGGTATAGTCCATTATCATCAAGGTTTTATACTGTACATTGTACATGTTAATATCAATTGCTAACATTATTATATTGGCAACTCAATACAAAATATTTTATATATTTCTAATTACATTATGTAAATCTCATTTCATAAAATGCAAGGCATATAAAAATCTTTTTTCTTTACATTTGCTTTGCTATGGTTATCTGTTTAAGAATTTATAATATTAGACAAAGTTAATTATTTTAAAATTATATGTCCCGTTTTAAAATTTCTTGTTTCTTAGTACTACAATAAATAAAATAATATATCATTTAAATAGAGATTTCAGCGGATTATTAATTAGAGTTTATAAAACATTTCAAGACTTACAATGAATTACTGAACCTTCTAATATAAAATGTTATTATATGTTCTTTATTTAACTAACTTTTTTTTAAAACCTGTTTTCATAATAAATCAAAATGTATAGTTCATAAAGAAAGCTAATGTAGAAAAATCCAATCTGTACTTTAAAAAGCTTCGCTACTTGCAAAATAAACTAATCAAATAAAATCAAAGATTAATTATTGACATGAATATATTTTAGTGAGTGGTACATTTTTGTTGCTGGAGACCCTCTAATTAGGTATCACTCCAGCTACAATTTCTGCTCCCAAATAGTAGTTTCCAAACTCTGTTTTGTTCCAGTTTAAATGGTGCTATAGCTAGTGAAATTTCTGGGGCTAATGTGGTGCTAGTAGAAATTGAGGAGACTTGACATCCTAAGGGACAAGCAAAATCTGGTGTTGTGTATATCTTCTTAACTAGTCTTATATTATATTGAGGCACAAACCTTACTATTTAGAGAACTTCACACTCTTCTCATTGCTTCATCAAATAATAATAAAAATACATTTACTTACTGTAGTAAATTTTTCATTGTACATTACATAGTATCTTTTTAAAATTATGTTTTTTTTCATCATTGGTTATCCTTACAGAATTATTTATGGAGTAATCAATCAGTGAAATTTTTTTTACAATGACACTTAAAGTATTACACAATACAAGATATTTAATCCTCTAACACCTTTCTACCCAAAAAATCAATTAGAATTTATTTCCGTCGTACTCTTCCCTCTTCAATAAACCTTTCCCTTCGCGTCCCCGTGCATTCCGCTTCATTTTTCCGGCGGTTCTCTTATGAAACTCTTTACCGAACCGTATTCGTATCGCCAAATCCCTATTTTCTTTCAAAAGACACTTAAGTAACTACTATCATAAAGTTTAAATTATAAATTCTGTCTAATTGTGCTATTGCTTGCATCTTTCATCAAGTATTGTAGTTTTTAATTATTCAGAGCACCATTATTTTTTCTTAGCTTTTAGTTCACGTCTTCCATTCCAATGGAGTTGTTTGGAAGAAATTGCTTTTTGAGCAATAAGACCACCCATTGTACATTTATGTATATATATAATGTATTCCATATCTATTAATAATAAATAAAGTATTGTGATGAGAATAAAAATAGGCACAAATTAATATTGCTGTTATTATAACATACAGTCCTATATTCTGACCTCAATGACGATCGACGCATAAATATTGCATTGGTTTTTATTATACTTTAACGATAGTTCGCGTACCTGATAGACATCGCTTGCGGCGCCACACGCGATTCCTTTGTCGGTGAATGCACTCTACGGGGTGGGTGTCTCTTTAGTTTTTAATAATTTAATTCTTAAGGAAATAGTTGTAAATTACAAATAATATTATAATTAAAACGTATTTGTTCTTTGTGTACCGAAATCATTACTTAATGTAAGTACTATCGATTAATACTTGATCGCTGTTTCATGTGCGTGATAACTTACGATAAGATCGAAGAAAGTAAAGCTTGCTCCTGAAAGTACTCTGGTTGTAATACATTAAGACCAGGAACTAAACAATACTATTGTTTAGGCATTTTCACGTTATGAAGTGATGATTTCATCGCTTTTCTTTGGTCTTGCTCGTATCTACAATATTTCTTGCTTCCCTGGATTAACTACTTGAATGTTATTATAGCATTAAATCCACCCATTGTACCCCACCGTGTGCCAGAGGAATAAATAAATGACGGTAGTTCATCATCATCATTCGGTGCCCCCTTAAAACTGAAGTTTGGCGATCAGATTGAGAAAACCAATTGATCCTCAGCTATTGTTTTTAATAGTTAATGTTCGAGAATTCCCTGCCACTAATCAAACTCAACAACAGCGGTCGTCAAGGTAATAATAATCCTTGTGAAAATTTCTTTGTTTTAAGATGCTTTAAGATATAATTCAATTCATAACAATACCTTTTATTATGGTCTATTATTAAACCTTTCATAATTTGGTTACAATTAATAGTTTCATTATATTAACTAGGTACGTTTTATGTGTTCTTAGATCACAATTTTTGTAATTAATATATTTAACACAAAACATTCCCATAATGATCACGAGATATTAATTATGAATTGAATGGTCCGTAAGGTCAAATAGTTTGGCGACCGCTGCTCTACAAAATATGTGATTTTGAACACGAAGTAGATACTTCCATGGCTGATTGAGCTGAGCGGTCAACTATTATGCTACGGATGCAGTGGGTAATCAATTTTAGTTTCTTTCAAATTCTTTTATAGTATTGATTCTTAACTTAAATTTGTTGCTTAGTCGTGTCAATGACCGTTTTAAGACTCATATAACGGTTTTGGCGTAGAGGGCAACTATGGGGTGAACGCACTACAAAATTGCGTCCGCGGGGGTTATAACCTGACTTTAGCAAGGAAGTGCGACATTACCAGCTCCAGCTTGTTACTCCTTTATACATCATAGTCGGTATTTTAGTACTGGTGTGGTTTAAAACAGCTATTGTACGTATTTATGCTTTAGAAGCATTATTGTTGAGAGTTAAGTGCAGAGTTAACATCAATCCAATATCATAACAAAAAATATACGTAGAATATTAAACAAATATAATCTTTCAAGAGGAGTTAATCGAGTTGAATTATTATTTAGTAATTAAATAATAATAGATATAATTTTGTATATTTTTTTTGACAATGTGGATATTCTTTTATCTATTTGGGGTGAGGATACAATCTATTTCCGGCAGCACTTTATACTCGTTCGTTTTCAGCGTTCATTCTTCTTCTGTAATGGCAATTAAAAAACGATGGATGACAATTGTTATTCCGTCATTAATGTATATATTTTTTTCTTAAAATTATCAACTAGCCTAAAAGCGTAATACTAAGTACACAAACATTGAAATAAGTTGTTTTTGCATTACTAATAAATCTGCGTTCTTTATATTTATATGAAAGTTGAGAATGGTTGTTAAACCAGGAAACATCAGTTTTGTATCTGTTAATTTCTGAGGATATTAAATCTTTTTTATTTTATTTTTTTAATAATAGACACTTCTGAAAAATATTCTTACATATATGTTATTCTTGAAGCTTATTTTGTAAAGGCCCTAAAAACACTGAAGAGAAATGTAATGAAACAAAACATGTTCACCGGAAGAACCTTTATATACTTATCCCTTATACTAACTTATGAGAATGACTAGAAATATAAAACATTTTTATCTTTAAGTTCTGTATTCATAAGAATAAAGTGTACGGAGTGTTCTCGTGCTTTCCAAGTCTATTTTCATTCCTAATTAGATTATTTAAATTCGACTCACGTTACGTCTGGATGTCGAACCGATCCCTCGTGATATCAAACTTCTCGGTATCATACCTATAACAAACTTGTCTTTGCTTCCTTGAAATTCTGATCAGTTTAATAATTTTCGTATATAGAGGACAGTTCAGTTTGTAAGGTGTACGCATGTCGCAGAGGAACAGGCTCAAATCTCCAATCACCTCAGCTTCCAATGGAGGAAAACATCATGAGGAAATTAATTTCTTCTAAGAGTAATATTTTTCATGGACATGTGACATTCACCAACCTGTATTTAGTCAGCGTGGTGAATTAATGATCTCGACATTGAAAGAGAAAAGGTCCCGAGTACTAAGAGCTATTTATTTAATCTTTTTCATATTATATTTTAATATTACTGAATATAATACCCCGTCTCCGTAATTAACGATTTTTGAAATAAATTTTTACATTTCTACTTTATGAAGTGAAACTTCTTTTAAGATGGTGCTAATTAGTGTTATGCAACAAAAAAGTGACAACTGTAGTTATAAGGTTTAAACTGTGAGAGAATGAGATAAAACGCGTTTCTATCTAGTTTCCTTATCCTTTGTCTCCTCTGTGTACCTTCTCTACCATCGTATTGGTATCCGCACACATCCGGATGTTGTAAAAATATGTAGTAAATAAGTGTTGTTATATTGAATTGAACTGTTTCCGTCTTTACTTTAAAATGATACTTAGACTGCTTCAATTTATCTATCACTATGTATAGTTCTTTCCTATATCAATTAATTCAAAAAATTCTGCATCAACCTCTTTTTGTTTACCATTTCTCGTGTTCATCTCATTCTCTAAAATAACCAGAATACATGTTCCTATTTTCTAGAAAACATCTTTGACTACTATTTGTAAGTTTGTCATGAGCTACTGCATAATATCGACAAGTCTTGACCCACATTTCCACGTAGGTGCAGTCGTTGGCTCTATTCTGCGATACCCACCCGTTTCAACAACACCCTTAAGGTAGCTTAAGGGTGAATAACTTTTATCATATATACGTCTTACCTAATAATCGTCACTGTTCGCCAATCTAATATTTGAACTTGACTTAAAGATTTGAGATTTGTTCTATAATTTTTGATGAATAGAAGTCCTGATGAGTTCATAATCATCATCAGCCGATAGACATCCACTGCTGGACATAGGCCTCTCCTAAAGATCTTCACATCGATCGGTTCCGCGCGCCCTGACGGGTTACTAAGAGAAAATGCTGAAATACTCCCTATCTGACAAATGTAGATTTTTTCTATTCGGAAGTAAGAAATAAACTCGTGCTTTTGTGTTTTCCTTGAAAACTTAAAAAGGTTCGTCTATTTTTCAGATACTTCGCGGCAACAGATTGATATTATTTAAAACAAGGTAAGTAATGCATGCAGCAAGATCATTTTAAATATTATAGTTTTAATACTAACTACTAATATATACTAATTACTAATACATGACTAATATTGGTAATGGTGGAAATGTTGTAATATTAAAACAGTTACTATCTAAACATTATTATGATATATTATGAGTACAATATGTAGTTTAAAAACAACCTTATAACTAATAACTTTCTAAGGTGATGGAGAATAAAGTAAGAGAAATAGAGAGTATATTTCAAAGTAAAGATTGACAATAGATAGAGCTTAAAAGAAACTAGACAGATTTTTAAGAGTAAGTATAGTGTCATCAAGAGAGGGAGGGATACTTATATATGAAAAGGAGGCTCTGATGAATTACCATTATTCTATACTAAGCATATATGTAATAACTTAGGCATACGTTTGATTTATTAAAATGCATGCTTCATTAAAATAAAGTTATTATTTATTATAAATAATATTATATTAGTATATGATTATTTGTTCCTTATTTTATGGATTAATTACAAATATTTCCATCTGACTTGAATTAATTTTTCTCCTAAAGCGAAGTGATAAAGGAGTTACAGCCGTATGAATATGATCCTTTGTTTCAACGTTGACCTTATTACGGTGGATACTGCCACTTGACTAATTTAATACGATTTATTAATAGTCCCTCTTCTCGCTAAAGTAGCATTCACTAATTGGTCTCCCGTTACACGGTGAAAAGGCTAACCAATCCAGCCTCATCGCTTTAAGCTGTAAATAAGTTTTAATATAAAATTTGTATATTTATCTTGTTTGGAGTGTCCATAACATAAAATTTTAATTTCATATAAGTAAAATCTTAATATATAATTCAGATTTTTTATACAGTCCAACAAGCGTAAAGATTGAGAGTAGAGTAGAAATAATATCTATTTTTTTATTTAACGAAGGGAGGAAACGAGCGGTTGACCTGATGTTAAGTGATACGGCTGCCCGTAACAACATCGCGCCAGTTAGGATGTTCATCAGTTTCATTACCCCAGCTACAGCCTTTCGTACCGGAACACAATAATGTTTGCACATTATTGTTTGGCAGCAAAATCAGGCGCTGCAGTAGTACTACTACCAGCAATGAAAAAGACAGTTTTATGCATTCTCCAATACCCTTACGGGTACTATTATAATAGCGAGTAGCAGTCATCTTCTTCAGCTCGAGAATGATCTAACACTTAATCAAATATTCTCTCTCTCTCTCTCACACACATACACACACACGCCATATATTAAAAAGTAAAAATACTTTTAATTACCTTTGCCGTTCTAACAAGTTATCATCAAGCGGCATTAGGACACCTATGTCTCATGGCCTTAAACATTATAATGTTGAGTCCTAAAACCTCAGTACTTACACTGGCTACAGCGCCCTTCAAACCGGGACATATTAATGTTTGCACAGTACTGTTTGTCGGCTGCAATAGGCGTTGCGGTGGTGAAACGGTCTCCAGCAACAGAGACCACCAGCCTGTTGTTTGAGTTTGTTCTCCTATATAATAATGATTTTTTTCACAATGTTACTGAAATTATCTCATAATAACCTATTTTCCTTTCTGTCGCTTGCATTTGTTATTGTTTAGCATAACTTTAGTATATATAAACATTAAAGCATATTTCTATATGTACACTATAAATCTAAATATCATCATTCATCATTATCAGCCTTTGTTTATCCACTGCTCGATATAGGCCTTCCCGAATGTCTTCTACCAAATGGGATGCTACTCGCATCCATCAGTTCCAACCGCCATCCGATCATGTCGTCGGTCCACCTAGAGGGAGGTCGTCCTATACGACCTGTACGCGGCTTCCACTCCAAGACTTTTCTCCGCCTAAATATAAATGTGTTAGTGAAGAATTATTAATTAAAGCAAGGAGTTATAAAAATTCATTTAGCTAATGGAAAACGTTAAAAGGCCGCTTCGGTGATTCAAGATTTTACAGCCTACATATGTTTATATATGGACCAAAGCACTTTGAATGTAGGCCGTTTTTAGCTTGATTAGTAAAGGTATCGTATATGAATATATTTTACAAAAATTTTAAGAAAACCATCAAAGTTAGAAAATAAATCCGTAAATTTCGAACCCATTTTACCATCATCATCAGCCTTTTCACTGTTGGATATAGACTTTCCTTAATGTTTTTCATCAAATACCATGCTCAGATTTTCGCATCCATCCATTTCGCGTCCTATAATTCTACGTCCTCTACCCGGCCTCAACTCTAGGACTGTTCTCCCAAATAGGTCGTCACTGACACGACAGATATGGTCAAACCACTGCCACTACAACTTGCAGATGTTGAGAGGTACATTCACAACTTTAATTCTCGAATTTCTTCGTTCCGGATTTTATCTCTTAGCGAAATGCCCAGCATAGTTCTCTTTATTGCTCGCTGTGTGGCTTTGACTCCGTAAATCAACCAGATAGTTAGGTTAGGCGCCAAGTTACTACGCCGCAGATGGGGGTGGGGAAGAAGTACAGGTCGAAGACATAGAATGTTGTAGAGTTACCCAAACGCTGCAAAATTAATATAAGTAAATTAATGAGACATTTATTTTTCATAAAATAAATTAAAGAAGTTCAAGATATTCCTTTATGGAAATTAATACTGTAGCACCACATTGCGCTCACGTCTGATCAGTTGTAATTTTATTAAGCTTAGACTAGAATATTGTGAAGGTTTGTGCTAACCCTCGGTAGAAATAGGTGTTGCTATAGTCTTAGTGTTTGCTCTCTGGTCTCAGACGCCGTCTAGTTAGATATCACCGCAGCTCATACTTCCGCCGCCAAATAGTATTATGCAGACATTATTGTGTTCGCGTTTGAAGCGCGTTGTAGATAGTGAATTATTAGGCTAACGAGACAACATCTCATGTTTCAAAGCGATGAGCTTAGCTGGCGCCATTTTTTTCATTTCATTTAGCACTAGCAATTTTCTGCTTACGTGTCAGCAACTTGTTTTCAAGGTTGAATATTGATAGGGTGTTTAACCTACCTTCTCTTATTACTCCTCTGATAATGTAAAGTTTCTGCTAGCTTATCAGTGCGGTATTTCCTGCTAAAACTTAAGCGCTTAACATCATTTACAACTGCCATTGCGGTAGCCAATTTTCGACAATAAAAACCAAAGATACATTTAAGTTTTAAAACCTTTCTTATATATAAATATGTATATATATATTTTGATATGTTATAAAATGTGTAGCTAACACTTTATTGGATCTAACTTTACAGTAAAAACTGTAAAACTCTCTGAAGCTACGGGCGGTCTGTCTTGTGACGTAAAGAGTTAAATGAAAGTTTAAGTGAATTGTTTATGTCTAGTATTCAATTACTATGAATTTATAACGATCGTGTTGTTTTTTATTACACTAAGAGAGAGGCGAGACATTCACCTGATGGTAAGTAATATACCTACCAATATCAAAGTGGCGCTAGTTGCAACGGTATACACAGCACCACATTGTGCTTGACGTCTTGAGACGTAGTATGTTAATTGTCGTTACCATATAAACCTCTAGCTACAACGCCCTGAAAACCGGAACCCGGTAATATTTGCATACCACTGTTCGGCGGCAGAAATAGGAGTTGCAGTGGTACCTATTTAGACCAGTAAAAAGTTGACACACGGAGTATGACTTGGTAGTTAATAAAAGGACAAGAAAAAAGGATTATTTATTAAAATATAATATATTCGTTCTCTAAGTAAAATTAAATAAATGGTTGGTTTTATTTAGCATGACATGATATACATAACAGATGTAGTGATTTTTTTTACAAAATGGCGTCACTAATGTCAAAAGGCCCGCCATTTTGAATACAAACGTTACCTTAATTTTAATCAATGTTTTTATTTTCTATAATATATTGATTAAAGGTATCTCTGAGCATAAAAATAAATCTGAATATTCTTTATGCTTTAATATTTACATAATATTATCAGTTGATGTGCGACCTTCTGATTTGTTTATCGTCAAGATTTGTTATGAATAGTTTCACCAGTCTCGTCGCCGCGGCGCCGTCTGTCTCCAGCTGATCGAGTATCAAGCCAAGCGAGTTATATATTTTAACCGATAGCCATATAAGGTTTTAACTGATGAAATTTTTTGTCATATTTTTATATTTAGATACATTCAATTTATTTTTTATTTATTTATTTATTAAAACAAAAATAAACAATATTGCCATTTTTCAATAAACCTGTATGTGTTTCAAGTCAAGCCTGTCCTTGAATTATAACTGTATCTTCTTATAATTTTAAGACTATGTATATAAAAAATAACTAATACTAATACGTAATATAAATATATAAATAATTTAATCTGATTACTACATACGATGCTAACATACATGAAAATAAAAAAGTGTTCATTAAAAATTAACAACGAGCACAGTAATTAATTGGGTTTTGTGGTGAGAATTTATAGCTGGATACCTTTTTGGTTTATTTAACATTCAACGTTATATAATTTAAATTACTCATTAACGCCGCATCTAGAAATATCTCATGAAAAAATAATTTAACTATTCTTTTAAATGATTAGTTTATACAGATAATTGCAGCAATATCTTAATTCAGTTAAAGTGTGCAATGTCCATATCTTCTTAAGGTGCTTTTCCGACTAGCGGAGATTGACAGTCAGTTCACCATATTTCGACCGGTCTCTTGTGAGGCGGAACAGTTGGGCGGCACTTGCGATCCCGGTCCACTTCCTGAGCTTACGGAACCAAGATTTCTAATATAATATCCATGTAATAGTAAGCTTGCCACCAACACCTGAAGTGATGACCACGACCACTCTGTCAAGAGTGATACTGAAGAATCCGTGTAATACATTATATGTTAAAGGTCTAGCTTAAAATTATGTCCTTTTAATATAAAGATATCACGCGGCAGGAAGCTCTCGTCGAGCTTTCACTGCTTTTTTCATTTATTTTATGAATTTCTGTATGCGACAGAAGCACGACGTATTCTCAAGATATTTGTTTTATATAATTAAATACGCTTTATAATTTTCTTGATACTGTTAATAAAGTTATTAAAATAACAACTTTATTAACTACATTTGAGTATCAAGTCTATGTAAACGTTGTATATATATATTAACGCGACATGTATAAACTCTCAGTACTAGATATTATTTCTGAAGTTTGTAATGATTTCTATCATTCATACAACTTAAAAAAACACAAATTTCTTAATACTTTAAATATTTAATTTTTATTTTCAATGTATGTATGTAATCAAGATAAACCCAACTTAATAGTGCACCAGATAAACAAAACTCAGTTCGAGAACTACTTTTTTTCTTTTTCTTTTTAATTAAGGTACGAGACGAGCGGGGCCATGCCCTGATAGTAAATGATACGATAGCCCATAACAACTGATGATGATATACTGTAACACATTACGCTCCTCGATTGGGACAGGTCTCGTTACTCCGTTAGCGATTACACTAGCTACAGCGCCTTCCAAACCGGAATACAGTAATTTTTGTACACTACTATTTGGCGGCAGAAGTAGGTGCTACGGTGGTATTTGCCTAGACGGTCTCTGGCGCCAGAAAACTATCACCAGTGAACATCCAAGTGTGAAAACTTTATTTAATAAGGTAGCATGTGGTTCATAAACGACAGAGCTCTATTTATAATCCTTTTAATAAAGTTGTGCAGAATTTTTTTATTGTCACTTTAAGTATTGCTAGGTTAGTGGGTCAAGGAAAAAGGATAATGGAAACGTCGAGATACTGCAATGTGACCGTTGTTGCTGTAAAATAACTTTAATGCTTCTCAAAATATTATTTATATACTTGTATTTTAAAAGTTGATTCATTAAGAATCATAATTTTTCTTCTTCGTCGGCATCACTCTTGACAGAGTGGTCGTCGTCGTCACTTTAGGTGTTGGTGGCAAGCTTAACAATTTCTCTTTGATGGTCGCCTTCCTAGTGCATTCACATAGTATTAACGATGATGAGCCGTTTATTGCCGCCTTTATTTGATCAGTCCATTTCATAGGCGTTCTTCCTCCTGGTCTGGTACCCTCAACCATTCCCTGGACCACAAGTCGCTCAATAGCTACCTTGCTTTGGCGGCATACATAACCAAAAAGGTGAAGATATGAGACTGTACAAAAGATGATGAACACTGCTTGATGCCGAATTCTCTAAGTATAGACTCGTTGGTACGAAATTCAGTCCATAACATTCCGAGCATTCTCCTCCAGGTCTTCTCGCAAGGTTCACGTTTCTGCGGCCAACGAAGATATTGGGGCATACAATTGCCCGAACTAGTCGAATTTTTGTGGCTTTGTATATGTTGCGAGTTGCGAGAAGTATAGTAAATAGTAATTTTAATTATGAATAACTTGTTGCTGTATCTCGCCAAAGACCGTTTAAGTAGGTACCATCGCAGCGTCCCTTTCTGCCGCCAAACAGCACTGTGGAGGCATTATTGTGTTCCTCATTGAAAGGCGTGGTAGATATTGAAATTATTGTGGTTATAAACTCAAGGAGAAGAGGAAGCGAGAGAGGTGTGCCAGGATCGTAGCAAGTGGAGAGTGGTGGTCTCTGCTTACCCCATTGGGAACGAGGCGTGATATATATGTATGTATCTATAAACTCAAAATTTGGTTTAAGTGGATCAGCACAATATCGTGCGGTGTATATCATCCTAATTAGCGGAATGTTATTATGGGCTGTCGTATCACTTATTGTTAGGTAAATGTCTCGTTCGTCCCGTTTTTTTTTTGAATAATAAAACAAAGAGAATAAGATATTATATATTCAAACATTTCCATTTTACATATATTATATTTACACAGCACCACATTGTGCTCGCCGCTTTGTAGTAAAAGATGTTATAACTCGTTAACCCAGTAATTTTATTAGCTACATATCCTTTTAAATCTGCGCACAGTAATGTATGCACATAAATGTTTTGCGGGAGAAATGGAAGCTCCGGTGGTACTTATCTAAACGGTAGCCGGCAGTGAAGAACTGCGACGAGTATAAACACCTACCACCAGTAAACGTTCTTTGTTGTAATGTACAACATTATTGGTGTTGTCCTTTAAATGATAGTCAGAAAAGTCTGGAAAGGAAAATCGATAGGGCACTCCGTGGGCGTTGGAGCTGGAGCGCAGACAGCGTGGGAGGCTGTGCCGCTGTGTGACGCATGTAGTATTTACTTGCCAATAGCTACACGACCTATTTTAGCAAATTGAGCTCTATTTATTCCTATATGGCTAACTTTGCCCTAGGTCACAACAGAATTAATGCTTTTATTTGTTATTGTATGTTACGTATGTATGAAGTTCTAATATTTTTGGCAACAATGCGAAATATTATAAATATCATATTAAAAGGCAAAAGCTCTTAAAGTTTTTTTGAAGTCGTAATAGCTCAGTTTGTAAAGCGGTCGAATGCCTTATACCTTTCAAAGGGACGCGGATTTGATGCCAAGTTTGAGCTATCGGTGAAGGTAAATGTCGAGAGGAAACCGATATGATCTCAGAACAACAGCTTGCTTTGATATGTGACATCCGCCAATCCACACCCGGCCAACGTCCTATGTCACTCAAGATAAAACTAGGATTGAATATGTAATAAAATGTTGTTTGTTAAACATTTAGTCTCTGTTATCTGTTGGTGTATATCGTTTTATAGTTATTTTTAAAAATAGATAGCTCATCCGATATTGGGATCGCTAGTCGTGGAGTCCACGGCCTGCTGCTTCCACGGCTTAATAATTTTGTACTAGTAGATACGTTTATTCATATATTTCGAATCATTTTAAAATCTGATGGCGATAATATGTCTGAAGATCTTTATAAATGAAAAGGTAAGCAAAAATACTTCATCATCAGCCTATAGACGTCCATTGCTGGACATAGGCCTCCTCTAACGATGTCCACATCGATCGGTATAATTACTGGGGTAATGAGACTAAACATGTTATACCTCAAGGCGACGAGCATGTGGTCTAGTGTATATCATTTATCATCAGCTTCATATCTCTCTCACCTTGTCACTTCGTCGAATAAAAAAAACAATTAATATACACTTATTTTACTTGTATTGATGCTTTCACAGTTTGTGTTAACTGATTACGAGTTAGTTACTCTTAGGTTAGTTAGACATACTTCTATGTTGGATTTGAACTGACTACAATCTCTCGAATAAATCGTGTGTCGTCAAAGAAAATAAAGTGCTAGTATAGTAAACTAAATTAAACAATACATGGCTAAACAAATACGAGATATTTGTTTAATTAAAAATGTTAAATTTCCTTTGGGAATGCGTAATCTAATCGCAATCCCTTTATTCTTGGTTCACGAGTTAAGAATTTAATCAAATGTAATGATTTTCAGTATATTGGGGTAGCCCAAGTAACATTATGCGACAAATGCTTCGCGTAATTTCAGTAATAGTTTGAATTGCGTGTCTCTAAAGTTGGGGGGTGGAACAGGCTATGCTTCACGTTGATTGGCCGGCGGGCCCGACTCGCCGGCGCCTACCCCGCACTAGCCAGAATTAAGGGTCGCGTTAGTTGCATTAGTAAGCAGTTCTACACAGGGGCTTGCTTTCGCACACTCATTTCAACCACATCGCTACTGCGCTTATCAGTCAATAAATATATATTAGAGATTTATACTTACGTAGACACCCATCACGATATCTCTAGGACCATACGTCCTTTTTTTTATCACGGGCGAAATTTTCTTAAAAAATTTGCTTCTAGGGGGAAGACAAGGTAATGTGGAGCTTCTACCCGCTAAAACCCCGTCGGTGGTCTCCTTCAATGCCTTAGGAGAGGCTCCGGGATTTCTTACGGAAAGCACTGGGTGCCCTCCTGCACTCTGGCTAAAACATCTCACGAAAGGGCAAAGCCCTCCTTAGCACCTTTTAGTTATGTTACGGCAAATGTAAGACCACCATGCATTTGCCGCCCTAAGGCTCGCTTATTAAGCTCTGAGAACCCCACCCTCAAAACTCACGAACCCAAGGCCCTTTTAGTCGTCTTTTCCGAAAGGCAGGGAATACCTTAGTCTTATTCTTAATAGTCCGAGACTACAGGGCTGGGACCATATGTCCTAGAGGCTTAAAATTTCATAGGGATATTTATTTTATTATACATTTTACTGGTTGTAGGTTTTAGTTGTCAAAGACCGCCATCACCTGATTGTAAGTGATACGCCTAACCATAACAACGTGGTGCTAGTTTTTTTTACTGTATACCTCAGACTTAGTCCGAGTTGTCTTTTTGTCTTGCATTATTTTATTTTCAAATGTGACGTGGTGCTAGTTTGATGATAAACACTTAAATCACTTTGTGCTCGTTAACTTGAAACGTAGACATTAAGTTTTATTACCACAGTAATTTCGCAAGCTACAAATACTCATGATACTGCAACACAGTAATGTTTGCACACTGACATTTGACGGTAGGAATAGTTATTCCGGTAATACCTACGTAGACGACAGTACTTACTGGCGAACGTGTACAACTAACCTGCCTTAAAAATTTATATTATCACGGAAACGGTTTTCATTTCCGTATTCTATATTCGTAGCAGTGTAGAGTTAGGTGAGCGGTGAGTTAAAAATGTATGAAGCGTCTACTGACTAATTCCCGTCTGCTTCTGAAAAATACGCTTTCAGAAGTTTACGGGAATTATTGAAACGAAGCCATACTTGCCATTTGCGATATAATTTTCGCAAATGTTAAAAAGGAAATAAAGTTTTCAATGTTTAGCTTCCAATATTACATTTCACGAATAAAAGTGAAGTTTTGTTATTAAAAGTTTATATATTTCCGGCGTATTAATAATGTAATATAAAAAAAAAACATAAATTATTACTACTAAACCTACCTACAACAAATATGGATAAAAAAATTATATTAACTGGTGGTAGGTACCACCGCAGCGCCTATTGCACTCGACAAACAGTAGTGTGAAAGCATTACCGAGTTCTAGTTTGAAGGGCGTTGTAGCTAGGGAAAGTACTGGGGTAACGAGACTTAACATTTTATGTTTTAAGGCGAGGAGCGCAATGTGATGCAGTATGTATCATCTCAACTAGCTCTACATTATTTTGGGCAAGCAGGGTCTGTTACATATCATCAGGTGAACGTCTTGCTCCTCCCGTCGTTTCGTCGAATAAAAAAAGATACCAGGGACTATATTAATACGCAACCCACACGGATGTAGAGAGATTTTTATTCCGAAAATTGATACTGAATAACTGAAACTTGGTACAATTTTACTGTTTAAATTCCATTTCAGGTACGTTATTGACTTATACTGGTGCAGGTTAGTACAAAGCAGCGCCGTTCTGAGCTAGGTCATCGACCGACTTTCCTACATATTTCACTCCCTGCTCCGTCATGTAGTCGGCAGCCGTCTGAAGTATATGAACAAAGCTAACTTACCGCCGTCTCTGGATGTACTTACTTTACCCCCCCGATGTTTGATACGAACAGTAAAATATGTTCCCGGTCGTGCTCAGTTTTCTCATCCTCAATTCTCTCTTATGTTATCCTTGTTGTTGATAAAACAGCGCATGTAAATACTAGTTATCTATATCTAGTTTATCTATTCCTGCATATTGATGTATTGTCTCGTAGATTTATTTGGTTTGAAATCAAAACGCAGCAATGTTTTCATGGAGGCAGAAATACGACCTGTGGTGTAACTGCCTGTACTACCACCAGTGAACCCCCCAACAGGTTCCCGCCTTGTGGTGGCGGAGGGGCTTAGTAGCTGTGGCTAGGTAACCCACGGTGAAGCGAAGAGGAACCTTCCCGGCCAGCCCGAGGTGTAGAGCCGACCCGAGGCGGCTGCTCCAGGTTAGAGCTTCGGTGGTCCACCGTGAGCTCATCTCGGATGCGCGCTTATGGGCTGCAGGGGCGGCTTTATGCTGCCCCTTGTAGCTGAGATGGAGTCGCGGAGGGAGTACCCTCTGCGACTAAGCGGTGCAGCGCCGCTGATGCGGCAGCAGTGGGGTCGCGGGGGAAGAGGAGTGTCGGTATTGCGATACGTCGTTTTCCCTATCCTCCGCAGCCGTATAACGGATGGCGGCGGGTTCAAGATCGGATCCGCCGCAGTGAGTCGGGAGAGTTTTCTCTCTTGGCTCCCATGGCCTCTGAGTGGCGGGTTCGGGGGAATTCGTTGCCCGCGCGACTGCTAGAGGCCGAGGAAGGGGCGCGCAGTGTGATCCGGCGTGCCTCCACAGAAGTGGAAAAGGAGAGGTCTTCCCTCCCTCCCGAAGTGGGGTTGCGTCATGCGGCCAGCTCTGGCAGGGGTCGCGGATGTGTGCGAAAGCGTTCCCGTGACTCCGCCTTAAGCGACAAGGAGGAACATGGTGAGGTTTTAGTCGGTGCAAGTCCGACATAACCTGTACTTGTCCCCGCAAGGACGGGTGTGCAAAGGCATTTCCCCCATGTTAAAAAAAAAACGACCAGTGAACAGAGACCTACCGCGTATCCAGTGACTTTTCTTTGGTGTCGAGTGGGGAAAGAGATCTTCGAAAGATACCCTGCGCCTGAAACCGAAGTTAGGGTTATGTGAGATTTTTACTACTAAAACTCTTAGTGGTCACCTTCAGTACATTCGAAGAGGCCCTCGAATCTCTTTTGGACCGCACCCATGGTGCACATCTTGACTAAGTACTCCTCAATGAAGGGCCAAACCCTTCTAGGCACCATTGTTGAGTCATGCCGTCTCACGTAGGTTCGTTTGTTGGGTGATAAAAGGTCAAGGCCCGCGAAACTCCTAGACCCTTTTAGTCCTCTTCTACCACAGGAATGGCTTACCTCTAGAGTCCTACCATCAGTACAGAAAGGTACTGTCAATACAGAGTTATTTTAAGAATCTACTTGTAACAAATATTACACCCAGAAAATACATTATATACAACTGTTGATTGTTCTGAGAATACGAAGAATACTCTTATCTGTGGAAGATATTGCTCCGTGCATTATTAATTTTAATTCTGTGGATCATATTCCCATAACAACTTACATCGATTCACACCCTGTTAATAGTAATTTTTTTTTATTTAATAATAAAAGCAAGAAGACTTTTCTCTTTGACACTCTTGCCTGAGCGGCTACAGTCGACACAATGGTACTTTTTAATTTCATACATTTACGAGTAATATCAAAAATAAAAGAATAATTCAATTTTAACTTGATTGATGATATTTTTAATAAATAAAGCGTCCATACCACGAATCCTATATATCCAATCTTTTCCATAATATTATAATTTAGCGCTACTTAATATGTTACTTCCCTAAAATATAGTACATATACAGGGTGAAAGGTAATAGGTGTTAAAGATCTGGAGGGGCTAAAGTATAGCTCGTTCCTATCTATCTATGTATGGAATACCCCATACAAAAACAACGCTTCTGGAGTTATTAATTTTTTTTAATATTGTTCCAAAAAATACCTGATTTTCCAGAAAAAAAATTCGATGATTTTATTTCTTACTGATTTCTACACAAATTTTAATGCAATAATTATTGTTTAATCATTGTTATATTAAATTAAATTAATAATTAACACTTACAAGCTAAAACTTT
The DNA here is from genome assembly GCA_029030555.1 of Ornithoptera alexandrae. NCBI lineage: Eukaryota > Metazoa > Arthropoda > Insecta > Lepidoptera > Papilionidae > Ornithoptera > Ornithoptera alexandrae. Next base: position 2,884,693 of record JARDVY010000293.1, on the reverse strand, counting down.
TAAATTAGGTTCTTTGAAAGTCGTGACAGTAAAAAATAAAGCGACATACTTACATTATTATTTAATCTTAAAATAACCTTACAAGAAATCTTTTCACGGTTGTTTTGAAGATCAATCGGTTTCATCGTATTTAAATATTGATATAATACTGATGTTATCTTCATCATTTTAATCGATGGATGTCCACGAACTCTTGCCAAAGATCAAGTGATTATTTTATGAAAAATGTTTCTGCAACTTAACCATAAAGTGTCTAGACGAAGCGGATTCTAAAACTTAGGTTGTGAATATTCCTTGTATCCAGACAAAGCGCTTGGTTATGCTTTGTATCAATTGTGTGGACGTAATAAACTGTATGAGTCATGGTTAAACTTTTCAAGAACCCCGTGACTAAGCTACTGTGAAACTTTTAAGTCAATAAAACAACATTTAGTTAAATCCGGTTCCGGCACAAATCAAAACCGGTTTTACATATTACTTTCTGTTCATAAATCAGAATCTCTTTGACATAGAGTTAATCTACCGGATTAGTGTTTTCTACAACCTAATATTTTGCTGATGATTTCTTGCTGTAGACTGGTTAGGCATGTACCTTACCAGCGCAATTTCTATGATTTCTTGATAATGTTCGTGGTTGGTTAAAGCTGAAGTGCCTGTCTGTAGTCTCGGACAATTAATATTAGGCAAAAGATAAAAGCATTCTAAGGGTATTGGGGTTCGTGGGCTTTGAAAATAGGGGCCCGGGGTGGACGTTAAGTACGAGGTGGTTTCATTTTTGTTTTAGCAAAGTGCGGGCGCTGGAAGTGGTTACGGCGCTTCCTGAGACATATTTAGTTGTAGTGCAGGGAACCACTGGTGTTTTGCATAGGAGATTCCGTTTCCCTTTGCAACGGAATGAAGATGACCACCGAGCAGGTTTAGGTAAAAGTGAAAGCTCCAGAAGCAGAAGTATTTTTTAAAGATTTCCTCTTATACGACAATAAAGCGTTTGAGTGCTTTTTCAGAGGGCAACGAGATTATCTCATCGACTGCTGACTGTATCCATTACGAGTAGGATTATTACAATTAGGTGGACGGCATATTTCGTTGTATTAAAAAAAGCTATCAATTGTAGTGTACTGGTATCATTTCTGATGATGACTTTAGAGTACATTAAGAAATGTTTACTTTGCGTATTTATTTTGTTGTGTGGCACAAAATATTCGTACATTTGTAGCGAACAACTCCCCAGAGGCTGGAACCGTATCCTTCGATTTATGTTTCTTCTTTTATAAACATTTTTTCGGATGCTTTCATTATTTCTCTCTAGAGAATCGTTGAATAAACCGAAGAAAGGAAAACATTGAACTGAAAACGTTAAATAACAGTTTTTTATATTGTTTTATTTATACTTAATTTGTTATAGTATTTCTGATTAATTTCTTTTAACTGCCTCTATGACTCAGTGGTTAACTGCTTGCTTATAAAAAGCTCCCTGTTGCGAATACGGGGTCACATGTTGTACATTGTGGTTGGTGGTAGGATTCTTCGACCTTGCATGACTTGCTATAACCTTCCTATTGTAAATATGCCTCTTTAACATTAAATTTAACAATGTAAATTTTAGGTTAATTATCTCCTAATTAATGTATGATTACTATTAGTATAGTTCTATACAATTGTGCATTAGTCTATAACTTACAGAAATAACCTAAGTAAATAATTAAAGAAAGGTGGTAGGTCTCCGTTGCCGGAGACCGTCTAGGTAGCTACCAGTAAACAGTATTTCTACCGCCAAACAGTAGTGTGCAAACATTACTGTGTACCGGATAGAAGGGAGTTGTAGCTAGCGAAATTACTGGGGTAACAAGACTTAGCATCTTACGTCTCAAGGCGACGAGCACAATGTGGTGCAGTGTATACCATTATAATTAGCTTCACATTGTTATGGATAGCCGTATCACTTACCATCAGGTGAACGTTCTGCTCGTCTCATCGCTTCTTTGAGAACAAAAAAAAGAAAGTTGTGCTGTGTTATCTTTCATGTTTCCGTCTTGCATTTTTTCATGTTTATCTTCAAAAATGTCTGTTCCTTTAAGATAATCAGAAGTTATCTTATACTTCTAGGTGAAAAACTGAATATGGAACTAGATGTTTTCTTGTCTGAAATTATAACCGTATAAAACTATCCGGCGCCCAATAAAGCTATGACGTCAACGCTTCCATTTTATAACTGTGATAAAATCACAGTTTCAGAAGCGGTACAGCATTTTTCATGTTACTTTTAAATAAACGATCCAAAAATAGTTCAAAATATAGCAAAATATTATAGATTAGACGTATAAATAAGAAGGGGCGTAAATTGTAAATTAAGAAGATGAAAATGTAGACATAAGAAAGTAATTTTTTTTTTTAAAATATAGAAATAGACAACAATAGATGCACAAGAGCACAAAAGTGTGAAAGTAAGAGAAAAATTAGATCCTTGATCTCTGATATTAGGAGGGGAGAAAAAAGATGAAAAACATCGAACGAACAATATAAAGGGGGTTACTAGGTCATAATAATTTCATTGATGTCTTTTTCGTATAAAAAAATTTTGATACTCTTAACAAAGAAAGCTTATTTATGGACATGTTCATCATAAGATGTTGAGTCTCGTTACCCCAGTAATTACGCTAGTTATAGCGCCCTTCACGGCCGAAACACAATAATGTTTGTACACTATCATTTGGCGGCAGAAATAGGTGCTGCGGTGGTACCTACTTAGACGGTCTCTGGTAAAGACCTACCACCAGTAGACTTACCACTGTTCTTACCGCGACGAGCACAATGTGGTGCTGTATTGGCAAGCGTATCACTTACAATCCGGTTTATCTTGCTCGTCACATCGTTTCGCCGAATAAAAAAAACATGAGTAATACTGACATGTGACAAGACTGATGCTACTCCGGATGTATTAAACTTTTTAATCAAGGCTGTACCGGGATGTGGGCGCTAACGCATGTTTCAATCTACGATATTACCTTTTGATAAATTCAGTTTCCGTGTTTGTTGATTTAATTAATTTAAAGGATTTCTTTTTACTTCCGGTATTACATAGGGGTATTTCTTACAATAAGTAATATATTTATCTATTTCTATTGAGCTTGAGCTTTAAGTAAAAGAAGTCAAGGAATTTAAGTAAAGATAGCATCAAAAGTTTTTCGACATGTTTAAGAACGTCAGCCTTCGTCAACATGCAACGTAAGCCAACCTGCACTTAGCATTTCTGGTGGATAAGTATTCTCGACACTTCGAGTTCCAGCAGAGGGAAAATTAAATGGGCTATTCATGTTAGTTAACCTCGTGTAAGACTGTCGTCTCGCTGTATCTTATTAAGTACATATTTTAATATCTTGACAAGCCCGCAATAATATTTTTTTTTATAATTATACAGATATCCTTTACCACCGCAGCTACTTACAGAAAGCATAGTTTTAATTTAATGTGATAAGTAATTAAAAAGTATTAAATTTTAACTTAAGATATAGGATTTTACGTGCGAATAGATACAGGACTGCAAAAAGCAGGACGTTTTTAGTTCTGCAAACAATCAAAAACTACGCCATGCTTTATTTTGTGTACTCTGTAAGTATCCTAACTAGATGTTTACTGGTGGTAGGTCTTTGTTACTGAAGACCGTCGACATAGGTACCATCGCAGCTCTTATTTCTGTCGCCAAACATTAGTGTGCAAACATTGCTGTGTTGATTGAAGGGAGTTGTAGCTAGTGATATTACTAGGGTAACGAGACAACATCCTGTCTCGAGGCGACTCTCGCAATATGGTACAGTATATACTATCCTAACTAGCGCTACGTTGTGTAACCATCAGGTGAACGTCTCCCTTGTCTGATCGCTTCATTGAATAAAAAAAAATGTATTACTAATCATTAGGTGGTAAGGTTTCCCGCATAACAACTCACGGGATCCAACCCAACCTCACCTGTTCGTGGTGCATCCTGCTCAACAAACGAGGCTCTGGTTCCCATCAACCCGCATTGGGCTAGCGTGGTGGGAAATGGCACAAATCCCTCCATATGAATCTCTATCCTATCGATGTGGAAATCTTTGGGAGAGGCCTATGTCCAGCTGTGGAAGTCTATCGGCTGATGATGATGAACCATTAGATTTTGCTTATCTTGTCGCTAAAATGTAAAAAATTATCTTATGCTAGCAGCTGACATTATTTATAAATATTTAAAATTGTTTAATAAAGGAGTTTATGGGATGTGTTTCTGTTTTCATGAAACGTACCCTTTCATCCCTTTCACGTTAAAAGGATTTCCCATAAATTTCCTGTCGACTATTAAATTACTTTGTAACTTTGAGTGAGTTAGCTGACGTAGGAGCTCGACGTTTCGCGTAACGAAGTGTATACTTATACTTAAGTGGAAAAATAGAAGAATTAGTTGAGATGGTAATAAAATGGAATTGAAGTAATAACATAAATTCAAGGTTTCGTAACTGATGGACTTACCTAATTCAGGATAACATCTTCAGATAGCCGTGGAGATATTTTGGACTTAATGTTCTTGTTTAAATTGATTAACAATAAAATTTACTTTTTTCACTTCTATTCAGCTTCAATATTAGAGCATCTATTATTCTCTCTCGCCGCCACTGCGGAGATCTGTGTTCGGTTGTAACTCTCCAGTTTTTAGGCTATGCAAGCTATTGAACTGCTGCAGTGAATCTGTCGACATCCGGGTGGACTCATATTTATTTATGACTGCAATTACTTTTGTTATTTGCCCCAATCTAAGCCATAAATAGTGAGTAAAATTAGTGAATGCTGTGTTTACTTTTTTACAATCATATACTAAGATTTCTTGTTTCAATTCATTGTATATTTTAGTCAATGTAATAGTGTATGAATGATTACAGATCTAATAAATAAATATTTCAAATAGAGTAAGCGTTGACAGGCGGCCGAGAAGATTTATCGCTGGAAAATATACCACTGTGTTGTAATAATTAATTGTGTGTGTTCTACACACTGGTACTTGAGACGGGGTTACCCGTTACAAGAGTAATTTGTATCAGTACAATAATTTTTACGATTACTTGAGTCTCATATTAAAGTAAATTTTTTATAATCAAAAAGGTTAGTCCTTGACCGTAAACCCTGTTAAGTGGTGATTTGGTTCGTAGTGGTAAAATGCACTAACCTAAACATACGTACATTATTATTTAAATTTATCTAAACGCACATAACAACGCCTATTCTCCTTTCTTGAAGACACCCGTGCCGTATTTGGACAAGTACATTATCGCCGGCTAGTTGTTCCACTTCTTTGCTTTTATTAAGAACACTTAAATCTCTTTGTTTGCAAACTGGAGATTTTTTTTTCAATTAAGCGACGGGACCAGCAAAAACTTCACCTGATGGTAAGCGATGCACATGCCTATAACAACTGAGCGTTAGTTACAATGATGTATACTAGATCACGTAGCGTTTATTGCCTGAGACATAAGATGTTAAGTCTCGTTAAAGCAGAAAACAGTAAACTTTGCACGCTACTGTTAGTCAACAAAAATAGGAGCTGCAGTGGTACCTATCTAGACAGTTTCCGGCAACACAGAACAATCACCAGTAAATATATTTTACTAGTATATTTAAAAAAAATATTGCGTTCTTTTAATCAAAGTTTTTAGATGTGTAAAAAATATTTAAAGACAAGAACACTACAGTAAAAAATTTCGTTATCGCTAATATATGTAATGTTCATTCTTTACTAATACGTAGAATGTTCGAGTGCACTCCTGACATTTCCAGCTGACGCCATATTTGTAAACTCATCCATCTTTTCAAAACAATGTCTAGGTTTCATGCGTCCATCCAATGGCGTTCAAGATGTCCGCGGCCGCGCATGCGCGCGCTGCCGGCGGGTCGATACCGCTGTGACGTCACGCGCTCAGACCAATGGCGGCCGCTCGCCACCAATCGATGTGAACCTTTCCTATTTCACAATAAATGCTTTCTAACACAGCAATCATGACAAAATTTAGATAAAAACACCTATATTTTTTAATGCATTATATAAAAAATAAGCAATCCTCCTATTGTTCCCACAGTTTTAACTCCAGGTCTCCCACAGCAGAATCATCGCTATTTATTCACCACATTAGCAAAGTGCGCGTTGTTAATATCAAATGTTCACAAAAGCTGTTCTAGATACTTGCTGGTTTTTCCTCAATGCCTTCCTTCACCGGAAGCTGAATACTAGTAGATATCTGACCCTTGCGTCTTTGGTGTCGTATTTTGGACAGGTTTTTCGTTCTAATACCTATCCTCTCTATGAAAAAAAATTAAACTAAAAACATTATTTTTAATATGATTGTGATAGTAGTTTAATAAAGTAAAACGGAATAACTTTCCGCGGGTAATCATTTATTTGAAAACTGGTTACTGTGGACGGAATGGCGGCTTCATGCTTCAGGGTGTAATGTGTAATAAATTATAACTAGTACTTTATTGATATGTACAGATTTATCAGTAAACACCAGGTGATGTCGGATATTTAATAAAATAATGTTATCATGCCTTTATTAAAGCTTAAATTTTATCAAATATCTGAATGTATATTCGAATTAAAATATACTTATCCCTGCACACATTATCTTCATCCCTGCAGACAAACAAACTATAAACAGAGCATTAGAAATTATCCAATGCCAGCTCCGAGAGAGGTTTTATGAATATATTTCAATTCATGAATGTTAATACATTGTATAATATTTCTTTTTGCCCTTTGTGGAAGGCAATGAAATCGCCCGAATCCTCGTAGCAAAACAAGTTTTAAAATATTCGTGTATTTGCTTTTTTTTTGATGTATGAAACGGATAAAGGAATGAACGGTGATGGTCGTGTTGTGGAAATAATGATGGAGGCGAACAAGGTAATATGGATGAGCTTAATACATTTATGTAGCTATTCGTAATTATAATAGTATTACTTTATGATATGTCCATGACATGTGTTTAACGTAAGTTATTTTGACGAATTCTCTGTGTATTAGGTTTTCAAACTGTCTCGACAATAGCTATATGTTCGCTCTAAAAAGCTTCTTGAATTAATTGGGCTTCAGTTTATCTGAGACTAGAGCGGTCTGTATTACTTTTTAGATCGATACTCCTGATGTAAGCAATATATATTAATTAAGATTCTTTTTATCTATCAGTTACCATTTAACTTCATTTTCACATAATTCTAAGTAACAAACTTGAAAATGGTAAAACGTTGACCACTGATACGTAGTTATACTATTAAGGGAGTATATTTACGTGTAATATAATCCTTTGGCAGGCGGGTTAGAGATAGCCGTACCACCATCCGAACTCACCAAATATGACAGACATCAAGAGTTCAATGGAGACTGTTGATAGTAAAGTAATTATATATATAAAAATAAATAATGGCGTTTTGTTAATTTATTTAAAACCTAAAAATCTATAACCGCTTTCCGAGAGCTTCTTTCAAGTCGAAGTGTGGCTTCTGCGTCATTAACTAGTTCTGTTTAACCTATATTTTATACCTAAATCTGATCGAAAAGTCACTACTCGCAAAAGACTTTAATTTACTTCATAATCTAATGTGAAGAATTTTCTGTGAGTTTATCTTAATAAAAATACATAAATGCAAAATTTTTTGCTATGGTCTCTAAACAACTAAAATAAACGCTTCTATAGTAGATCAATCACATGGATATTTAATTTTTTCTAAATAACAGAGTCGTAAAGAGGACAAAAGGAAATGCAGTGATAATTTGCGGCTGACCGCGAAGCTGCGTCCGAGAGGGACGTCGCCATTACGCGAGCGCTTCTGACGCCCGTCAGCCACAATTTCGTTAAAACAGCAATTAAGGTCGGGTTTACAATTGTTACACTCACGGCACTCGCTTTTCCGTGTGTCATAATAAGCATTTAAAATATTTTTATCATTATTAAACTACGTTGTGACAAACTGAGTAATTCATTAGGATAGCGTTTCCAATGTAACCTCTATGTAAAGAGACAAATATGAACTGGAAAACAGTAACCAAACAATATAAGGTTTAAAATTCTCATTCAATAGATAATGGAGAGAGAAAAATACTTTGTTTTTTTTTTTTTTCAACCAATCATATTGGAATAGTGCTGAGTTATAGACGAACCCATTCAAACAGTCGAACAAAAGTTTGTCGGATATAGTTCGTTACTGCATAAAATAAAAAAGCATGATTGGAATTTATTAATATTAGGTTAACTTTTCTGTTTTCCTCTCAGTGACTTGGATTAAGTTAAAACTTCTAAAATAACTCCTGAAAATACATTTTTTGAAAATAAAGAAGTTTTGGTAAACACTGCTTCTAAGATTGAGGCGATTGAAAAGTTTTTCTCTCTTAGTGCTTAAGATTACTTTAGAGGTTTTGAACCACAACTTTCCGTTTTGTCTGTGGTTGTATTTAATGTTTTTTTTTCTAGTTCGCATCCGGGAAATCCGATCGCTCTGATTCTTCCGCTCTTCTGCTATTCTATTTACTTAGCCATGACCCTATCGGGTCTCTTCTACTTTGCCAACTTCTATTAACCAAAATGTAATTGTTCGTTATTTGCAGCGATCGAGATAGCTGAATGTTTTTCTTATGCGATAATGGCACGAGCAGAATTTCCATCTCATGGTAATCGATGCCCTGGTCCACACTGATGAAGCTTTAATTAGAATGATATACACAGCACCTTGACTCAATAATATTTTTTTAATCTATATCGTGTATCATCATCATTGTGTATCTGAGGCTAGCAATCTTTATTTTTCTTTGTTATAATTTTTCTTTGTTTTAGGTATTATTTATGTTTTAGGTTTATAAACAATTATATACATGAGGGAGTATGAAAAAAATTGGGAACTTGTACTTAATGTACTTGTTCATAGAGAGATGATGGTGGATACAGTCGAGTGTATGAACGTCATAAGTATTCAGTAAGGAGCTACGCTTAAGGATAACTACAGATTATCGTAGATTAGGAGCTGTTGTGAAATGAACTTTGTTAGGAAGCCATGGTATTTATGATGACAAAAAATATATAACTTAAGTTATATGAGTCCAAGAGTAACAAAACTGGAAAATATTTTCATGACAAATATTCACATTTGCTGTAATAACGCTGGTTATGAGAGATAACTAGAGAAATGTATTTGTATGTCTTAAAATGTCGACTAAATTTATTCTCTGGTATAACTTTGGTTACTGTTTCTTTTTAAATACGATAAAAAGATTATTTACTATGTCGTTTAAACAGTAACAACTAACTTTGAGATACGTTTTATAACTTATTTTCGTAAAATGGATTATGATTTATTAAGTGCTATGTGAACGAAAACATTTCCAAAAAAAAACATTAGTTAACTAATAACTTAATCGTTTTATTTAAATATTAGATACCATTAATTTGAGTACTGGTGGTATGTCTCTCTTGTCCGGAGACCGACTAGGGTACCACCATAACGCCTAATTCTGTCGCCACACAGTAGTGTGCAAACATTACTGTGTTCCAGTTTGAAGGGCGCCGTAGCTAGTGTAATTACTGGTGTAACGAGACTCAACATCTTATGTCTTAAAGCGCCACTTTGTTATAGGCAGGCGTATAACTTAACATCAGGTAAACGTCTCGCTAATCTTGTCGCTTCATTGAATTAAAAAAAAAAAGTAGTTTTATTATAACATTTTGATCGGATAACTTAATGGAGAAGATAAATCGATTCAATAATAAACATTTACTAATATTACAGGAATAGGCATCGTTTTTACGTTGATTGCTTCGTTCGGTAGCTTTCAGCAAATAAACGTCAATAATAACATCATCATGATGAGCGAATTAGTTGTTGGGTTTGGGTAATTGAAAAATGCCGGCTGGAAGGAAATCCTCTGGGATAACATTGCCGGCTATTAGGGGTCATTAATGTAATAGATTTGGGTCCGTCAGACGGGTCAGAATCGATCGGCTAAGATATTGGATGCGGCTCGCCTGCCGACAGATTGATAGATGAGTTAAAATTCTAGACATCAAATTCGTTGTTATTCTTTTCTACCAGTCACGCTCTCCACGTTTTTAAGGGTTCATATGGGGGGATGTGGGCCATTTCCCACCACTCTGGCTCAATTCGGGTTGGTTGAAGCTAGAGCCTCTTTTGTTGTTTAGCAGGGTGTACCACGAGCAGGTGAGGTTGGCTTGGATCCCGTGAGATGTTGTGCGGAACCCCTTACACCTCTGTAGTTTGTATATTATAGAAAATTTTCATCAGTAAAAATTTTACTGTTTAGTATTTATTAAAAGTAACTTGTGCTTCTAAAGAGCTTGAGCTTTTGCTGAAAGAAACGTAGTAAAGAAATCGATAGGCCCAAGATTTCTTGGACCTGTGGTATTTGCCAATCCGCACTTGGCTAGTATGATGGGGAAATGGCCTTGACTCTGATCTTATGCGTTCCCGGCACCAAGTTGGAACGCTCAGTGCTTTTATGATTACTTTACTCCTATTTGCTAACTATCATATTAGTTTTATTCCTTCGATGTTATACGAGCGGTGCAATTGAAGATTGAAAAAGATTTCACAATCATCAGGTATTGATGTGCCATAAGGAATGCTAAAAGAAAAAATATCTTATGAAGTGTACATTTGTATGGGTTAATATTTATAAATGAAATGTATGCTTTTATAGGTATTTTATTTCTACTTGATGTCAAGAGCCGACTTTGTAGTGGTACCCGTATACTGGACCTCCCAAAGAGATATAATTCGTTAACTGCATGCATAGTAAGAATTGGTAATAGGCCTTGAAAAATATCAGGTCTATTACCAATTCTTAGTAAAAGGGAATGATGACTTATGTCAGGTTGAGTTGTCAACTTGAGGTTTTTTTTGTAATGCATATGTAATGTATGGGTATGGGAAATTCACCTGATGGTAAATGATACGCCTGCGCGTAACAACGGGGCGTTTGTTATGATACACTGCACCACATTGTGGTCATTTAGAAAAAATGTTGAGTGTCTAGTAGATTTTTTTTTAATTAATTGAGTAACGCGACAAGTGAGACGTTCACCTGGTGGTAAGTTATATGCCGGTCCAGAACAAGATGGCGTTGATTGGGATGGCATACACAGCACCACATTGCGCTCGTGGCCTTGATACATAAGATGTTGAGTTTCGGTACCCCAGTTATTTCACTAGCTAGAGCGTCATACCAACCGGAACACTGTAATGTTTGCATAGTACTGTTTGGCGGCAGAAATAGTCGCTGCGGTAGTACCAATAAATTCATGTCAATTCAATTCATTAGTAAATTCTGTATTAATTAATGTATATATCACTATCAGCCTTTGTTTATCCACTGCTGGATATAAGCCAATGTCTTCCATCAAATGCCTATAATATATTTAGTTATGTTATATATATATTTTTACTAAATATATTACGTCTTCAATATGATTTTCCTCGTGACGCGCCATATTGCCGCTGTATATCGATTGTTCTAGCTGTGAAGCTTTGACCTTTCCGCCTCCGATCCGGCGGGAGATGTATTCAGCGCTTAGGGTATTCTACCTTTGTCGCATTTACGTAAATCTCCTTTGTATATAATTAATAAAGCAAATTAACTTTTCAACACCTACGTAATAACCTTTTAATTAAATATACTTACGTACGACTTCGTGTTAACAATTTTAGTTTCATGGAAATTGACTAGATTTCTTTTGATTAGTTGTGAGTTGATTTGAACTACCTTTTTAGCTATTTATTCTAAATGGACTAGTTTTTTGTAATTTAATATACAACTAAATAAAGAAGAAATTTCCAGTTACAGCGAAGTGGAGTGGAAGAAGTAAGAAAGAAGATCCTTTCTCATAAGGCGGAACAAATGCTAATGGAAGAATATACGACAAGACCTATATAGGATATTGTAAAGTAACCTAACTAACGTAAAAATCTTCTAAAATACAAAAAATCGATACAATAAAACTTAAACTTATTAACTTTCATTGTTTATTATTAACAGTTTATGTGGTGTTATAATCCAGAATTTTAAACGAAGTTGTTTTGTGTTGAGATAAAATGTCTTCTGGACATCATGAGTAAAGCAAGTTATAGAGGTAACGGATTTACTTCGAATAACTTTATGTACTTACTAATATAAAGATTTCACCGTGTTTCTTTCCTTTTTAACTTTTACAGAAGTTTTCATTAAATTTCTACGATATCATATATTTAGAATCCCTCAAATGCTTATTGGTGGTAGGTCTTTGTTGTCAGAGAACGTCTAGGTAGATAGACTGCAGCTCTTATTTCTGCTGCCAAACAGTAGTGTGCAAACATTACTGTATTCCGATTTGAAGGTCTCTGTAGCTAGTGAAATTATTGTGGTAACGTTACTTAATATCTTATGTCTCAAGTCCACGATAATAATTTGGTGTAGTGTATACCACTTTAACTTACGCTACGTTGTTTTGGGCGGGCGTACTACTTATCATCAGGCGAACGTCTTGTCTCGTCGCTTTGTAGAATAATAAAATAAAGCCGGTTAAGTTTACTATTTTTATATAAATAGATTGTTTACTCCACTGCATCAGTTACACCACTCCATACATAAACAAAAAGCTTCCTTTGATGTTAAAAATCTAGGTGTACAGCAAACAAACCTCGTCGTTGTTTACAAAATGGCGGCGGTATGTGTGAATTGTTCAAGTATCCAGCGCCACCGCCGACTGGCGGTATAAGTACAAGTTAAGCAATTGCCAGTAAAAATAGTCAGCGTATTTCCTTCATATTTAATTTTTCTTTAGTTATATAGCTTAGAGATTGACCATAGTCTCACTTGATGGTAAGCGGTGATGCAATCTTTGGTGTAAAGCACACTAGCCTATGGTCTATTCCTTTGAAGATTTTCACATCACACCTGGACGCAAACATAAGTGTTTGCTTCTAGATATGATTTGGGGCCTCGTTCTGTTCCAATCCTTCGCTGTTCGTATCAAGAAGTTCGAAGTGAAACGCTTTGTCCTAATGCGTGGGAATTCAACAATGAGGGGATGAATGACTGCATTTATTTAATCTAAGCTACACGTATTTATTTTTAATGTAATCAAGTAATAAAAAAAATTAAACTTCATGTTTATTATTATTATTACTATACCTATTTCTTGTTTCGTAATCATCATCATCATTAGCTGATAGACGTCCCTCTCAAAATCTTAAACTTCGCCAAATTGGCTGTCCACTAAGTAGAAGTATCACTTGTTTTTTTTGATGACCTCTGGTATGTTTTTATGTATCAATATGATTTTTTGGGTGTTTTATTCAACGGATCGACAAGACGAGCGAAACGCTCACTCGATGGTTTGCGATACGCCTGTCCATAAGAACGTGCCGATAGTCAGGATGATATCCACTGCAACACATTGCGCTCATCGCATTGAGACATAAGATGTAGAGTCTCGTTATCCCAGTTATATCACTAGCTACAGCGTCCTTCAAACCGGAACAGGTTTACACACAGCTGTTTGGCCGCACATATAGTCGCTGTGGTAGTAACCTATACGGTCTCCGGCAACAGAGACATGCCAGTAGTCAAGGGAAAAACAACAAACTTTAAATTATTGTATTGAAACTGTTATGAGTTAGATCACTTTAATCGTGATAGATTTACGTCACGAGCCTGAGTCACCAGGTCGTCTTTGAAAACGTTATTGATGTCGAGGTTACGATTCTCCGCTTTGAATATTTTTACGTCACTACAATAAAATACTTTCTGTTATAGCAAGGGCACTAATTGAAAACGTTCTGAAGTGTATACAGACTAATTAAATTGCCGTACATACGACGACTACTCTTAAAGTTTATCTGTACTATAATAAAGATATTATTGTTTCATTAGGGAATCATCATCATCAGCCGATAGACGTCCACTGCTGGACATAGGCTTTCCCCAAAGATTCACAATTCAGGTAGGGATTCATATGGGGGCATTTGTGCCATTTCCCACCACGTTGGCCCAATGCGGGTTGGTGGGAGCCAGATCCGCGTTTGTTGATTAGCAGGCTGCACCGCGTGCAGGTAAGGTTGGCTTGTATCCCGTGAGTTGTTGTGCGGGACCTTTACACTTGGAGAATAGTCCCTTGAAATTTAAATAATCTTTATTAAAGCTTAACTGAATTTTCTATTGTTATCCCAATTACTAAAGTCTGTATTTTTTTAATATCATCTTCATATACACTATGTATTTATTATCCATTCACCATCTCCTGTACTGGCCGTAACGCCCCTGTAATTCATTTTGAGGAAGGAATTTTGTAAAATCACATTTTAGCTGACTTATACTCGGTCAAAGGAATATTCCTTCCAAATTTCAAGTTTCCAGGTCCTATAGTTTCAAAGACAACGTGCTCATTCTCTACATAGGTGAAAATCTCTTATATATATAGAATTATGTTATTAGGTGGTCAAACCATTCGTTATGGATCGTCCATTAAAAAAATTTCTTAAACTAACTAACCGTTAGTCCATTAACACTAAGGTCTATGGTTCAATTTCGGGGCCACGTTTTGTGGAGTTTGAATTGTAGTAGGATTTTTTAAAATCACTGTCATGTTGTAAATCTGGCGCTATAACAAGTGATAGCTGGGAGGTCAACAGTTTGCCTGGTGAAAAGTGATCATTGACGCCCATGCATAGTCGCAACACTAGAGGAGTCACGGCTGCGTTGCCTGCCTTTACCAACACCTGTACCACCGCAACGCCTACTTTCGCCGCCAAATAATAGTCTGTAAATATTACTGTGTTCCGGTTTAAAGGCCGCTGTAGCTAGTGAAATTAATGGGGTAAGGAGGTTTAACATCTTGTCTATCATGACGACAATTGCCATGTGGTGCTGTGTATAACATCTTAACTAGCGCCACGTTGTTACAGGCAAGCTTACCGTCATATTAACGTCATCCGCTCGTCTCGTCGCTCCCTTGAATAAAAAATAAAATAGAATTAATGTGTTCTGGCTATCTTCTGATAAGGACCACTTACGACCTCATTGTCAGTTAAGGGTGTTTGAAATTGAGGTTGAGTGTGGGTGCGAAGGTTACTCTTACTCTGCTGCTAACTCTACCTTCACGTAACATTTAGTATCAATTAACATATAACACTTACATACTATAGCATATGAGAATTTTTCTACAAATGTCCACATAGAAAAAATTGATTAAATTTCATCCATACATGTTGAAATGCATAAATGCAAAGAGCGATCGTTAGCCACGGCCCCTGCTACAGGCGGAGGTCAGTCTAACCTACAAGGTCAGTTTCTCTGATGGTCATAGAGATAGAGACTTTGAAACACTGCCTCTATCGACATTTATTATTTAATATATCTAGGACTTATTTTTTTTAAATTATTCAAAAAAATGTGTACTTATTCATTCTTCATATTCTTTGCTAGATTCATTCAATGATGATAGGTCTCTTCCGCTGAAGACAGCGGTTTGCAAACATTACCGTGTTTCGGTTTCAAGACGACGAGCATAATGTGATGCTGTGTATACAATCCTAACTAGCGTCATATTGTTATGGGCAGGCGTATCACTTACTATCAGGGGAAATCTCAATCGTCTCGTCATTCGAATTTGGTACTGAATCAATTTCAAATTATTTTTTTTATCTATACTTTATATGAGAATACATTCATCATTCAATAGATTTTAATTTAAATGTTAAGTTTTCGTAGGAGAGAGAAAGAGAACTATTGAATTCCAAATTATCATCACAGTCAACGAAATGGATACTTTATCTTGATTAGGGCAATTCTTTGCCAAAACTTAGTCTAGCCTAAAGTTTAATTGCACTATAAATTTGATTTTATTCGTTTTCGTTTAGACTTTAATATTCATTTATCTATATTCATTGGTTTATTCTCTGAATAGGCGACTATTAATGATTAAAGCAAAAACAAGATCAAGACTTGGACAATCTTGGTATTGGTGGTCTTGCTATTTTGGAAGATCAAGGAAAAGACCAATTTTACTCATCACTATAGGCGATTGGCTATAAACGACGGTACGAACAGGATATTCACCTGATGGTAAGTGATACGCACATCTATAACAACGTGACCCTGATTAGGTGACACCGCACATTGCGCCTCAGTAATTTCACAAGCTACAATGCACCCTTTAACGCCTTTTTTGCTGCAGTGTGTTTTACGTTACGTTACTTTTTTTCTAAGATAATAAAAAAAAACTATTATACAGCGTTGTAAAAAATTTTATTTAAATAAGTTCTTCATATATTTCATTAAGGATTTTCAAATTTTATTATTTTTATTACTGTATAGGAGTTCGTTTTATAAGGGAAAAAGGAGGAACATAAAACTATAAGAAATATTTGACATTTCGCGACCGTTCCTCTAAAAAAAGTAGAAGATTTTGGATATTTGTTATGAATTGACAGCCATCATCTGTTTCCAGTTAATGGTTTTGAACTCCCTTAGCTTGGAACATCTTTTTGTATGAATTTAAAATGAAGCGCTTGTTTAGTGGAATCTTATTTATTAAGTTCTAGTGCATCTAGATCAAATTGCAGATAAAATTATTTATCACTTATTAAGTGATACGAAGTTCAAAACTCAGTAAAGTATTTAAGTGCGACTTCATTGTAAAATCTTATGACTGTTATTTATCTAAATATTTATCCCTTTACTTGCCCCTTCATTTCCACTTATAATGTTATCAAACTCTTCATCCCTACTCCCATTCAATACTCCGCCCGTCTCTTTTGAGACATCGTATATCTACAATACAATCTGTAAAAGTCGTTAAAAAAATAATAATAGCACTAACATCTCTCGAAAAAAATCTTGTGGTATTATTAATGGAGGACCTGGTTAGAAAATTATGTGATTTTTAAACAGAAATCGAAATGTGAAATATTCGGACTACTGTGTCCCAAAGGCGAGCTCGAGGCCGATTGCGGTATTTCGACTAGTCCGACTTCAATTTCATAGCAATATTTGTTGGAATACCCCACGGGAATTGTTCCACCAGCTTCATATTTACACGGCGTGTTGCAAAAGCTAATTGAAAGCAAGTTTTTTTTATTTCACAGAGCTAAGAGACGAGCAGGACGTTCATCAGATCGCCAATGGATGCCTATAAAAATGTGGAGATAGGATGGTATACACAACGCCATATGGTGCTCATCGCATTGCGCTGTGGGATTTTGTCTCGTTACTCCAGTAATTTCATTTACAGCGCCTTTCAAACCGGAACACAGTAATGTTAGCGCACTGCTGTTTGGCGGCAGAAATAGGAACTGCGGTAGTATCTACCTAGGCGGTCTCCGGCAACTGAGACCGACCATCTGTAGAGGTACTTATAACCGGAACAGAGTCCTTCCTCCAGTAATATTTTTTATAGTATTAATTTATTTTATAATTTACTAGTTAACGTGGTATTTACGTCGAGTTAACGTTATTACATATGTCAAAAAGTAAAAAAAGTCTATGAAAGCGTAAAACTCGTACAAATCTGTGCGTTTTCGTCGTGCCAGAGGGCATGTTCACATTTGTGTCCTCCCATCCCTCACGAAATGTTTTGCATTAGTAAAAATACTGCTACATTTCGCAATTCATTTAACTGCGAGCATCAGTCGCATAAGGGAGGAGTACGAGGGTGGTTGCTGAAAGGGGGTAGTCGCTAAAGATGGAGCATGGAGTGTTCTTTACGATGTGCTTGATGCGTTCCGAGTTTCGTCGCCATTTTCTATTTATATACAAAAACTTTGCAATTTCATTCAAACATTTTGCTCTTAAATTATTGTATTTATTTTTTCTTACTTACTTTATAAAGTATTTAAAAAAAATCCTTTGAGAAGTTTATCCTTTTACATTTTATCAACAATATCGTCAGTTGCCGAGGGGTATACATAAACTCATTTTATCGGTACTTCAAGCTGTATTGAGTAGCCGAAAGGCAATATGCTTAACACGGAAGAAGGAACGCCCTTCCGCTTCGATAGGACCAGTCCCTACCGTTTACTTTATATTAGTAATATCCTTAACTTTACACGTTCTACTCGGTGTTTGTATTATATTAAAAGAGAGCATTGCTCCTTATTTTGTGTATCTAAAATATAAGTTGTAATTGTCATCATCAGCCGATAGATGTCCACTGCTGGCCATAGGTCTCCCCCAAAGGTCTCTATATCGATCGCTCCTGTGCACCAGACAGCATTGCCTTTGGTATCGCCGGACACTAAGAGCTGTCGTTTGTAGGGTTTTATATAGAAGGATTTGGGCCATTTTTCTCCACGCTGGCTCAATGTGGGTTGGTGGGAGCCAAAGTCTCGTTTGTTGATTAGCAGGGTGCACCACGAGCAGGTGAAGTGGGCTTGGGTCCCGTGAGTTGTTTTACGGGAGCCCTTACACCCCTTAATAATAATCATTCTAATATATATATATATAATCGAATAAATCTTTATTACCACTTAATGTTTGTGTTATTCACAAAATGAATATGTTGCAAATAAAACATGCCTATAAAGGCTCAATGGTGGTAGTTCTGTTTCCAGAGACCGTCTAGGTCCACCACCGCAGCGCCTATTTCTGCCGCCAAACAGTAATGTGCAAACATAACTGTGTTCCGGTTTGAAGGGCGCAGTGGCTAGAGTAATTACTGGGTGAACGAGATTCAACACTTTATGTCTCAGTCGACGAGCGTAATGTGGTGCAGTGTATAACATCCTAATTAGCGCCGTTGGGGGTGGGCGTATCACTTACCATCACGTAAACATATCCCTCATCCCGTCGCTATGTATAAAAAAAATTATAGTATATGAGTAAGTATATAGAATCGCAGCTTAGATGTACTTGGAGCGGTTTCCAATGCCTTTAAGCAATCAATACTCTGTAATTACGTCATCGCTGAACGCTTGAGTCCAGTGGTTCCTCTTTATTCAGTTCCATGACCCATGTGCACCTGTAACGAGTAGTCGACTAACAGGTGCTTTATCTATTATATCGGCAATCGCCGAAGTATTCTACTTCAAGAACCAGTAAATTTAAAATAAACATCTCGCAGACCAGCTCTTAAGTGTTAAACAAATTTATAAAAAAAAATGGGATCTAATGTTTCATTAATATTTTTTAAAATTAATGAAACGTTTTGTTATGTATTTGATTATGTTTCAAAGCATTTTATAACATTACTTGATGCGTAGTATTTAACTAGATGAGTAAGTATATTCCATACTTTTCTGGGGACCAGCGAAATTTTCTTGAGGACTAGTAGTGGTCCACTGACCATAACTTTGGTGACCGCCGGTTCCGATATGAAAGTACTTTTTACGTACTTACAAACGAGTGTTGGATATAATTTCTTGTACGATTTCTATTGTTCAATAATTTATTTTAATCAAAGAATATTTTTCTTATCTTATCTTTTATCTTTTTATCTCTTATTATATTTTTATCTTTTATCTTTATATCTTTTATATTTTATCTTATTTTTATCTTATTTCTTATCTTTTTATTGTCATTGTTTGAATCTGTAATCACTAAGAATCACATGCATTAAATATTATAAATAAGTTATTATAGTGGCTGGTAAGACCTGGATGTAGATGGCAGGATGATAATGATAAATAAATAAAATAGTCTGTTTATAAATTTTACTATTAATTTCTTTAGTACTAAATGTCTTTAATACCTGCACCATTTTAATGTTATGCTAAAGTTAGTTAAAAGCAAAACCCTGAGGTGATAAAGAACTATATGAAGAGATAATAACAGATTTATTAACTTTTTATCAACAGAGAGTGAATTTCTTAAAGAACAAAGGGGTGTCTAAATATTAAGTTAGAGATTGTCTGTAGAAACAGTTTTGAGATGACAAGTTTTTTCATAATTATTTATTACTAGTAAAAGCGCTGCAGTCGACAGAATTGACTGCTGTCAATTAAAATCTTACATTAAAATCTTATAATTATTATAAATTTTAATTGTTATGGAAATTGAATTTAACAATGATAATTGCATGCATGGTTTTAATATATATGGATTATTTGAATTCCGTGACAACTTCAGTCTATTGGCCGCCAGACCAATCATCTATTGGCGACAAGTTGACTTAAGCTGCATATGAATAAGTTGTGTATACAGAATTTTCTAATATTTTAATAATTATAATATTATTATTCAGACTTGGTTGTACCGTAGCGAGTATGTATCGTTTATTGTTTTAAATGACAAATGCATTTTCCTCCTAAAGACCTAACAAACCCCCTTTTATAAATTATACAACTTTTCATTAAATTGTACTCGTTATTCTAACTTAAATGTATTCTGTTGGTCGGAATACATTTTCTGAAGTAATTTTTTTCTAAAGATTTGAGTATTATAATTTGTACATAAATTTAATGTCTGTTCATGTTCGAAATAAATTACTAAACCATTACTAAAAAGTTTTACTTTATATCAGTAGAGAAATAATTATCTCTCACCTTTTTCTTGAATAAAATACTACAGTGCTTTCTTTTAATTACTATCAATCAAGGTCTGCTCTGATGCCTGGGCATTGTTTAGCAGATATCACGCTAAGATCCATATTGCTCTATTTTGTTGACTATAGAACTGTTCCATGATTTAAATGAAAATAATAGTAATGATTACTGTAGTAAATACAGGTAAATAAAAAATAAAATAAGATCTTTATTTATATATTATTATATATTCCAATAGCACAGGTCTAAGAAGTGTAGACGCCCTCCCTCCAGAGGGACCGAGAGATCCGACCGATCAGCGCGATCGAAAGTGAGTGGATGCGTGAAGCTGAGGATCGCATTTGGTGTATTACATTGGGAAAGGCCTATATCTACCAGTGGGTAGACAAAGGCCGATAATGATGATGATGGTATTCCAATATTCATTGCGGTTGTTCTACGAATTGAAATCAATGTGCATTTACCTAAGATTGGCTATTTTTCTTTTATTCTGTACTATTCGAATAGAGTTTTTACACTGAAAAATAGATTTGAATTATTGTAGTTTGTGTTTATTAAGTAAAGAGAGTGTAATGACAAGAAATAAAATGAGTGTTGAATTCGCAAAAGCCTCCGAGGCGACTAACGTTTCCCACGCCTTTTCGAATGGCGTCAATGAAAAGCGGGTTCCAATCTTGTAATTAGAGTCGGTTCAACTTTGCTCGGATGGCCGGGATCTCGAAATGGCCGTGTGGATTTCCTAACGATATTTGCGGCGGTGGATGCGCGGTACGGCCGGCGCGCAGCCCGTCGCTAGATCGAAGCCGTGCGGCGTAGTCCGCATGCGCGGAGTGACTCCTCCGCCGCCGCTACCTCCGGCCCGCAGTCGCATCGCGCTCCCCACCGTGACGCCATGCCGGCCAAAGCTACAACCTGATCTGAGCGACCAGCTCTCAAACCTTCGATTAACAAACACTGGACGTGCGATTTATCCTTATCCTCGTCCCGTGGAGATCGGGGTAAGTCCGCAGCCACACTCGGTCGCATCGATCGGCACAACGAATGCACTCCCAAGGTTAACGTTCGGCTCCCGGATCTCGGAGGCGGCCAGGGGGCGCTGGCGGGGCGGTGAGTCATCGCTGCTGCGGTAGGTTCACATCGCGTCTTCGATCCCGGGGATTCTCGAACGGAAGATGTAGGTTGCAGTGGACGTTACATAATAGGAGTGCACCGCGCCGGCCGTGGCGGCTGCTACTTTCGACTGTGTTCAGCGGACCGTTAGCGGTTACGGCACGCGAGGACCGTTTTCAGGAATACATTCACCATTTTGTGTGCGGACCTCGCGCCGTGAGCAACTCTCGTCCGCCGCTCTGTTCCGTTATGCCTCTCGTATTCCTCTCTGTGCTTAACAACGCCTTTGATATTGGTATTGTGTGAATATCTTGTGAAAGTGTAGTTTAATATTTCAAAATATTAATCCTAAACTTTGGGCCTATATCGTCAAGTGCTTGATTGTACTTTGTGCGCTTCTCAAGTGTTTTATATTGTAAGTAAATTGATGACTGATTAATGAGGTTACTGCTTCAGTATATACTGACTCATCCGTTTGGGCATAGGTATTGATCCATAAGGTTGTATTATCTTCCGGCACTCGACTGGTTTAACTTAGAGCCGATATGGTTTAGCCTTTGTTCGTGTCCACGTGAAACAGCTGAGCTGCGCGGGCGCATGCGGTGTGCTTGTGTAGCGGACTGTGAATTTCGGGTTAACGGTAGTCCGCTTATTAACCTCCGAACAACTGCGCAATACACTGTGGTCGCGCTAGATATTACTGATTACTTCCAAAGCAAGTGCAAGCGCCATTGTGTTTTGTCCAACGCCGTTTTTTATAGGAGTATATAGATTTCTAAGGATATAAATGTTATCAAATCTCCTTTATATTAAATTGTAATTATTTTTTTAAACGCTTTGTAAACCTTTCATATATTCTTTTAGTATTTTTCAATTTATGTATTACAGAATTCCAAGGTCCTATAAAATCTCTTGTTTTTTTCGTCCTTGACTTTTCAGGTTGTTCAGCTCTTAACGCTTCATTATTAGCTTTATGTTCTTTTAAGTCGTTTATTCAAAGATCTCAGTTTCTTTAACTTATGGAGTCTTTTTTTTATAGGAATCCTTTTAAATGTGTTTTTTTTTTACTTTTACGTTTACTTAACTTAAAAAATGTATTAGTTTGACAGTATTTAATTATTTTCTGTGACTTATTATTATAATTAAAATATATCAAGATTAATTTTAATAATTATTATGTTATTGTTATTTTATTTCATACACAATATAATTGATTTATTTCGAGATATTTGTTACTTGTTACAGGTATAAATGCAAATTTTAGTTTTATAAAAATAAATTATACTAATTTTAAAGTTATAAACACTAACCATGGATTTTGTTCACAGGCGTTAGACGGCATTAGTACCGATGCTCTAGTGGTGAAGGCGGCAAGCAGTCTTAGCCACCATGTCGTCGGTGAAGGTGGCGGTCAGGGTCCGCCCCTTCAACTCGCGGGAGATCGCCAAAGAGTGCAAATGTATCATTGAGATGTCCGGCAACACAACAGGTTAGTGAACATGAGAATTAATCATTCTATCATTTAATTATACTTAAGGAACAATAACCACTCCTTATCTATTATCTTTCATACGTGTAAGAGATTTCCACCTAAGTAGACTCTTCACGATATCTCTGGAACCATAAAGGCTAGAGATTCTGAAATTTGGTAGGAATATTCATATCAAGTATAGGTCAACTAAGAACGGGTTTGACGACGTTACCACTATTAGCTTAAAAAAAGGGATAAGACAAAAAAACTTAGGGTGTTACTACTGTGATAATAATATATCAAAAATATCTCCTGCTGCTCCAGACTGGTTTACACAACACCATGTCCAAGGCGTCCGAGTCTAGAGTATTGATGCTTTTCAAAAGGGGTTGCAAAGGTTTATACCGCAAAGCGGGTGGGGAACAGCTATTTATTTATAAAATAAATTTAAAATTTATTTTGATTAAAACAATCAACTCAATTTCTTATTAATGCTCTATTTCTACTGACACGAGTTTAGTTGTTATGTATACATAAAATTATTACACTTATTAATAATTTCTTGTGCTTATTTAAATATCAAGTAATAACTTAATTTATGACGCAATACATTTTCCACAATTAAGTGCGAACATAATACTACATAAAGAACCGCTGTTCTTATTTTCCCCTTTTGTATGTAGCGTATTCACGACATGCCAAAAATTAAATTTCTCATTATCTCATTGCTAATTATATAATTCTATCAAAATTTGTTGTTTTTCTATAAAAAATTAAGTTGTTACTTCATAGAAAATTTATTACTATCTCGATAGTTTTGAATTAGGGAATTTCAGCATTATATCCTTCAGAAACTGGTGGTAGGTCTCTGTTACCGGAAACCGTTTAGGTAGGTACCACCGTCAGCCCTGTAGTCTGGGGTTAGTAAGAATAGGACTAAAGTAAGCACTGCCTGTCGTAGAAGGCGACTTAAAAAAGTCTAAGAGTTTCGCGGGCTTTGAGGGTGGGGGCTCTTATCTCAAGAAGAAACCTGCGTGGGACAGCGTATGGCTCAGTGATGGCGCCTAGAAGGATTTGGCCTCTCTTCAGAGACGTGGTAACATAAAGTGTTGAGAGGCACCGGTGCGTTCTATAAGAGATTCCCGAGCTTATCCGAATGCATTGATGCAGACCACCGATGGGGTTGAAGAATCTCACACAACCCTGATTTCCCCCAAGAAGCAGGTTATCTTTCGAAGATTTCCCCCTCGAAACAAAAAAGATGGTAGGTACCACCGCAGAAATTGTTGCAGCTGACTAATAGTACTGTGTCAACATTACTGTGTTCCGGTCTGAAGGGCGCTGTAGCTATTGAAATTACTGACGGTAACGAGACTCAACATCTTATCTCTCAGGGCGACGAGCACAATTTGGAGAAACGTCGTTATGGTTAGGCGTATCACTTACCATCAAGTGAACGTCGCGCTCATCTCCTCGCATTCTTACAGCGTAGTAAAACATGAAACCTACTTCTGCTGTTAATTTCATGGGAAGATAAAAAAAATTAGAAAAACTCCTCTAATGAATACTGATGGTCGGTTCGCATGATGGTCGATCCACCGGCTCCGGGAATTAGTTTTTAGCGACTAACCATTGTCGATTGCACATTAGTGCCCTAATTACAGGAATAAACCGTTTCTAAATCTTTCACTCCTTTCAAAAAAACGTTTTTTACAAATGTTATACGAGGCACTGTTAAAAAACTTTTGTCCTCTTTTTTTTTAACAATTCGGGATGTAACTCTCCTTTTATATCTTAACTTGAATCGTGTATTGAATAAGATTATTTATTTTATATTTGTTGTATTCAAATTGTTTTACTACAAATATTTTTTTTCAACTTACAATTTAAAAAAAATTGTTTAAATGTTTTATCATTATACTGTATATTAGTATTGCTATATTTACTTGTATCTAATTTAGTCTATGACTATATAGTTAATTTCTTTACATTGTAGAAATATTATAAATCATTTTTTTTATCATCATGCGGTTAACAATATAAATGATATTAACAACTATATACTTTTTTATTATGTATATTTTTTTTTTTTTATTACCATATTTATATACGTACTACATCGTCCATAGGGGTAACATACAAGTTACTGTTTAACATCGTTTCTCTAATTAACAAGTATTTGAAAACACAATAAAAAAATTAAATATTTATAAATTTACACCTGGTTTAAGAATTTTTTTTTATTAAAGGGTATCGAAGTATTTATGAAGTAAGTTATCGCTTCAACAGATTTATTAAATAAACCCTAATTTCGGGTTGGGATTATAAGTGAAATGACCTTGAGAGTACGGGGTGGTTTTAGATAAACGTTTATGTTGGAGGTCGTTTGTAGGTTATTCGTTAGGGCGTTGGTGGGGGTGTAGCTGATAGGATTTTCGGCTTTACCTTACTCGGGTCGATTGAATAAAGTTTACACAATTAGTAGTTTTAATGATTAATTATCATAAAATATAATATTTCTCTTGAAATTGAATATACAAAAAATTTTAAATAAATTTAAATGAAATATAAAAGAAAATTTTAGTAAATATTAAAGTTGAATTGTAAGAGGTTACTTGTAATAAAACAACGTTAAGTAGTCTTTAAGTAACAGTTTGTTTAAATCATTTAGTTAGTAATTATTACAAACTTAGCTATAGTGTAATAAATATATTTAATAAATAAATAAAATAAATAATTAAATCTAATATAACTCTGGTAGAGTATCGTCACATGTTTCAGTATAAGCATCTTTTAAGCTAAAGTACAAGGTTTTAAGGTCTTTTGTCATTTATGAGAAAGCTAAATCACTTATAAACTCCGACCATGTTATAAGCAAAGACCTACAACACAGTATTAAAAAATCTGAACATAACTACTTTAATTGAACTTTTGTAATATTTTTTTTATACAATGTAGCGACTACATGAGCGGGACATTCACCTGATGGCAAGCGAGGCGCCCACCCATAGCAACGTGGCACTAGTTAAGATGGTATTCATTGCACCACATTGTGTTTGTCGCCTTGGGTCATAAGATGTTACGTTTAGTTACCCCAGTAATTTCATTAGCTACAGTTCCCTTTAAACCAAAACACAGTAATGTTTGCATAGTACTGTTTGCCGGTAGAATAGCCGCCGTGGTGGTACCTACGTAGGTGGTCTCCGGCAACAGAGACCTACCACCAGTAAATGTTATGATGATACTTATTACTTACTACAAAAGTAAAATGTAAGGCACATAATATTAAGAGAGATTCACGATGAAAATGTTCGCCGCTGAAACGGACAGAAATCGCGTGCAACGAGGAGAAAATAATTAATATCAATCAGCTATATTAATTGAGATTAAAATAGCTTTTTTTTTAAACGACGAAGCGATGAGACGAGCAAGACATTCACCTGATGATAAGTGCCAATTACACCTGCTCATAACAATGTAGCGCTAGTTAGAATGTTATAACGTCTAGTTAGAATGACGTTGACTGAGTCAAGATCTTAAGTCCCGTTCCCCCAGTAATTTCACTAGCTACAACTACCTTCAAGCGGTAATACAGTAATGTCTGCGTGGTAGTATTTGGCGGTATAAATAGAAGCTGCGGTGGTACTCACCTAGACGGTCTCCAGCAACACCCACCAATAAATCTGACAGAGAAATTTGTAAAGAGAATGGAATAGACAAAGTTTCATGTTTTCAATTTACTTAAGGTCATACTTAAAGTCATAAAAATATATTTCTTTTAGTACCACCTCCTTGTTACTTCATCATCACCATCAGCCGATAGACGTCCACTGCTGGACATAGGACTTCTCCAAAGATCTTTACGTTTGAAGGGATTCATGTGGGACATTTGTGCCATTTCCCACCACACTGGCGTAATGCTGGTTGGTGGGCGCCAGAGCCTCGTTACTTAATAAAGCTTTTTTTATGAACAGTCCTTGTAAGTTATTTAAGTTATAGCATTGCGACATTTTGTACAAAAACAAAGTAATAACCGATCGCGAGTTACTTAACTAAAAATATGTTTTTAAAGGACTCGTAATTAAAAAGCTTTTGCAACTCCAAGCCGGAGTCGATTTTACTTCACAGCCGTGGAAACTTCCGCTTCCGAACGTTCGCTTCAAGCCCGGCCTTTGACGAGTTAATTTTTTTTTACTTAACTCCAAGACCGTAGAAAATTGTAATTGCAGTTCATATAATTTTAAAGCATGTGGAAGTTTAAAACGAGTACTTTGCTTTTTTACCGGTAAAGATTCCTCGATAGTTTACTGATGGTAGATCTTTGTTGCTGCAGACCGTCTAGGAAGGTACTACCTCAGCACCTATTCCTGCCGACAATTATATTTCTCAATAAAGTCATAGTATGAAATCCGAAACTTACTAACTTTACTGATGGTAGGTCTCTGTTGCCGGAGACCACCTAGGTAGGTACCACCACGGCGCCTATTCTACCGGCAAACAGTACTATGCAAACATCACTGTGTTTTGGTTTAAAGGGCACTGTAGCTAATGAAATTGGGTAGGTATTGGCTAATGAAACTGTAGGTAATCGGACCTAACATCTTATGTCTCGAGGAGACGAGCACAATATGATGCAATGTATAACCACTTAGGAGAACATCTCGATTACCTTGTCGCTTCTTAGAAAAAAAAACAATGTCGCCTTAAAAAACTTAACTATATCAAACTTATTGCAATGAGATATAAAATATTAAGTCTTATTACCTAAGTAATTTCATTAGCTACAACGCCCTTCAAACCGGAGCTCAATAATGTTTGAGTATTACTGTTTTTTGAAAATAGGAACTTTATTCTTACCGAAACGGTTTCCGGCAAGAGACTTGCGACCAGTATACATAAGCTGTACATTTTTGGATGGAGGAATGCTTTGAACCTCAAAAATTTAAGCAGATTTTAATAAAAATACTTTGCAATGGTATTTAGGGGAAACCTTCGCTGACCTTAATTAAATTTTGAATTGAAATATTATTTTAGTAATACTAATTTTAATAAGGCACAGAAGGGTATGTTCTGCTTAATATTAAGGAATCCCGTCGAGCTGAGTTCAAAATTTTGGTTCCATGTAAAAAAATTTATAACCCTCATAGATCATACTAGGGTATAACAAATTTTACGTGTATGGTATCGCAGTTCCTTAATAACTAAACTGATTTCCATCTACTTTTGTTATAAAGGTACAGGCTCCATCGAAAATGTCTTGGCTTTATATGAGAATTATTGAGCTGAATAAAGATTAGAAATATTTTCTCCTATATTTCTGCAACGTTTTTTAAAAAAAATTATCTTGCTTTCTTCACTTTATTTATATGAAAAAAAAAACTTCTAAGTGTGAGTTCTATTTTTGTTGTTATATTCTTTTACAATGTAATCTAAATATTTTATGTTCTTGTTACGTCTTTTCGTGT
The DNA here is from genome assembly GCA_029030555.1 of Ornithoptera alexandrae. Classification (NCBI taxonomy): domain Eukaryota; kingdom Metazoa; phylum Arthropoda; class Insecta; order Lepidoptera; family Papilionidae; genus Ornithoptera; species Ornithoptera alexandrae. The sequence continues at coordinate 2,856,109 of JARDVY010000293.1, read as the reverse complement.
CTGAAGGCTAGCTATGGTCAGTCTTCTTGCGCAAGGTGTGACAGGTTCTCGACGGATGCGATGTAGGTTAACTGCTGTATGGTACGTAAAAACTGAAGTGGTTTTCTTTCTGCTATATTGTTTTTAAATAAAGTCGTCTCGTAATTATAGTATGCTTATTAAAAATTTCAAGTTCAATGTTAGTTCGTTATGAAGTCATAAAAGCGTGGTAAAGTGGGATGCGGTGACGCACGCGGTGACGTCATCTGCCGGGGGTCCATTAATATGCATTAGTTTGTTATTAAGCTTTGTACACGGTGACACCCTTGCATTGCTCCCGTCATAGGATAACCTTTCAGCATTTATTAGGATAATTTAATTTCAACAGTAAGAGTAGCTTGAATTCAAACAGGAATAGATTATCTAAAAGAATTTTTATATTCTTGACGAATATTTACGAATAGGATTATATTCGTAACCTTAGTTCTTTTGCGGATCTCTTCATTGCCGATTTGAACGCTTGGTGCGTTGATGCGTGTGAAAGATGCTGGATGACGCATCTGACATGGTACGCTAACCGCTAACACCGCTAAAAATTATTAAAAGGGCGATAAGGACGTAACAAAATACATAAAATGTATGTTTAGTATTAGTAACAAAGGCTTTATCATTATGTTCAAGTTTGAAAATATAAGGAGTTTAAGAAAGTATGAGCCAATGGGGTTAACACATCCCTAAGGGAAAAAAGTCCAAAAAAAAGAATAAAAAAAAAGAAAGTGCGATATTTTAACGAGCGAATTTTTTTTCTTCCAAAATAAGACTTTATTAGTTTTTGTCTCCGCTTTTAAAACGAATTTTTGCTTTCCTCGATAATTTCTTGTTCATGAACCATTTAACAAATTTCCCTAATTTATGAGGGATTCTTTTCTGAACATTACCCGTTTTCAAACTTTATAAACATGAGTCTCTTTTTTTTTGCTCTGTTATATCATAAAAGGAACAGTCGTGGCAGTAAACTAAACTTGGCGCCATATCATTTAACTTATTGAATACTTACTGAAATGGAAAGCATGCTTTAATAGTTAAACAACTTCAAGTAATAATGCGAACAAATGAGTGTTTTATAGTTAAGTTATAAAGCTTTCAACATTTCTTTGCATTTATGCGCTTAAGTTTTACTGCTTAGAGTATTTTTTATTTAGAGCGCGTTAAATATAAAGCGCCCCTGGGGTGTTTTAACCTCTTAATGCGGGTAGAGTTTCTATAATTCTTCGTGACCCTCTTAATGTAGATCGTGGGAGGACGTAACTGGTCCATTTCAGCAATAATGTACCCAGGGTAGAGTTCAATTTGGGTGGCAAGGTTTGGCAAGGCCCAGGGGCACTCACCCGCACGCGATGTTATCCGTACAATATAGCGTAAAACTTTTTCGTAGGGGTGTAAAGGGTGTTATTATGAATAATGTGTGAAACGTGGATACCGCATATAATAGTAATTCGGGATCTAAATTATATAATAATTACAAAGCTAAAAAGAAGTAATATTAACATATATAATCAGTGTAGTTTGTAAGGCGCTATACGTCTTGAAGAGGCGTGGGTTAGATGCCCATTGAGATTTTGGTCTAGAATACATCATGAGGAAACTAAGATGTAAAAATTCCAGTCTACTCTCACGTTGCGTGATGGATACATGGCTTTAACTCTTCGTAAGAGGTTCCAATGGGAATATTGAGTTGTTTACATTTTATTTAAAATTCGTAACCCCTTTTTACGTAGGTCTAAAATTCCCATACTACAGTGACACATTATTGAAATCATAATCTTGAAGATAGTACAACTCCAAGATACACGAGCTTGGAACACTGATTAAACGACAATTTTAAAATCATTTCTATTACTTTGTCAGTAAGAGAAATAATAAAAAAACACTGTCTACTCGTAGTAAATTTATATCTACATGTATAACTGAAACAGTAATACTGTCAAATGATGATAACTATTTTTAATTTGCAATTTTTTTTTCATTCTACAAAGCGATGAGTTGAACAGGACGTTCACCTGATGGTGAGCGAAACGCCTGCCTAGAACGCGGCGTATGTCAGAATGGTATATATTGCACAGCATTGTGCTCGTTACCTTGAGATATAAGATGTTGTCTCGTTACTCCCAGTAATTACACCGGCTACAACGCTATTCAAACCGGGACAAAGTATTGTTTGCACACTACTGTTCGGCGGTAGAAAAAAGCGTTGCGGTGGTAGTTTTTTTATGTAATTAAGCGACGAGATGAGCGGGACGTTCACCTGACGCCAAGTAATACGCCTCCTCATAACAATGTGGCAGTAATCAGGATGATAGATACTGCTCCATATTGCGCTTGGCATCTGAGATATAAAATATTAAGTGTCGTTACCCTAGCAATTACATTAGTTACAGCGCTCTTCTAACTAGAACACAGTAATGTTTGCACATTACTGTTTGGCGGTAGAGGTAAGCCCTGCGGTGATACTTACTTAAGCGGTCTCATGCAACATCTACTTTTACCACCAGTAAAAATTTAATAATATATATCTGATAACACGAACTGCAACAGGCCTATGTCCAGCAGTGGACGTCTATCGGCTGATTATGATGAATACTAACGAAAGACCTCTTGATGAATACATGTTTTTATATGAAATCTGATTTTCTTGGAAACGTATAACCCTTACTGTGCCTATTGCATTTACTTCGGTTAATCATCTTCGAAATGATTAGCCTTAATGCTTTACAATGAACCTTGGATAGTTACACCTCATTAAAGTCATTCACGTCTGGCCGTGTATTCACTTTGTCAGTACTTTATGCTCACGTACCCTCCTGCTGAAGTCGTTAGGAATTTTACAGGAGCAATTTAAATTGAGCTACCCCGTGGGATGGCAAAATTTAAATGTACCAATTAAAATTCTCGGTAAGTTTCATCGTAATGAAGTTTTAACAGCCATCATTGCACAGTGCCTAACCGCTGGCTGTCCTTAGTTCGATTTCGAGTTTGATGCTGTAATAGCTCATTTATTAATGCGGTTGGTTGTACACGCTATACGTCTCAGAGAGGCGCGGGTTCGATCCCTACTGAGCCTGAGCTTCCGATGAAGGAAAACATCATGATAAATCCGTCAAGTACCAATAACGCTAACTTTATTCGGTGTATGACATAAATACGCACTTGTGCAGCGTGATTATCGCTATGATTATCTCCTTGTGAGCGAAGACCCAGAGTTCCAGCTGTGGGAAAGTTAAGTGGGACGTTTATGAATATTTATTATATGTTGTGGAGTTCTGTTAATGGTAAGGTTGTTTGAATCTGTCTCTCATATCACAAATTTGTCTTTACTGTCAATGTATGAGAGCTGGAGTGTACTGGCCAAGTACGCTCCACCATTCACGTCACCATCATTATCTCTTGAAGACAAAGAAATTGAGATCAAATTTTGGCCCATTCTAGACAAAATGTAGATTCAATTGGGTTTATACTGAAAGAGAGATATGGACAGTAATAAATCCACATTAACACGTTTCATAAAATACAATATATTAAGCTTCTCTTTATAAGTTACTCAAAATACGATTTTCTTATTATATTGTTATGTATAAAAACTTAAAATCACGAAATATATTTGTTATTAGAAAGATATTTTAAGAGATTAGAGAGTAAGAGCAAAACTGGGGGTAGATCTTTGTTGTCTAACTATTCAGGCCCTATTTTTGCCGACAGACAGTACTGTGCGAACATTGCTGTGTTTCGGTTCGAAGGATGTTATAGCTAGTAAAATTACTAAGTAACGGGACTTAACATCTTGTCTCAAAGTGATTAGCATTATGTGATGCTGGGTATATCATCGTGACTAGCACTAAGTTAGTAGAAGTAGGAATATAACTAAGCTTTAAATGAATCTCCCGCTGGTTTTGTCGAATAGACAAAAATAAAGATTAAAAGCAAATTTTTTTTAATATATATTAAAATGTCGATAGATTTATTTGTAAGGAGACACAATATTTTTTTTTTTCAATTTGATATAAAGACTACTAAAGAAAAAAGAAGCGTAAAGGCGCTCTCTCGCTGGGACGCTTTTATTAGATTTTCCGAGTTAAGTAAATATATAACAAAGGCTTTCTGTCGGCTATCCCGCTGGCTTTCATATCCGAGCGGTTCAATTTACGTCTAAAAAAAAAATGGAAAAGGCATGATATAACCGGTTAAGAGGTTGTGGTATTGTATTTTAGAATCTAGGTAGTACAAACCGTAAAGATATTTGATATCATCTAACTACAGTAAGCTCGTTAGGCGTAGGTCGGATTGAAAATAATAATTAAACACTAATGTCTGTGATGACTGTGTCATCAGGAAAGCTATCCCCACATTCCCATGGCCATGCAAATAAATTAACCTGGTGGTAGGTCCCTATTGCCAGAACCTTCTATAATATAGCATCTTCTGTTTCTGCCGTTTAACAGTACTGTGCTAAAATTATTGTGTTCCGGTTTGAAGGGAATTCTACCTATTGAAATTATTGGGGTAAAGAGACAACTTCCTATCTTACATGGCGATCAGCACAATGTGGTGCAGTGTATATCATCTATTATATATATAAATATATATATATATTTACCACCGACTTAACGTCTTACCTCTTTTTTTTTGATTTAACAAACACTATGATGGTCAACCCTTTAAAATATTATTAATAAACAAATTATTAAACATGTTTTGTGCGAAATCGTGAATAAGATTGATTTTTTTTTTATGATCGTTATATCTTTTTAATACATCGTTTATCGATATGGATTCGTGTTGCTCGGAGCTCTGTCGATGACCTCTATTGCATCGGTCTTCGATACAAAGGCTATTCTTTCATAGTCTACCTTTGTGTGCACATCTAGAGATCTGTATTACGTCGATACCCTTTCTACATTGATGTGAATGCAATATTTCAAAAAAGTGAAAAAGAAGTAAAGCACGATTTTTATTAAGAATCTATTAGACGCCACTAATATCAGACTCGTCATCCTTTTGTTAGATTAACAATAACAATTTAATAATAAAATAATAGACGACCAAATCGCAATTTACTGCATAAGTTAAAATACTGTTCTTAATATAATAAATTTCTAAGAAATTACGTTTAACGTTATTAATTTTAACATACATGCACTTGAATTAAGACAACAATCAATACGAATATTGCAGATGCATTATTAATACTATTCACTGAGAGCTATTTTATGCTTAGATGGAAACTTTTACAGTTTCAATTTGCTATAAATTTCTCTGTTATCCTTGAAGGTGGGTAACATTAGAATTTATAATAGTGTTCAACTTCATGACTCATAAAAACCGGGAAGAGGTTTTACTACGAACCTAAGTCGGTAGACAGAATAAGAATCGAGATTGTTCTAATGAGACTTGTATGTTATTGCTTCCACGTGTTAACTTAATATTTCATAATCAAAAGTTTTTATTAGCTTGTCCACTTAGTTTCTGTTGGAGACTGCAATAAGACCCGACCTACTCTTATTTATTGAGTTTTGCACTTTTAGATTTTCTCATATAGCGTTGATTAGCGTAATCCTACCAGTTTGCTTCGAGTCATCAATGATTCAAAATATAACTCGAAGCAAACTGGTGATAAGATTCTGTTTGTGTTTAGTACTACAGCACCTTCTATTTTCGCCTCTAAACAGTAGTGTGTGTACAAATATTACTTTGTTCCTATTTAAAGGGCGGTGTGCTGAAATAATTTGGGTAACGAGACAACATCTTGCATCTCAAAGCATCGAGGAAAATATGGTATTTATTATTCTAGCTAAAGCCGTAGTATTGTTATGGACAGAAAGTTAAGATGTTGCGAATATCATATTCGTCATTTCTTGGGATATAAATATTACGTCAATATTGATTGATATGTACGGAAAAGGATATTTAAAAATGTTCCTGATAAAGTATCATGAATTCTTAGTTTGCTAAAGTATATAGTACAGCGCTGTAAAGTCTTCTAGCTTCTTCACCTCCAAGCTAAAGCTCCGTCGTCCTCGGTCGATACGTCGCGACGGTCCGCCGTCGGCGCGCGCCCTCTCGACATCTCTGTACCTCGCCACCTCGTCACCTCTGCGACGTATACAACTACAGCTACAACTCGCTATCCTTATTTTACGACTGACAAAGCACCGCCTTCTTCGTCAAGCGCATACATTTATAGCTCTTAGCGGGATCTCTAAAGTGCGCCACCTTTCAGTATGAGGTTTTCGTCTGAAGCACACCAGAGTATTTCACGCTATGATAATTTTAAAAGCTTTTTGCCATAGCTCAAACCCGTAAAAGATAATCTAAAATAAAAAAGGAATGTCAAAATCATAATTTAAAATCTATCTTTCCAGGTTTTCATTAGAAAGAATATGTAAATTTCACTTTAGAGGATATTGATGGTGTTTTAGTCGTATCATATTCAAAAACAACTTCTCAAATAACTTATTATTAATGTTATTTATATGATGTAGTAATGAAGCCAAGATATTTTGTATTACAGTTAACTAGTAAACAAATTCTTTCGAAATATAATAGGTGAAATCTTGCAAGTTTTCTTCAATACGTTTCTTATACGAGGTGGTTTAAATTATTTTATATTACTTAATTTCATGTTATTTTGCAGAATATTTGTTGTAATATTATTAGTGAATGTTGTACCTAGTACCAGCATTCCATATATGAAATTAAGCAAGAATAAAAATAATGTAAAATATAAATTGTAGTACTGTCGTAGCTTTTGACTATTTTAATGTCCACTTAAAGACAGGCCTCGGCGATTATTTTGTTTTAAAAGTATACACAAAAAAATATATAATTTTCTTTTGTATAAGCAGATTAATATTAGACTAAGTAAGGCTTACAATCTCGTGATTAATAAAATTAAATTATATACCAAACATACCCTTAGAAAAATTCTAAACACCGTGAACTCGTATGGCGTAAATCAGGTTGTGATTAATAATTAAAATAATTGTAGGTCCTCTGTGAGGACTATGACGTAACGATATCAGCCATCTCAGTGCTGCAAAACACATGAAACCTCGGTGTAATAGATAAATTTATATATATCTATTAATACGCTATAAAATCTGTAAAATTTAGTCTGAATGTTATAGTATTCGTGTTAGTAGAGAAAATAATTTTTTTTTAAGTGATTTGTATTGAAAATATTGTTCGTCTAAATAAAGTTTTAGATATGATGTGAAGTCTGTTACAGACGGTGTGAATAACCTTTGTCTTTGTTTGTTGCAGTGATATTGAACCCGAAGGCACCCCCGGGCAATAAGGAGCCGCCCAAAAGCTTCAACTTCGATTTCTCCTACTGGTCACACAATGTGAGTAATTATATATAACAATGAGGAAACAAAATAGTTCTCTAATTTATTAAATATTTTAGTGTTTCATCACAATGGTGTTATGTGGTGATGTGGTTTGTGGTGGTACGGCTCACTGACCTAATAACAGCTTATTCACTCTTCTTTTGAAGACACCCACGTCATATTCGGACCCGAACACTGACACCGGCAAGTTGTTCCACTTCTTTGCTGTTCTTTTCCTTTGCGCTAATTGTAACAAATATATAAACATTTCTTTATTTCATATTTTTTTACATAAAGTCACGAAATAAGCGAGATGTTCACCTGATGGCAACTGAAACGCTTGTTCCATAACTACATGGCGATAGGTACGATAATATATGCAGCACCACATTGCGCTTGATGATCTGAGACATGATGATAAATCTCATTACCCCCGTAATTTCACAAGCTATATTACCCTTCAAACGGGAACACAATAATATTTGTTCGGCGGTAGAAATAGGAGCTGCGGTGGTACCTAACTAGATTGTCCCCGGCAACAGAACTACCACCAGAGTATATTTAACGTTAACTTTCAAAGTATTCTATTAGCGTTGTAACAAAAGTATGATATGTTGTATTTTATGTTGGTAACACTATCATCGTTAATTATAAACTGGCAACATTTCGAATATAGGAACTGAATAAACGACAGAATGTTCTAATGGTCTGTCTGGAGTCATACGGGCATTAGCTACAGAAAAGCGAAGATCGTTAGTATTCAATTATTTCAAGAGAATTGTAGTGTGTATGGGATTTCGGAGCACAAATCAACCTCACCTGCACATGGTCCACCCTGCTGAATAACAGACTAGGCTCTGACCACCCGCCAACCCGCAATGGGCCAGCGTGGTGGGCTAAGGCCCCATTCGCCTAAATGAACTTTAACAAAAGACGTGGAGATCTTTGGGGGAGGTCTATGTCCAGCCGTGGATGTCTATCGGCTGATGATGATGAGTGTATGTTACTGTGAATTGTTTGTGTGTGTTGAGAATGAATTTATTTATCGCTTAAAGATTTCTATTGATAAAATACACTTAAGTTACGAGACACCTTGTCTTCTAATTCAGTCGCCGCCTCCCATAATCAATACCACCCCAATCGCCGCCCGCCCATGTCGCACGACTCAAATTTCCTGTACCAACAGAGGGATGATTGGAGAGCTAATGGATTTCTGCTCACTGTTAGCTAACATTTGTAATTGCTTATATCGTGAGCGTTACATGTGATTATCTATCGTGGGATGTTAACTGCTATGTTTAACAATTACTTACATACTTTACTTACAAATAAATTTACATTAAATTGTGTAATAAAATGTTTTCTTTCGGCAATGTTCCGAGCACATTCCACCATGATATGATAAACGTCCTCAATGAATGCGGAACAATTTGAAGAAAGAACCTTATCCAACAGATATATGTAAAATTATTAAGAGGAATGTGTACCGAACGAAGCCGAAACGCCACAAGATCTGTTCCGCTCAGATTGGCCCTGTCCAACCATGAAATACGGGGTGGACTTGATTGCATGGTTTTTTACCATATCCCTTTCGTAAGGGATCGTTTAACAAAATATTCTTTTCATAGTGTGCAACACTTTTTTTTTCACAGTGTGGAGAATATCGGAATAGATAATTATATGAGATTCAATCACTTATAGTCTAAGTAGCAAAGCAGTGCACTATCTCATTAGTTTAATAATTACTTAATAATTAAAACGAGATACAAAAAATACTATTAGCACAAAAATATCACGATCGTTAAATATAGACGGGTGAGTGGAATTTTTTTATTGGTTTTTGGAACTAACATTTGATCATCATCATCAGCTGATAGACGTCTACTGCTGGACAGAGGCCTCCCCCAAAAATCTCCACAAGAGTTGCGGAGGGATATATAAAGGGGGATTATAATAACTAACATAAAAGTAAGGACATCTTGTTTATGGTGTATGTAATTAGAATTGTTGATAGAACAGAAAAAGATTGAAAGATATTGCCGGCGTCAGTGTGCACTGGTAGTAGGTCTCTGTTGCTGGAGATCATGTAGGTAGGTGCAAACGATTCTGTGGTTCCGTTTAAAAGGCGCTGACGCTAGTGAAATTACTGGGATAACGAAACTTAACATCCTATATCTCAAGACGACGAGCTCCATGAGCGCCACGTTCTATGGGTAGGCGTATCACTTACCGTCAGGTGGACGTCCCGCTCGTCTTGTCGCTTCGTCGAGAAAAAAAATCCGTTCAAATATAACACTGGTCTTCAGGTAAATAATGAATTCACTGTTGTAGTAACAGAACACTTTTAGGACACCTCACTATCGTAGAGCACATCACCACTTAACACCAGGGGAGATCGTGGTTAAGCACTAATCTTTATAATTAAAAAAATAAATAAAACTATACTAATATGATTTAACGTGTTAAATATTATGAGGTCATATATCTGATGAAACCTCCGTGTTTGTAATGTTGGTGAAATGGTTACACCTATATTAATAAACCATTGGCATACATTGACTATCAAATATTTATTTCTGATAGCGATAGAGGAAAGCAAATTTAGATTGGTTATGTTTATATATGATTAAAAAAAAGGCTATCAAAAAGACAATTTTCTAAACACGATTTTTTTTAACATATACATTACTTTTCAGTTGGTTGTAGACCGTCCGGGTAGATCATCGCGGAGCCTATTTCTGACGCCAAAGAGTAGTGCGCAAACGTTACTGTGTTCCGGTAAGAAGGGCAATGTTAGGTAGTGAATTTACTGGGGTAACGAGACAACATATTTCTCAAGGCGGCGAGTGCAATGTAGTGCAGTGTATACTATACTAATTAGCGCCACATTGGTATGGGCAAGCGTGTCACTTACCATCAGGTAAATGTCTCACTAGTCTCGTCGCTTCTTGAAATAAAAAAAAATTCCATTGTTATCGCTGCTCTTTGCGTGACAGTATTATCGTGGTATCAATACTATTACTTCTACTTCAGCGGTTAAGAAATAGATATTTGTATCGCAAAATACGGTATGAATATTGCAAAATTCATTAAATTGATAATCATGCTCGCCTCCATACATAATGTGATTAGAAACGTTTACAAAGATATTCGTAAAAAATGTTTAAACCTGGTTTTAAAATGCAGTATTAATTTGTTATTAGAATTTCTTGGTATAAGTTTAAATTAACACAAAGTTACGTTATCTATTTTCTTAAATGACTTAAATATGTAAGGTTTTACCATCTCAAATAACGTTTTATGCGTTAGATAATTATTTTACATTTCATTTCACATTTCCTCCGATAGATGTCGCTGTACTTAAAAAAAATAAAAAACATATTTATTGCCCAAATTAAATAATTATTGTTGAAATGTAAGGTTGTATATATTTAACAATGAATACATTCGAGCATCCATTTTGGACGGCGGCCATATTGGATTTAGCCGCAACAGGATTATGGGATTGGCTATCTGCGACCCGCATACATGTATACGGCTTCTTTATCGAACCGTGTGTAGTTGCGATGTTAGCATTTTTTTCTAATATATTTCCAGTTTTGCTATTAATTATAAACGTTGTACATGCTGATAGCTTAATTTAACACTATTTTAGAAGAGATCATTTAAATCATTCATAAATTAATGAAAGGGGTTAAAGTTAAGATTTTTAGGTTACGTATGGTAATATAAACATTGTAGATGTTTCCTTCCCGCTTTCCTGGTCGTAACACCCCTGCAAGTCCATTTGGGGAAGGAATTTGGTAAAATCATTATTGACTGACCACTAAATAGCAGATACAATACCTCTTTCAATTTTTGAGTGATTACATCTAATAGTTCGGAGATCTAGTGAAGAGTCTCGAAATATGTGGAAATCCCTAAAATTTTGCATTGTGCGGAAACACCCGGGTTCACGACACCAGTATCAAATAAACTGAAGAAAGTAGAAATGACTAACTACTAACCACTCAACGTTATCGGAGAATAGATTTTGCAGCTGCAACACTTGACCTCAGAATTGAAAATGTGGAGCTTTGTATTACAAGTCAATCACTTAGGCACAGCAGATAATTGTTTTGGTTAAGATTAAAAAAGTTATATAGGTAAGCCGGCTTTTTGAGACTATAGACGAAAGCGATACGTTTTATACTATATTCAAGAAAATTTGTAAAATATTAAAACCTAAAAATGTCATTAGAAATTCATGTAATGCTTTTTCGAGACTTGCGTTCACATGATGGTAAGTGATACTCATGCTCATAACAACGTAGCACTAGTTAGGATAATATACACAGCGCCACATAATGCTTGTCGCTTAAATACATAAGGTACCCCAGTACCTTGTCTAGCTATATGTCTTTTTAACCGAAACACAGTAATGTTTGCACACAGCTGTTTGGAGGCGGAAATAGAACTTGCGATGGTATCTACCTGGATGGTCTTCGTGAACCAGTTAAAGGAGTAATTAACTAATATGCCAAGATAGCCACATGAGTAGGCAAGACTAATTCTTATTATTGATTTACATGACAGGTTAAGTTATAACTAGTCTCAACTTTTTAATGTACTATAACTTATTTTTTAATTAAATGAAATAAAACAGTACCGCGTTAAGTTATTGATTCGCTTAGTTTGTTGTAGCTGAAATTTCAATTTGGCAGAAGAGGCTGTAATTTTGTTAATATAATTGCGAGCTCGCGTAACAAAATAATTCATGCAAATTTATTAGTAACTCCACGGAGTCTGTGTTTTGGGAAATGGAAATGTTAAATTAAATGAAAGTAACCCAAAACATTCAGAATTTACTCGACAAGTAAAATACAATTAAAGTTAGCTAAGTGAAAAAGTAAATTCAATGAACTTAAGACAGCCTGATCATAATAATGATAATCAAGAGATTTTATAAGAAGTAATGAACAGAATATTAAAAATTATAGTTCTATTAACCTTAAGATTCGCTGGCCTAATGGTTAGAGCGTACGGCCTTCACTCCGAAGGTCACAGGTTCGAATCTCGGCATGTACCGATGACTTTAATATTTAAGTTATGTACATTTGTGAACTTTAGTAATAACGGCGAAATACAAACGGTGAAGGAAAACATCGTGAGGTAACCTGCACATGAATCAGAATTTATTCTAAGGTGTGTGCGAAGTCACCAATACGCGTTGGGTCCGCGTGGTGAATATAGCACATCGCCCTCATATTGAGGGTAGGCCTGTGTCCTCAACAGTGGAGATGTAATTTGGCTGAAAAAAAAAAAACGTTAAGGCTTGAAAGAATAGTTTTTATTTAGTTTTGTGCAGTGTCTAAAGACAAAAGTTTTCTACACGTGTGTGTTAATAGTGGTGTTGACTTATGGAACTGAGACATGGTCCCTTACTTTGGCCCTTATAAAAAGGCTCAAAGTCACCCAAAGGATAATGGAGAGGGCTATGCTCGGAGTGTTTCTGCGCGAACGAATTAGAAATTAGGAGATCCGCAGAAGAACTAAGGTCATCGACATAGCTCAAAAGATTGCTAGAGTAAAGTGGCGGTGGGCAGGGCATATTGCTCGAAGGACTAACGGGCGATGGGGCAGTAAGGTCATTAGTGGAAGGTTATTAGTGACGTAGTGTTGGAAGGCTCCCCAAAATGTGGACCGAAATTCTGGTGAAGGTCGCGGGAAGCCGCTGGATGCGGGCAGCGTAGTATCTATCGAAGTGGAGATCTTTGGTGGAGGCCTTTGTCCAGCAGTGGACGTATATGGGCTGATGATTGATTTTTATATTTAAATTGAAAATAAGAACCATTGCAAAATTTTGGTATAACTAACACAAAGGAATTTTATATTATTTTACAAAAATTAGATTTAAAATCTAGACTTGAAATTTGTCAGAAATATTCTTCCCTGTTTTAGTTAACTATTCACTAAACGCATCAAAGTCTACGTATATTTGGTTTTCAACTATTTCGTCATCATGGGCGGCACGATTGGATCCTCTTTCTACTATAGTTCATATTATATCTGCATCATAATCAGCCTCTAGCTTTTATTTATAAAATAGAAAAGAATACATTTATGTATCTGTGAAATGGTTTTGGAGACTAAAAATTTATTCTTGGTGGGGAGAAGGAAAAAGTCATGGTTGAGGTATATCAGGCAATGGATTGGCATATCTGAGGCGTCCAAATTGTTCCGCCGAACCAGAGACAGAAATGACTACCACGCTGATCGCCAACCTTCACTAGTTAAAGAGGCACTTTAGGAAGAAGAACAACTTATTCTTTGTCAACTTTACTCTTTAACGTGTAGCTTAAATCTGTTATAACAAATGTAGTTACGAATACTTTTTGTTCTAGCCAAGTGACCCCCAGTTCTCCTCACAAATTATGGTCTACAAAGACATCGGCGAGGAGATGCTGCAACATGCATTTGATGGTAAGTCGACGTTTCACATTTTTAACATAAAATAAACCTGCAAAGAATGAAGTTGATGTAGATAGTAATAATTTTAGAGTATGTAAATATTTTTACTTACAATAACAAAATGGAAATATCAATTTGTAGCTGTGGCGGGGTATTTGCTATTTGATTCGAGTAGGCGTTGCTTCCATCCCTGATGAGCTTAAGCTTCCGGCGAAAGAAAAAAGAACAATTTTTTTAGGAGAAACTTCTTCAACTATCTCTAGGCCAGCGTGGTGATCACTCGTTGTAATGTCGTGTCCCACCAGTTGGAACATAAATTGAGCTCGTTATGTTTGTTGTGCGTGTCAAGCAGCATTTTTCCCACGCAGACGTAAACTGTGGAATCAGTTGTCGTCAGCGGTATTTCCAGATCGATACGACTTAGAAACCATACAAAAAGTATAAGCAAAGTTTTTATGAAAGGCAAGCAACGTAGATATATTTTATTGATGACACAATCTTCGAAGGACAAGGCAATTAAATCAACACCACAAACAAAAATAAAATAAATCGAACTCAACCTACATTATCAATAATAGACCCCTGCCATTAGGAAACCTATCTGATAACTATAATAATGATTTTTCGCTAACTGAGTGTTATTTGATTTCAAAGGATACAACATATGTATATTCGCGTATGGACAAACCGGCGCTGGAAAATCATACACGATGATGGGTCGCGGAGAGGAGGGCCAGGAGGGAATCATCCCGCAGATCTGCAAGGACCTCTTCCGTCGTATCCGACAAACCACTAGCGATGACCTCACATACTCTGTAAGATAGCTAACGATATATATATATATATATATATATATATATATATATAAACTTTATTTGAACGCTTGAAAATGACAAAATTTATATATTATTGTTATAACAAACTGTCTGCTTTAGGTTGAAGTATCGTACATGGAGATATACTGTGAACGGGTTCGCGACCTGTTGAACCCTAAGAACAAGGGCAACCTTCGTGTCCGCGAGCACCCGGCGCTCGGACCCTACGTGGAGGACCTGAGCAAGCTGGCGGTCACCTCTTACCAAGACATATACGACCTCATCGACGAGGGGAACAAGGCTAGGTTAGTTATCAAAAAGATTTTACTTGTTTTAGGTTTCTGTTGCCGGAGACCATTTAGTAAGGTACTATCGCAGCTCTTAGTGCAGCCGCCAAACAGTACTATGCAAACATTACTATGTTGCGGTTTAAAGGGCGCCATAGGTAGTGTAATTACTGAAGTAACGAGACTCAATATCTTATGTCTCAAGGTGACGAGCACAATTTGATGCTGTGTATAACATCCTAATTAGCGCCACATTGTTATGGGCGGGCGTATCACTTGACATCAGGAACGTTTCCCTCGTCCCCTCGCTGTGTAGTGTATAAAAAAAATGTAAAATACACATTAAACTACGTTGTGGTGTATCAAAATAAATAGCCAACAAAATATACTGTGTATTTAGGTACTAGTGTAGGTTTGTGATAGGCTTTTTCTTTTTTCATCATAATTTTAGTTCGTACTTTTTATGTAGGTAAATACACAGTATATTCACCTATATATAGTATTATGTGAATCATCATCATTGTCATCAGCCGATAGACGTCCACAGCTGGACATAGGCCTCCCCCAAAGATATACCACCCACATCGATCCGTCCTGCGCTGCCCGCATCCAGCGGCTGTATATGAACTTGAGTCATACGTAAGGGTTAAAATGGTGGGATTTAAGCTATTTCCAACGACGTCAGCCCAATGCGGCTTAGGGGGAGCCAGAGCCTCGATGGTTGGTTAGCAGGGTGCACCACGAGCAGGTGAGGTTGTCTTGGGTCCTGTGAATTATTGTGCGGTACACCTTACACCCCAATAATACAATAGGCGAATAGTAAATGATTATATAATAAGAATAATATTCAGTATGTTCACATATATAATAAATGTACAGTGTGTAATGCCTGTGCCCAACAGTGGGGACGTAACTTGACTGTTGAAAAAAAAAAGAGTACAGTGCAGTAATTCTATATAAAGATAGTATAAAATAATTATGATTGTGCCGAAAATACATGCAGCGCTAAAACCTACCAAAGTGGTTTACCGGCGCTGTAATATACATATATGTATATTATACTAAAGAATTTCTATGTAAATAAATTAAAAAGGGTTAGGGTTTTATTGTGCTTATGTTGTGTGATTTTCGTTATCGACAGCCATTCGATAGTTAAGATAACCTTCCGGTTTGTTGCAGGACCGTGGCGGCTACTAATATGAACGAGACGTCGTCGCGCTCGCACGCCGTGTTCACAATATTCTTCACCCAGCAGCGTCACGACAAAACAACCAACCTTATGTCGGAGAAAGTAAGAAACAATTTTTTTAAAAAAAAAATATTTAAATAAACTATCTAATTTATATAGAGGTCACACTGATTTGTTTCTTATTGTTTATATCATATCTCTCTGATACAAAATATTTTTTTTTCTATTGGAGGAAATCATGAAGATACGCTTTTTAAAGGAAGTCGAAATTATTTGAAGGTTTCTAATCCACAAAAACCCTCTTGGTATTCGTTGTCAACGTTTGTAGAGGTCACGGGTTGAGAGCACAACCGCGGCGTATCCAACGCTTTGCTATGATATGCAGAAAGAACCTGCAAAGGGTACCATCTTAGCAAGTACTATCACAGTAGCCAGAGACTATATCCTGCCATCGTGTTCCACAGAGTACCTCAAAATAACAATAGAATCTCATCACCCGACATTTTGCGAAATATGCCATATGACCGACTTCTTCGTCTTTTTCCGCTGCTACCGTAGAACACATGTCTAATTAAGATATTCATTTTAGACATTACAGAACATTATTTTAATACTTATTTATTTACTTAGGTTTCGAAGATATCGCTGGTAGATCTGGCTGGCTCCGAGCGAGCTGACTCCACCGGCGCGAAGGGCACACGCCTCAAGGAAGGCGCTAATATCAACAAATCATTGACTACCCTCGGCAAAGTCATCTCGGCCTTAGCAGAAATCGTGAGTTAACCAACTTGTGTGTTCGTGTATATTTGATGAGCAAGTAGATTATTAAAATCTGTACAGTGTTAGTCGTACGACGTGAAAAATGAGTTGTGTATATAACAAATTGTGTAACGAAGCAGCACGGTTTTGTTCACACTATGTATATAGCAAAGGGAGTAAATAAATATAAATTGATTTGTGGTGTACGCAAAACTGTTAAAGATATCCTTTAAAAATTTTTTTTATGTAATTAAGCGACAAGAGTAGCGGAGCGATCACCTGATAGTAAGTGATACGCCCGCCTATAACAACGAGGCGCTAGTTAAAATGGTAAGCATTGTACCACATTGCGCTCCTCGCCTCAGACATAAGATATTGAGTCTCGTTACCCCAGTAATTATACTAGTTATAGCGCCGTTCAAACCGGAACACAGTAATGTTGGCACACTACTGTTTGGTGGCAGATATAGGCGCTGCGATGGTAACCACCTAGATGAACTCCAGCAACAAAGGCCCACCAGTATATTTATAAATACTTTCTAAAATTTTAGAAACTAATATCAATATTTTTGTAAAAAAAGTATTAAATTTAGTTAAACGTTAACGTAAAATTCAAATAAAACCAAGAAATATCTAATAGAATAATTTTTCAATTCATACTATCATTTTACAACCATTTTTTTTAACAAATGAAATATTAACTATGTATTCGTGTTTATTTGTTGAACTGATATCTAATCTTCATTGATTAGAGGAGCATAAGGAGAAGAAGATCTGTTTGTTTTCACAACAATACAATCTAGTTACCACACACATACTTATGGCAGCTTTGTTAATTAAGATCGTTATATTATATAAAATACAATTAATAATATATCGATGTAAATCTGTTCAAGATGGAGCAAAACATTTTTAAAAATTCTAAATCATAACTGATCGTAACATAAAACTGACAAACTGCTTAAAATTATTGTTATTTATAACAATAATAATATAATTAAACAATCTATTTATCCCATTGCTGGGACTCAGGTCTTTCGCTTAACGAAAGAATCAGTCATTTATCTATCACGCTACGAAAGTGTTTTAGTGGATCCAAGACCACTTAATATTAAAAAAAAATTGTGTTATATAAATATACATATAAACAGCTTAACGACAGTTGCGTCCATTACATTTGTTTTTTTTCTAACAATCTCTCTGGTTAATAAATTCTAACAGTCTGCTGAATCATTTCATTCATTTGATACAATCATCGCTAAGTCCGGCTAGTTTATTCGAACATGTAGTATTTACTCATGATCCTTTGTAAACTTTTACTGCTCCACTTCCGCTCGGAAATGTAGTCGGTAAGTAATGTTTGTCATTATAACATGTCGCCCCGTCTCTATGTGAAGGAGCTTTGTGTTTTCTAACAACAAATATATCACTTGGAGCCACGTAAGCTTAGCTAGAAATTCTACATCCGATGTTAAAATTTTTCTTTATATATATAATTGGTAACGTATTTAATATTTTATTTTATACTTTATATACTTATATGTATGTAATTCATTTTACTTGAAACTAATTTAGTCTAATATTAAATAAGATATTGGCTGGTGTTTAATGAATATATTTTTAGTATGATGAGAGGCATGGCCAATAGAGAACGCTATGTTTGGAGTTTCTTTAAACAAATTATTAAAAAATAAAAATGTCTAATTGAGGTCACCACATAGTTTAGAGATTTGTTAGACTCAGTAGCAATGGGCTGGGCAGGTTGGGTGGACTAACGGCCCAAGAGGTAGGCAGGTCCTCGATCACAGACCGTACCGGTAGACGTAGTGCTGGGCCCTTCACAAGATGGACCAAAAATCTTGGGATCCAGTGGTATCTATCAATTGATAAGTTTGATAGCCCAAGTTTGCATCATTAATCATTTCCATCCCTTAATTGTGATGCATTTAAAAATTTAGACTATTAACGTATTTATGAAGTACGTATATGCTAAAAAGCCATTGCTTAAAAAAAATATGCAAAAACTAAAGCTTTCATTGTAGCTTAGTCACAGCTTCGATTCCACGTTTTTAGTAAATGCGTTTTTTTTTTAATTTCATAACATTTTTAAACAGAACTTTTTTAAAAACATAAATGTTTAATAATATTTAACAAAAAAGTACAGATATGGGATATTAATAATATTACGAATCATCAACTGGATTATCTTTTTTTGGAAGAAGTTAGTGCTGTTAATCTTATTCATGACTATTACAGCTTCTTCGGACACAGGTCTCACGGATCGAAAATCCACGACTTAATAAATAGATTATTTATATACTATTGTATTGTAAAATTACTCTCATTTTATAATATATTGCATTAACAATATTTACTTTCACAACAAAATGTCGGGGATTTGTATATACACTGTATACATAATATTTATATTGACTTATCTAAAATCATTGATAAAGTAGTATTAAAAATTATAATCACAATTTAATTATATTGTAACCTCATTTTATAGTAATCAATTTTATAAAAATTCTGATCAATTTTTAACTTACCCTTAACATGTTAGATTTTTAAAAAGTATCTTAATCACTAGAGTAATTAAATATGGCTCTGTAATAATGTAGTCTTTTGTATAATGAATTAAAACGAAAAGTAAATATATTTTTCAAATCTTGTGCACATATTCTAGTTTTTATAAGTTTTCGGTTAGTTTTTACAAGTTAGGCTAAAAGCTTGTGTCTGCACCTTGTACAATACTTATTCGTACTTAACCAATTATCTGTTCATAACGTTTTGTTAATTTTCTACAAGAAAAGAGTGTATAGGTTGTTACCGGGTTGGGGTGCTTTACCACCACAGATCACATCACTATTTAACATTAGATGGGATCGTGGTCAAAAAGCTACATATTGTTAAGATATTTCAAATGTTTATTAGCCATACTCTTATAATATGAGCTATCATGCTGTATGTTATACATGTTAGTTTTCTCATGCATTATTACGAAGTTACCGATAAATATCAAATACTATTATTTACATGTAAACAACATACAATACGAAACAGTTAAATGGTTAAGTTATACATCAATACGTAAGGAAAATTTTAATAAAAATTTTAATGTATATACGTATAAACTAACTCATTAGAAATAAAATGCAATATATCTAGCTTTTGCGTATATTTAATGATAAGTTGGCAACTGAACAAGCTTAAAATGCTGAACTGTGTGCTTAAAGGTGTGTCACACAAGTGTCGTCTTTAATATTTATATTTATAATAATTAATTAAAATATAACTAAAGCTTTAATTATTAAGTTAGTTTATTATAAATGTTTATTTCTCAGGCATCGAAGAGCAAGAAGTCCAAAAAGGCAGACTTCATACCGTACCGCGACTCCGTTCTCACTTGGCTGCTGCGTGAGAATCTGGGCGGTAACTCAAAGACAGCTATGATCGCCGCCATATCACCGGCAGACATAAACTACGATGAAACACTTAGTACACTCAGGTACTCGTTGTTTTTATTCTACGAAGAGACGAGCGAGACATTCACCCGATGGTAAGTGATACGCCTGCTCATAACAACGTGGCGCTAGTTAGAATAGTATACACTGCGCCACATTGTGCTCGTCGCCTTCAGACAAAAGATGTTAGGTTTCGTTAGCTCAATAACTTTACTTGCTACAACGCTCTTTAATCACACAGCAATGTTAGCACATTATTATTTGGTAGCTGCAATAGGAACTGCGGAGGTACCTATCTAGGCGGTCTCCGGTATCAAAGATGTACCACCAGTATGGCCATGGAGATGTTCTATCCCGTGTTCCACACGGGGAATACCTCTAATAAAAATTTTAATCAAATCCGTCTAACATAATATTATCCGTTAAAATTTGATATCTATTCACCGGGCTCTATTGCACCTTAATTCTGTCACCAAACAGTAGTATGCAGTCATTTCTATGTTCCGGCTTGAAGGGTTTTATGGCTAGTGATATCACTGGGGTAACAATAACTTAACATCTTATGTGTCCAGGCGACGAGTACAATGTGGTGCTGTGTATATCATACTAATTAGCGCCACGTCGTCATGGACAGGCGTATCACTTGCCATCAAGTGAAATGTACCGTTAGTCTCAATTAAAAAAAAATTATAATAAAATATTGCTAGTTTATTAGCGCAATAATTAATGAAAAAGCAGTACCAGCGCACTGTCTATTTCAACCCCCAAGTGTTTTTTAAATACTTCCCGCAGATATTATTTATTAGTGTTTATAATAACAATATCATTAATCATTTGCTATCTTTTGGGTTGTTTTTTTTTTCCTACATTCATTTGTTAATTATCTTATTCAAGTAATAACATCCTAAATTAATGGTGCTATAGCTAAAATTACTATTTCCTACCATAATAAAAAATAGCATATCAGAGATAGCATATGGATACATTCTGTAATAAAAAAAAATACATTAGTAATGAAATGCTTAAATAATCTCCTTAGATACGCGGACCGCGCCAAACAGATAGTCTGCAAGGCTGTCGTTAACGAGGACGCCAACGCGAAACTCATTCGTGAACTCAAGGAGGAGATCCTCAAACTGCGCGAACTCCTCAAAGCTGAGGGGATCGACGTGGAGGAGGGTAAGTGAAACATAACCTATGACACTAACAATAACATTAGGTCGCTTCAACGTCATGTGATCCGATAGATAGTCGTGTGGTCTACACCCATAGAATGTAAAGCTAGAAGAGACGACGTAACGCCACTACTTTTACATGCTAATAACATTTTTGATACTAAACGATAACTTTTGTTTCAAAAATCCAACCGATCTAGGACCGGATGGTAGAGTCGTTTATGAAAAGAAAGAACCGCCCACCAGTAAGTAATGTAACATTAAAGAGGCTTGCGCATTGCATATGTACACCCCACCTGTACGCTTGGCCTCCTTACAAAAAGGTTGCCAGATCCAAAAACATGTGCAATCTTTTTGGTAATTCCTCTGGCAACCCGACACATGACAAAAGAATGAGCAATTTTTGCACCCTTATTCCAGTGCTTGTGGCGTTGTAGGAAATATATAGTATATATGAATAAAGTCACTTCACAATTAAAAAAAAAAACATTATGGAGTGAATCGTACAAACATTCTATATTCAGCGCTTAAGTCGTATTATTTTTGGTGTTGGTATCTTTACATATATAACAATATTACATATATATACTCAATGTGATCTTATTTTTCAATTAATAAATGGTTAGTAAATGCCGAGCATTTTAGCTTTTTTCAACAGCTTTGGAAAAAAAAATGCATCAACTCATATATGCCGAATGAAATATTATAATTTTTTTTTATTATATATCGCCATATAGTATGAGGAAATGCTCAATTATTTTTACTTGATAGTAACACCGTTCGGGGCCGATAGAAGATACAACAGCCAATTGGTTCTTATGTTTTTATATAAATTGAAAGAAGATAGAAAAAAAAACAGTTTTAAAAACAAAAAAAATAATTTGCAATATGTGGTCGCGAACGGTTTGTATGTATCAATAAATGTGTTGCTACAATAAAAAAAAAGCTTTATAGCTTTCGTACAGCATCTGCATGTGTCCCGTAACAATCTAGTAAATACTTTTCTATTTGTTATACCACATTTTTTATTCCGTACAATACATATCTATTAGGTAAGTTCAATAAAGACGGAGCCGATACTTGTATCTTGCTGATAAAGACATTACGTTAAAAATTATAACTTTCATGATATATATAAAAAAATAAAACTCCTCATAACTGTACTATACTAATTTGTTAATACATCTATCACTGTTTAGTAATTATTTTTATGTGAAATATATCTAAGTACATGAAAGATTTAATATTGTACGAAATAAAATGAACTTCATAAAATTTGATTAATTCACTGGTAACATCTCCAAAGGTTTGATAATAAAAAGACAAGATGTTAGACAATTGATTCCACTGCTTTTAAGGTTATGGTGGCAATAATTGTACAAACACTTTCTTTTATTATCCTACTTTATTTATCTTACCCTTTAAATGGTTTTTAAAATCTAAATGTTAGAAGGTTAAGGAGCGCGTATCGAATTTATTTCATCTGTTTTGATTAGTCTGTTTGACTTATTTATATATTTTGACAGTTGTCGAAAGTTTTAGTATGAAATACGTTATACTTAATGTTTTACTTAATTTACTGTTTGAGTTTATATTAATCTCTCCACTCTGCATATGTTCTCAAACAAGAAAGAAAAACATTTAATATATATAGATAATAAAAAGTTTCATTAGTGTCCGGGGTCCTGTCAGGCAAATTTCGTCTATGAATTATCGTTTAACAAATAGTATGCAGTATTGTTTTATTATAAAATATGGTAAATTTTTGCTTCACATATATAAAAAAATCTAACAGTGGATAGGGTTATATTATCAAAAAGTCCATTTTAGAGTAAACAATGTTGAATTCTACTTACTCAAATCATTAGTAAAACTACCTGTAAGGATCGCTCGCTGTGCTCTTATCGATTGTTACGATAAATGCTAATGTGCCGGAACAGGAGAAGACAATACGTCGCCGGCGCGCAAGAAGAGTGAAGAGGCAGTGCTTTCGCCGAAGCTGTCCCGAGCAGCCACCACCATCGCCGAAGAAGCCGTCGATCAGCTGCAGGCTTCTGAGAAACTTATCGCCGGTGAGCGAGTTGTTTTAATTTTAGAAGCTAAAATCTGTATTTCATTTCAAGCTTAATCCGTAATAATATTAGTTAGTCTTTTAAGTTACATTTAATCAACTTAACGCTACGATACTATATACGAACGTTTCATCATTTATTTCTTACTTAAATCTTGTATATCATTTAAAAGAATTATCAAATTTAGTTTAAATATATGAGTAATTTGTAACTTTATACTTTAATAGCTCTCGCTTTCAAATATAAACTGCTTGGTCGAAGTTATTTTAAAAGTTTTAGGGAATTGTTATAAAAAAAACCTTTAAAATATATTCTTATATGAACATGGTTACAAATTATTGAACGATTAATATTACACAAACCTGATTATTAAACAAACGAAACATAACTTTTAGTAGAAGTAGTAGTAGGCAATTACTAGGTATATCGGACTTACGACTATCGCATAAATATAAGCAGGCATATAGTGCCAAAGGGAAAGAGAAATAAAAAAAGTAATATATTTATAAAAAAACCTTTAGTTTTGAATTGACAGTTATAATTTTTTTTTACTTATAACATTTTATAAGGCCTCCCACAAGGTGGACCGACGATCTGGAGAGAATTGCAAGAATTCACTGGATGCGAGCAACGCGGGATTGATCGATGTGGAGATCTTTGGGGGAGGCCTATATTAAGAAAACGTCTTTCGGTTTTATCTCCTAAAATCATGATTGTCTGCAGAACTTAATGAGACCTGGGAGGAGAAACTGAAGCGCACGGAACAGATCCGCGTGCAGCGTGAGGCTGTATTCGCTGAGATGGGTGTGGCGGTGAAGGAGGGCATCACCGTCGGCGTCTATTCGCCGAAGAAGACCCCGCATCTTGTCAACCTGAACGAGGACCCCAACCTTTCGGAATGCCTCATCTATTATATTAAGGACGGTGAGTTTATGTTTTGGTATAACATCGCCAGTTTCTCTTCCCACGATTAATCGTACTAGCTACGGAAGCGTCACAGAGTGAGATAAAAAATGTTCAACGTGACATTTTTTTTTTTTTTTAATTTGACAGGTGTGACTAGACTCGGCACTTCGGAAGCCAACGTACCACAAGACATACAGTTATCCGGCTCGCACATACTCAGCGAACACTGCATCTTCGAGAACGCGGACGGCGTTATATGCCTGATACCACATCATGGTGCACTCGTCTACGTCAATGGTCGTGAGGTGAGCTTCATTTGTATATAAAAATAGAAAATGATTAACATATACATTGTCACATTATTAAATGCGATACTACTTATGTATCGACTATACTACGAATATGAATAAAATATTTAAAAACCGGTAGACACAGTGCTGGGACGTCTTTAACACGGTGAAACGACGATCTGACGTTATAGTGGTGACCTTGTCGATGGCTTATGTTCAGCGGTGGACCTTTATTATCTGATGATAATGATAATATTAAAAAATTGTTTTTATCAAAGTTAATTGCTGTTTCCTCTGCTGTATAAGATAATACAGTGGATCTAATGATTTTTTAAAAACTTCGTTCGACTCTTGCTTATAGATATAAAGTTGCTCCAGTGTCAGAGAAACTAAGGAGGAGGTAGCGTGGTACGGGCATGTTATGAGGAGGGATGAAAGACATTTAACAAAAAAAGTAATGAGAATGTACGTGGATGGTTATAAGGGTGATGAAGAAAAGAAAAAGTGAAGAAGAAGAAAAGAAGAAGAAAGTGTAGATGGATTGTGTGAAAGATGACATGTTTAAAAACAGTGTGAAGATATGACGGTTGATAGATGGATATATATGGAAGAGAAGTACATACTGTGCCGAACCCACATAGCTGGGAAAAAAGGCAGGAGAAAGAAATTTCGTCTGATGCGTTATCAATCTTGCACCTTCGCAGCACTGCTTTGTTTAAGCTGTAGATTTGGAATAGCCAGAGGAATTTGGACTAGGACACCTACTTATTCAGCTACAATTAATATATTATTACTTGAAATTGAAGTCTATGTTGATATTGACTATTGTAAGTTATATTAATGATAATATTGTCCAGGTCAAGGAACCGATAATTCTGAAGACTGGTTCTCGCGTTATCCTGGGCAAGAACCACGTATTCCGCTTCACTCACCCGGGACAGCGCTATGAGCCGTGCGTCTCCAACAATAAGGAAGTTGCCGACACCGCTGAGAGCAACGAAACCAACAATGATGGTATGATAATAGTTTCGTCAAGAGTGGTGTTCCATTATCGCCTTTATGCCATCGCAGAGTATTTTGAAACCTTTCTTTTTAAATAACAAGTTGTACATATGTATTTACTGGTGGTAGGTATCTTTTGCCGGAGACCGTCTGGGTAAGTACCGCCACAGCATCTGTTTCTGCCGTCAAACAGCAGCAAACTTTACTGTGTAACGGATTTGAAGTTGTAGGCAATGAAATTACTGGGATAATGAGTCTTAACATCCCGTCTCAAGACGATGAGCGCAGTATAGTGCAACTATATACTCTCCTAACAAGCGCCTCGTTGTTACGGGCGGGCGTATCATTTACCATCAGGTGAATGTCCCGCTGGTCTCGTGACTTAGTTCAATAAAAAATAATATCGTTACTGCGGCTAAGAGACTTATCCTTTTATTTCTTTAACTGCCAAGTATAGTGTGATCACTACTTTCAATATATAATGCGTTAATATTTAATGGCATATTAGATTTTTAATATTGACAATTAAAACAATAGTTTGAATTATATAGTACATCATCATCATCATCATCATTATAATATAGTACACCAAGAATAAAAATTATTTTTCAGAAGGAAAAGACGGTGAGAATATTGATTGGGACTTCGCGCAGTGCGAATTGTTGGAGAAGCAAGGCATCGATCTCAAAGCAGAGATGCAGAAGCGGCTTCTGGCTCTCGAAGAACAATTCCGTAGAGAGAAAGAACACGCCGATCAGCAGTTTGAGGAACAGCGAAAGGTAGGAATAACCTTTTATTTCTAAGTTTTTTAATTTGTCGAAGCGTTTCAAAGAGCAGAATGTTTACCTGATGGTACGTGTCCAATACAATTTGGCCACCTCATAGTGTGTGCCCATATGGTGGTAGTTAAGATCATGTACACTGCACCACATTGTGTTTGTTGGCTTGAGGCATAAGATTCTAAGTCTCTTAATTCCAATAGTTCCACTAAGTCTAGAGCCGTCCAACAGGAACACAGTAATGTTCACATATAAATACTTAGTGATACAAATAGGAGCTACGGTGGTACCAATCTAGATGGTCTTCGTCAACAGAGACCTATCACTCCTCAAGTAACATTCATAACTTGGTTCCTCGTAAAAATTACTAAAAGAATAGAAAATTTAATTTTGAATCGTGTTGTGAACAGAACTATGAAGCTCGCATCGACGCCCTTCAGCGTCAAGTGGAAGAGCAGAGCGTCACCATGTCCATGTACAGTTCGTACACACCAGAAGACTTCCACAACGATGAGGACATTTTCGGTGAGTTTAATGTTTACGTAATTAAGTTGTAATCACACCAGGAGTGATTTCTTAAGAAGTTTATCCTGTTATCGAAAATCGTCTTGGTGGATACACAACTCCAGGGTCTATTTCTGGCGACAAACTGTACTGTGGAAATATAACTATGATCAAGTTCAAAGAACGGCGTAGCTGTAGCAGTAGAAATTACTGAGGTAACGAGACTAAACATCTTATGTCTCAAAACAGCGAGCGCGATGTGGCGCTGTCTGTTATCCTAACTACTTCACATTGTTATCATTTACATCAGATCGTCCCGCACGTCTGGATTATTCAGTTATTAAAATAAAAATCACAAAGTGTATACACGATTTACTATAGTTATAATATATGAATGAATATTGCATGTAGAATTTAGAATAAATCGAAAGATATGTGCGCATGGTTCGAGCATGCGAGATGGTACTTTAAACATCGTATATTTCTACTTGTCATGTGATCCTCCTTGTAACAGAAGGCCTTTAGTCCCAGCTGTGGGATTATTAAAAGAGCTGTTATGTAGTATTTTTTTTTACAATTATTTATACTGTACCAATATTATATATATTTTAGTGTATAATTTTTGTATTGCATCGTCTTAACAATTGAAAGGCATGCCGTATGTTAACAGTGAATGAGTTTTTTTGAACGTATTCATTCACTAAGCCGAATGATCGATCATATGTCATATATTTTACAATAATTAATTTATATATTTTAAAAGTAGTTTTTGACTTTATTCTTACGACTACATCATCGTCATTGTTATACACAAGCGAAAGCAGTTCGAAGTGCGTCATAACTACATCATTATTGCATTTGTTTATTTATACTTTTTATTATTAAAACGTGGTCGAAGCTGGGATAATATTAAAAAATATTTCAAGGAAATATTATGAATTTACTATATTATGTTATAATTACGATGGGTTAGATGGTAGGCAAGGGTTCCCGCGCAACAACTCGAGGGAAACAAACCAACCTCAGGTGCTCGTGGTGGACTCTACTAATCAACACACAAGACTCTGGCTTCCACCAACCCGCATTGGGCTAGTGTCTTGGGCAATAGTCAAAATGTTACCATATGAATCCCTACCCGATCAATGTGGGAATCTTTGTTGGACGCCTATGTCCAGCAGTGGAAGTGTATCGGCTGCTAATGATAATAAAAAAACTGCGAAGAGTAATAATTACTTTCCACGGTAATCTCTCTCGAAAAACCAGGTACACCTGTTATTGATTCGATTTTGCGGTCATATATTGTGGAGCTTGCCTGGTCTATTTACGAACCTCACTATAAATCTGCTGCTGTAGTAGCACTGTGGTATTCCAGCTGTCAACATATGAAAGCCAGATTATTAACTATCCATGCCGTCATTATCTCTTAACCATGTTAAATTAAGATCAAATTATCACATTTTAGATATATAAAGAAAAAGTATTATTATTTCCGGTTACAAAATATCGAATGTTGCATATTTGTGTATGATCCCAGCTACGGCGACGTGTGGTGTATGCGTAATGCATGTAAGTTTGCGATGGTAATGCGTTGTCGGTTTGGTCCGTGTAGTGAACCCCCTGTTTGAGACAGAGTGTTGGTCGGCGCGCGAGGTCGGGCTGGCCGCGTGGGCGTTCCGCAAGTGGAAGTACCACCAGTTCACTTCGCTCAGGGACGACCTGTGGGGCAACGCCATATTCCTAAAGGTATATTTATATTAATCTTTTCCAAACTTACATCATTCTCATTAAGATCATGGGCACGAATACATTCAATGCTGAGCATAGACATAAACTGAACATTCACAGTTAACTGTCATAAAGTATGTTACAAAATTAGGAATAATTGCCCAGGTAGTTGGCATTGTTGCTATTACTTTCTAAGATAAATAATTTTAAATTTGTTTGAAATAACTTAAACTTGAACATAAATGTAACGTATAAATTGTGATAATTCGGCGTCTAGTCTTACTCGGTACTAAATATACATTAATTCTAGGAGAACCTAATTATTATTTAGTTGGATTACCCAATCTATTAATACAATGATGATATTGGTCTCCTCTCTCTCTTTCTGTTTTTTTGCATTAAGAAATTTTGAATAATTAACTAATTTCTTATAAAACACAGGAAGCTAACGCGATCTCTGTAGAGCTTCGCAAGAAAGTCCAATTCCAATTCACTTTACTGACGGACACTCCATACTCGCCGCTGCCCGGCGAGCTGGCGCCGCGTGACGACGCCGACGACGAGTACCGCCCCGGGGCTCCCACGGTTGTTGCCGTAGAGGTCACAGATACCAAGAACGGCGCCACACACTACTGGACCCTAGAGAAGCTTCGGTAAGTAAAAATTATTATAAAAAAACCAATTATAACCGTGCGTTAAAGATTACCTTTCCTCCAATACGGATTCTTCGACCGGATGCTGGATACGATTACAGTAACGCAGCGGTACAGAACTTGTACTTATTATTCATTAAAAAATAATTTTTAATTTAAATGATCTGTGTGACATATTAAATAAGTGTCACTGTGCAGTTTAAGGTCCATATAATAAGCTCAACGAAAATTCTGTTCATTATTATAAATCTGAGTATTCTCTTGATTGCTGAAGCCGCAATGGCTCCAATTGTATGACGAGCGTGTTCGCTAGGTCTTAAAGAGGCGCTAGTTCGATTCCCACACAGTTTGAGCATCAGTCAAAGCGAACATCACGAGCAAACCGTCATATTCCTCGAAGAGCACCTAAATTATCACAAAGAATAGATAAGAAGCACGAACTCTATTTGTGGGAATGGAGTAGCAGTGGGAACATTAAAAAGAGTTTTTTTTTAATATAAAATTTACAATATAATATTATTAACACAAATTCGAATATTTACATAAATACGTATATTCATATTTATAAATATCTTATTAAGTTAGGTTGTAGAACACTACACCATCGTCTCAACCGATGGATACTTACTGATTTTAGGTCTCTCTATAGTTTATGCAGTAGTATTTTTTAAATCTAATCTAGATTTAATTTAGTATTAAACAAGCGACAAATTAATGTTATAAATAAAAATTATTACGTGATTAGATTTTTTGTACAATTTTTTGTAGTGTAATACAATAAAGCTGCACCATTAGTCTTCATAGAAAATTTGAGATAATCTAAACTTTTTAAATGTTAAAAATCTTTTTTTTTTATAGAATTTGTGTAGATACTTTTAGAAAAGTAGGTGTTTAAGAAAATAATTATTATAATTAATTTGTTTTCTATACTTTATTTATTCAATTATTTTTAAGTCTTATCAGGTTATGTTGCATATTTCAAATCTTCTTTATTTTTTATTAACGGCTTTTTTAACCTCTTTCCGCGAAAGTTTATTTTTGCTGTAGCTGTTTATTAATATTTATTTTCTTATAGATTATTTTATTTTGTTAAAAAGACGGTATTCATATTATATTATGTAATATCAGTTATTGAAAAGGTAAGTGTAAGCCTTCAAAATATCTAAGTAATCGTGTATAGTTGCAACATTATATAAGCTTTTATTATTTGCTTGCTTTTTCATCGGCGCTAATAAGTTTCTAGCTTAATTATTTATAATCATATTAAATCTATCCCAATAATTTAATTTGGTTTTATTTATTTATTTTTATGTATTAATTAAGGGGAGTTATAACATTACGGTTAGTCATTTTAAGGAAATGGCAATGATTTGATACAGGTTTTAATAAAGGGGAAAATGTTTTTGTGTATTTTTTTGCATAAATTTTTTTTCTATTAATACATAATTTTTTTTCTATTAATGCTTATATTTAATTGTGTTGAGCGAAGGAATCCATTTATTTAGTAACATGAATTAGTAATTCCAATCGCCATACGTCGACAAAGATTTGTTGAACACTGCTTGCAATTTTTAATAAATTGCATTATTTTTTAATTAACAAGGATGAAAATAGGCACAATTTATTATTAAATTGAAGTTATTATAACATTTTTAAATATTAAGGAAATATTCCAATTCTATGATTAGTTTTTTGTTATAATAATATATATTATATAATAATCTGATGTGTAAGATTATTGAAATGAATTCAAGAACGATCGATGACATATTGATGAAGTAAACAAAATAATGATACTACTAATTATAGCATATTATGGTTTAAGTTCGATTTGTTAGAGAAACGTTGGACTCGTTAATTACATGTGAGGAGGAGGTTGTAAGAGATTGTGGAGTAGGGCAAGTAGGGCTACATGGCGGTGTATTGTCCGTAGCCACCGCCTGGAGCTAATGCGTCAGATATACAACATGAACGAGAGCGCGTGCGGGGAGGACGAGGAGGACGTGTCTCCGTCGATCCCCGCATTGCCCTCGCCGGAGCTGCCGCAGCACGCCGCGCCGGGGTCCGCGCCCGCGCCCGCGCCGGACATACTGCAGTGCATATCCGCGTGCGCGCAGCAGACGCGTTTGTCCCTAGCCAACCTGCTGCCCTCGAGGTTCGTGCCGGGAGAAACAAACCAGCCTACCCTGACCTGTACACAGCACACGCACGCGCGTCAACGTCCACGCAGGTCAAACGTTAGGACACGTAGGATCGATTGCACTGCAAATCATTTTGAGGATATCAAACTTGACGCTATATTTGGACTGTGAGTTGATATTGTATATTTTTGGGAAGTTCTTTTGAAATGTATGGAACTAACCTTATTTTAACTTCGACGATTGTTTGATCAGTCTGTTTTGTTTCTACCCAAGAGACCTGATTATTTGGTGTTGTTCAAGAACACGCGATGTGGCTGCAGCATTGGCAACACAAATCATGCTTTCCGTAAAGCTTCATGCTGTCGAGTAAAATACCCTTTTATGTATAATCGAGGCGTAACAAACTTTGAACTGTATTTTATCCAAAGCTTACTCTTATTCCAATAAACCTGCGGTAATTATAATATTAATCACTTGAAGTGAAAACAGTTCATTATTATTACAAAATAAATGTTCTACTACTTTTTTTTTATTTTTATTATGTTGATGTCTGAACACGCGTGCGAATGTCATCGCAGAGCTTTCTTGTTTTATTTTTTTTTTTAAGTTTCCAAAAAGATCGTTACATAGTTTTTTTTATATCAGCTTTAATCATGTAAAAAAAATTTTCGCCGTGCTCTCGTAATTCGTAAGAAAGTTTGATTTATTGTAGCATATGTAGTTCTATATTTTATGGTTGTAGACCCAGTATAAGTAAAAATTTATACGACGTTGAAGTTAAAAGCAAAAAAAAAATATTAACAGTTCTGGAAAAATAAAGATACGAGGATTTTCGACCACTAAATTGCTAGTAGCTGTAAATTATCTATGCCTTATAGACCATAGATCCATAGTTTGTTTTAGATATCACATACTTGTGCTTAAAATACTACATGCGTAACTAATTTTATGCTTGCTTCTGTGTTCAAGTTGGCAGGGGGCGTGGCATGATAATGTTTTGTACTTTTTTTTAAATGGTTTACAGGTCTCCAACTATGAGCGCATTACGGTCAGCGTCACCTAGGTGTATTTTATCTTAATTCGTTTTAATCGCTCGCAGGCAAAGGTTGGAGTTGATGCGCGAGATGTACCACAACGAGGCGGAGCTGTCCCCCACGTCCCCTGACCACAACATCGAGTCGGTCACCGGCGGTGATCCATTCTACGATCGTTTCCCGTGGTTCCGTATGGTTGGACGGTCTGTATTATTATTATTAATTCACGTATAAATATTGTTCAATATTATTTAAATTGCTACACTGTTATATTAAATTAATTTCAGCTGTGTAATTTGAAAGTGATAATTATCACATTTTGCAGCTGTTTTTCTAAATTTATTTTTGTGTATATTTTAAATCATCATCGTTCATCATTTCAACCGATGGACTTCCACTGCTGGACATATACGATATTTCAAATATTTGTTCTAAAAACATTGCTTTATAGCAAGTGGCTTTATGCCTATTATCTGCTGGTAGGACTTGATTATTTATTTTTAATGTATTGTGTATGTAACACACTCGCATCGCACGCATCTTGCTTGTCTTCATTTTGGGCTATTAAAATCTAGAACACCGGAATATCTATACGCTAAGTTGAATCTTTCATCAGCTCGAGATAAATGCAACACTAGAAGCACTCGCTCTTGCCTTGTGTTCTATAAACATAAATTTGAGGCTTTTGCAGGTAGTTTCCGTCATCAAGGGACAAAGCGCTGGCATAATGTACCATCCCTTTTAAAAAATTCTCTTACAATTGTTTATTTTAAATCAAAATTGAAAACATATCTTTTCATTAAAACCTAATTAATTCCCAGCCTAACATTTTATTATTCCAGCCCACAAGCAAAAGTTATATTCTTCCTAAATTTAATATCAATAATTTAACTTAAGATCTTTTTCTCTATCGAGATACATGATGCGCGCACACAAGCATCTCGAAAATATAGACGCTCTTTAGGATGGAAGGTAGTAGCTGAAAATCAGTGTGTTGTTCACTACGTGGCAACAGTTACACTGAGCTACGGCCATTTTGTACCATTGCAGTACACACGGCAGCAATGATTATCTAAAATATTACTAAGTTAACATATATTTGTTTATCTGTGTTCTATTATGTAATGTTTTTGTCTGTATACAAGTGTACTGTGCTGCGTGGACAAATAAACGGACTTATCTATCTATCTAATGTAAATGGTGTAGTACAAGCGCGCTTTATTTATTTTAACTTTTCTGTGAGATAACCTTTTAGAGAAGGTATTCTTATATGGCTATACCCTAATACGCTTTCATACAACTTGACGAAAAAAATTATTGTAGTTTATCTGTAGATGATTCATTCGTGCAATATGATGTGCATGGATCTAACAGCTACTTTGTATTTAATGCAGGAGCTTCGTTTACCTGTCGAACCTCCTGTACCCGGTTCCGCTTATTCACAAAGTAGCCATTGTGAACGAGAAAGGAGACGTGAAGGGCTACCTACGTGTGGCCGTACAGGCGGTTATAGACCACGAGAAAAGTAAGTACAAATTATTTTATACGACTTCGTTAATTTTATTAGATTTAGTTTTAAATATTTTTTAACTACTCTGTACAACTTTATGGGAGAAATACGGCATTTGTAAACCTACTTTATAAAATTTTTTGCCGTTCCCTGGTGACCGTCTAGGTGGTAGGTGACTACTATAATGCTTATATCTATTGTCGAACAAATAGTGTGAGACTTAAGATCTACCATGACATTCTTTGTCGAAAATAAATCTAAATGTCGTCAATAGAAATATAGAAATGGAGTCAGTACAATTAGTTAAGAAATTAATGTTGTATCATTATTTATGGCACGATAATAGTATCTATGGTCCGCACAGATAACGCCGAGCTGGCTGCCGGTGTGAAGCAGTCCGCTAAGATCTCGTTCGACGACGACGCCGCTCCCGCTAGGTCTCGTCTGAAGGCGCTGTCCGCCGTCGATAAGAACAACGTACTCAATCTCGAAGACCGCATCGCTGACGTACCTGATTCTAACATCAAGATTGAAGGTTACTTTGACATATTGTAAAACCCCTTTTCCAGATCAGAATAAAAAAAAAATCTGGTATTCCCTTTCACGGGTCAATCACCACAGATACATAATTTGAATGAGTCCACGTAAATACTTTTTTAATACGAAAATATCTCAGATCCGGTCGTCTATATTTATTATTTACTTTCTTATTTTTACACAATATGTATTTCATATTAATGGAAGTACTTGGATATCCTTTCTTTGAGTTTTATTGATAATAGGATCAACTTATAAATTTGACGAAAAGATTTAAGGAAACAAAATTAAACTATATATTCATCTGACGCGTATTTTGTAGTTAGCAAATTATTTTTCTGTATGATAGAGTTGGCAGTTGGCGAATGCGATGCAGATAGTGGACGGGGCGACAGCTCACTGGCGTCGGAGCTCAAAGACGAGGATCTGCCGGAGCATCTCACACTGGGCCGTGAATTCACGTTCCGCGTGACGGTGCTGCAGGCGCACAGCGTCTCCACAGACTACGCCGACGTTTTCTGCCAATTCAAGTGAGTACTCATGAGATCAACATCTTTAAACAATCGAGTGATGAGACTTGACGAGACGAGAAATGTCTTGCAAAATTACAACCACTATTTTTGCTACTTCACAAAGATATTTTTAAAGTTTTATATAATCTTGCTGCTTGCTCTTTTGTTGAAGACTTTCTAGAGAGAAACCACCACAGCGTTTATATCAACCGTCAAACGGGTGTAATACGGGCGGTCGTGTGTACAAACAGATGAACATTTCTTCGAATATTTCTATTTTTTTTGATTTTAATTTAATGAAAGATTAATCCATTATTTCAGCTTCTTGCACCGCAATGAAGACGCTTTCTCTACGGAACCCGTGAAAAACACCGGAAAGAATACACCTCTCGGATTCTATCACGTTCAAAATGTAAGACTAGAGCCAATTTTTTTTGATTTATTAATAGAAAAATTAAAAATATCTAAATGTATTCTTTTCCCCGCATAGATCACAGTACCTGTAACGAAGTCATTCGTCGAATATATCAAGACTCAACCGATTGTTTTCGAAGTCTTCGGACATTACCAGCAGCACCCACTTCACAAGGTATCATACTTATTTGTGGCAAGGCATTCCCTTCTAGTCTAGATAATGAAGAGAAAAAAATACTAAAACAACATTTTAATAGTGTCTTGTGTTCTGTGATGCAGGCTTCCAAATAATTTAATCCCGATAACAAAAAAAAATTGTCACAAAGACAAACTTTACACCTGCGTAGCATTCTCCCCCATGTGTAGAAAATTTGAGGAATCATAATAAAATTATTATAATTATATAGCATGGATGTGGAGATCTTTGGGGGAGGCCTATGTCCAGCAGTGGACGTCGATCGGCTGATAATGACGATGATGATGAATTTTATATAGCATATATATAATCTGTTATAATAACCAATCTGAGAAGACAATTTATATTCCACGAAGCGACACTGCTCCACATTTTGATTATCGCCAGGGGGCCTTTTACTCCAATATTTTCACTAGCTTAAACACTTTCCAAGATTAGACACAGTAATGTTTTTGGTAGAATAGATGCTGTACTGGTATCCACTTACACAGTCTTAGGCAAACGATACTACTACCACTGTATTGATACGAATTTTGGAATTTGTAATTTTTGTGGAAGGATGCGAAACAAGACGGTCCTGTTGCGGGTCGCACGCCTCCTCGCCGGATGCTACCGCCGTCTATCCCGATATCCGCACCGGTCCGCAGCCCCAAGTGGGGCGCGGCCAGCGTGGCCCCACCCTGCTGCTCCTCCCACTTGCACTCGAAGCACGATCTGCTGGTCTGGTTCGAGATCTGCGAGCTCGCACCCAGCGGCGACTACGTGCCCGCCGTGAGTCTTACTTATTGTACTAAGTCTATGATATCTAAGACTTGGTGGGAAGATATAGAAATTAATATTTTGTTGTTTCAATTATGACAACAGTCGTTCATTTTAAATTATAGTTTTTTAGCATCTTAATTAATTTCAATTTAATATGTTTATGGTTGACCAAGATTCTGACTGGTGTTTAGTAATGTAAAACGCACTAACCTAGTTATAACATATTCATTCTTTTTTGATGAACTTTGGAAGGTTTTTTCCTAAAACTATAGTTGAGTATATCTTATAAATGTTATTTTTTCACAAATTCATAGTTCTAATAATTGTAATTGCAAATGTATATGTAATATTTAGCAAAATGTATCATAAAACATAGATATTTTGTTATAACTTATGTTTTCTTTACTGTACCGCATATTTGTACAACATTCATGTTTAAGTAAATGCGTGCGCATCTGCCCAGCAGGTGGTGGAACATAGTGACGACCTGCCGTGCCGCGGACTGTTCGTGCTGCACCAGGGCATTCAGCGGCGCATCCGCATCACCATCCTTCACGAGCCCTCCGCGGACTTGCAATGGAGCGACGTGCGCGAACTTGTCGTCGGTATGTCTGAAAAGATTACTTTACCCGCTCATTTTCTTGAGTTGTTGAAGAAGAGTAAAAAAGGCAGCTTTCACATTGTATTAATGTACATGATATTTATGATGTACGGCGTGGATGGCTTTCGATTATCATCCGTTCAAATTAAGTATCACCTTACTTTTATGTCTACAATGGGCTGGCACTTGGTTTCAATATCACACGGTGTTAAGTATCAATGAGCTGCTGCGTGGTTAAGCGTGTTTGCCTAGAATACTCTGGCTCTCGTATGTTTGCACCCGGAATACAGCAACGCTGTTGCGGCGACCTAATTTAGTAGATGAAGACGGTAGCTAGCCAGGCGGGTTCGATAACACCGGAAACAACCACTTCAGTGTTATAACCCTTGCGCTTAGTTGTTCTCTGAAAACTGTAAGATATTATTTATTAATAATTTACATCATTTCTCAGGCCGTATCCGCAACACTCCTGAAGCTAACGAAGACTCTTCAGATGGCGACGAAGACGGCGCCCTCTCTCTGGGACTCTTCCCTGGAGAACGTCCATCGCTCGACGATCGTGCAGTATTTAGGTGACATTTTCCTTACCTATTTAATAAATATCTTCATATGTAAATTACTTCTTAGTGTTAATGAGTATTACAAATTGATTTTACGTACTTTTCCAGGTTCGAAGCGGCGTGGGACAGTAGTCTGCACGGGTCTCCCTTGTTAAACAGGGTCAGCGCCAATGGCGAGGTCGTTTACATAACGCTTAGCGCTTATCTGGAGGTATGAAAGAAGCTTTTTACTAACCTTTTCAGTAATTACAATGCTTTCAAACCAGAATATAGTAATGTTGGCACACTACTGCGGCTGGTAGACGTTGCTGTGGTTCATATATAGCATATAGTATATATATAAACCACCGCATCGTCTACCAGTACATATAGTATATAGTTGGTTTTCGTTTGTATTTTAGAACGATTCAGGTACGATTATTATGGCGTACCGTGTCCGATGTGAATTATAGTAATGATTACACACAATAAACTACCACTTGTTTTCATAAATTAAACTATAATTATGTTGCTTAATCTTTATTTTAAGGTGGAGAACTGCGGCCGGCCGGCCATCATTACGAAGGACCTGTCGGTGGTGGTGGTAGGACGCGAACGGTCAGGCCGCTCGCTGCGGCGCGCTCTTTTCGGTTCCCGCGCCGCGCGCGCTGACCACCTCACCGGCGTCTACGAGCTGAGCCTGCATAGAGCCTTAGAACCTGGTGTTTATATTTTCATAGAAAAATAGCGATATAGATAAATATGGACATGATATCACAAAATTATTATACACAAAATCTTTATAATAATACCAATGGAATGTCAAAAAACTTATCGTAATAGTACTAATATAGAAGTCGACATAATTATTTACTAAAATATAAAAGTGACTTATATATTAATTTGCACATATATATGAGAAATAACATAACATATAAATATACATCTAAAATCAATTTTATATTTTATTATTATTATTAGGCGTACAGCGCAGGCAGCGCCGCGTGCTGGACACTAGCGGCACTTACGTGCGCGGGGAGGAGAACCTTCACGGCTGGCGTCCGCGTGGTGACTCCCTCATATTTGACCACCAGGTACTTTGAATTAACGTGAGGTGATATTCTACATATAATAATGAATACAAATTTCACACTTCACATCCAATACACCTTGTTATCTTTGAATTTTTTATGATGACTACATATAGCAGGGATCAGAATTGTTGTTTTAAAAATTAATATGTTAATACTAAAGTTAAAGCTAAAATGGCTCAGTTTGTAACAATGGAGCTATATACATATTGAGCCGCGGGTTCGATCCCCGATGACCTTGAGCTTCTGGTGAAGAAAAACATTGCGAGGTAACCAACATGTTTTTAGGAACAATAGTTTTCATATCGACGCACATCATGTTGCAATTAGCCAGTATGGCAGATACATAGATGGCTTTCACTCTCTCCTGGAGGACAAGGAGTGTCAGCAGTGAGAGCATTTCAAAACTAAAGGGATTAAAGAAATATACAATTCTTGTCAGAATTTTACAAGTTATATGATGTAATAAGCTGCATGATCTACACAGTTCAAAGACTTTCTGGAATTTACTCTAGGAACACAAACACTAACATAATAATACCTTCAGCAATTTAAAACACTTGTAAGACCTACAATTAATAATATAATAGATCTGGACTATACTTTTCTTAGTGTTTAAACAAAATCATAAAATCCGCTAGATGTGTATGGTTAGAGTTAGCATGAATTATTTGCTAATTGACATATAAATCACTGTAATACATTTATTGATGTTTCTCCTCGCCAGAAGAAGCGTATCGTGCGCAAGGTGATCTATAATTGGCCGCAGGACGTTGTCGATAGAGCCCAGGTCCACAAATGTTTCCTTAGCTATTTAGTATGTGCGGAACTGCAATCATTCATCCCCCGATGTGTTATCTCATTTCCATACTAAATAGCTACCGAAAATTTATTTGTGTACTTGTACATTATATTTTATTTACATATACATTTTGTTTATAAATTATGTATTTATTCCCTTAATAGTTGTTTATTTATTTAGAATCATTAGAACTGACATTTATTTTTTATATAATCATGTTCTTCCAATGATAGTCATGCAGTTAATCACTGCGCCATAGCGGTCGATAAAATCTTCAAAAAATACTTTTTTATATATTTAAATGTATTTTTATATCAATGAAGGAAAATAATTGAAAATATTTTATTAATGTTTTTTTCTTGGCCATATAGTTTGAGAGCAGATCTTTAAAAATGGTTCTAAGCAAAATTAGAAATGGAATTAATTTTTGACTTAGGTTACTATAGTTCAAGGGTTTTAAACCCCTGTTTCATCTAGTGGTGGTGATTACCCTATAGCATAGTAAGAAATACTTTAATATTCATACAAATATAGAATTTTTGTTTTAGTAATAATTGAATATAATACAAAATAAAATAGGTTTTATTAAAAGCGTTATTGGTCGAACGATTTATTTTTTGCTTACATTATTCATTTTATCATATAAAATTTTAAGTATATATAGGTTTTTAATTTGATATGAGTGTTCCTATAAAAGATATTTTAAAGTCTCGACAAATTTTGTAAAATAAATTAAACTACAAGCAAATTTATTTTAGGCTTAAATATCACCCACCACTAAAAGCACCCAGTACATTTTTTTAGTTAAACATTTATATTCTTCATTTTGTTACCGTTCCATATTAAATCATCATAAGTACTTGTAATGGTAAT
Organism: Ornithoptera alexandrae; assembly: GCA_029030555.1. Lineage (NCBI taxonomy): Eukaryota > Metazoa > Arthropoda > Insecta > Lepidoptera > Papilionidae > Ornithoptera > Ornithoptera alexandrae. The sequence continues at coordinate 2,815,663 of JARDVY010000293.1, read as the reverse complement.
CATTGCTTGATACACCTTACTTTATCGCTTATGTTATTTTATCGCTTATCAAACCTGTTTTAAACTATCTAACACTACTTATGACATAATCTATTTGGGACCAGTACAGCTGTTACAACTTACTGTGACGGTGCTTACATTGTGTAGCTACTGTTTTTAAATATTTTTTTTATAACTCTATTATAATAAATGTTGATCAATATCGTAGGATTAATCAAGAGACTATTGCTTGTTTTAACAGATTTTTAATTAAAAAAAAAATGTTTTACTAAACAAATATATTAAAGGCGAAAACTCGAGTTAGTACACGATGAAAAGCAGTAGAGAAGGTTCTATATCACAGCGCTGCATGACCAAAGGCTTTTATGATAACGATGATTTTTTAATAGGATATACCCATAAATAAATCTTTAAATTCGGAAAAAAAATCGCTAATGGCTAATTTACCAAGTATTTCTAATTGTCGCGAACTAAATGGTGGTTATTTCGATATGAAATATATTTAAGCATTAAGCGCATATCATTTGTGCAAACATAGAACATTGGTTGTGGTGAATTAAAGGTCATTGCTTTAGAGGTGTTAACATTTGTGGGATCTAGTTGAGTAGAATATAATGTTATATATAAATGCAGTGGGAGTTGGAGAAGATGACTCGCCTGGAGCAAGTGAGTCGCACGCGACACTTCCTCGCCCTGCGCGAGCGCCTGCGCCACGGCCACGAGAACACCGTCGCACCTAACGACTTCACCAAAACGGAAAAGGTTATTCTATAACCTTTAGTAAATTGATAATTTTACACTGTATTAACAAATTAATAATATTACAAAAGTGTTTAACTCTCCAACTTTCTTATCCGAGTATTATTGGCGAATACTCTTCACTATTAAAGATTTCATTATTACTTAACACCATGTGAAATTGAGGGTCAATGTTCGCCCATAGTTGATTAAATAATCTCACGTTCCGGTGTAGGAGGTGTGCAACATGGCAGCGAAGGCGGCCGGCGAGTGCGCACACGCAAGCGCTGCTGCGCCGCGCGACGACTCGCTGTACGAGCCGTGGGAGATGTCACCACGCGAACGGGAGCTCGCCACCAAATACATAAAGCTCATACAGGGTATCTAAACACCATATCAATATAGCTCATGTAGAGAGATTATTTTCTTTGTAGGAGGTTAATCCTATGACAAGTGACACGCTTGATCGTGTAACCATGTGGCGGTTGTTATAATGATAAACATGGCACCGCATTGTGTTCGTCGCTTTGAGAAAATATCTCAGTAATTTTACTACGTAAAATGATCGTGAAACTGAAATACAGTAGTTTGCAACTATCGTTTGGTAACAATTTGATAAGTGGTACGTTCAAGGGGAATTCTTGCAATTTCAAGTTATTGCCGCCAGAAATAAAGTAAGGGTGTATTTTATAGATTAACGTCAATACAAAAAAAGGAACACTCTAAATATCATTAATTACTAAAAATATAAATTATCTCAGGACGGATAGGGTCCAGCGGGAAAGAAGTGGAGACCGCCGTGTCACCATCAACTCCGGTCGACGAGGGAGTCTCCGCCGACATCTCGACACCCAGCCTCTTGTCGTCTATACACAGCGCCAGCAGTTTCGAGTTAGTATTAATTCGTCTAGAACTTTCGAATTGGTTGACAGACATAACTCTCCGGGATATACATTTTATTATAATCTCATGTAACATCTCTATCTCGTTACTATAAAATTATCGGTTATGAAAAATTGTTGTAGAATTGGATGAAAATTGTGATGAAATTGAACATTCCGAAATAAGAACTAAATGATATCAATTAATTGTATTATTTAGAGCAGCAGCTATGGTTCATTCGGTATTCGATAACACGAAAATCCTAGATTTGATTTTAGAGACACATCTAAATGTAGCTTTGCTGCGACCATCATGTTGTAATCTAGCGTAATGTACTTACGAGTGTAAAAGTATACTTGGTAAGTACCATCAGTTATCTATCTATTGTAGATAAAAAAAATCATTAAGAGTAGTGTGCAGGGTCGTAGGTTTATCACAGTTAACATGAGTTGTGTGTTGGCAGGCTGTGCTCGCCGGAGCGCGCGCTGCTCGAGCGGCAGGTGGCGGCGTGGGGCGGCGCGGCGGGCGGCGCTGCGGGCGCGCTGTTCGTGCCCGACTGCGAGGAGGTGCGCGTGTCGGCGGCGGTAGCGCGCCGCGGGTACCTCAACGTGCTGCAGCACGGCACGCACGGCTGGAAGAAGCGCTGGCTGGTGAGAATCTTAACTCCTTAGAAAAATATATTTTTTTGTAAGTTCTTAGTCCGAAAGGAAGAAAATATTCATCGTTATAATAATTTCAGCCTGTTGCTCACCAATGCTGGAAATAGTTGTGATTGTTTGATACCGCACATTCTTAATTCCATATCAATAAAAATATGAAAACAATTTAAACATCAGAACGTTCAAACAAAATGAAAAAAGTTATGTCTTCAATAAAACTAAGATATATATATATATATATTTATTAGTGTCTACACATCGGAAAACTGGTATAAATTTTGCAGCTAGTGTATAGTCGCGCGGCTTTACTATTAGTAGTAAAGTATGAAGATAGGAATTAATTTAAATGTAGACTGTGCAGTGCCGGCACAAACATTGAATGTTTATCGGCATCGAGAAATACGTATTATGTTTAAAAAAGTTAAATTGATTTATTATAAAAAAAAAAATCAAATAGGAATATATGAATAGTCAAAACTATCGATGAAATATCGGTAATACTTTCCCTTCAGTCATCGCCCTCAGCACATTTCGAGGGGCAACCTCCTACGGAAAAAATTATTGCCTCTACACATTGGTGGAGTTTACTGGTGGTAGACCACCACAGCTCTTATTTTTACCGCCAAAGAGTAGTGTACAAATATTATCGTGTTCTGGTTTGCCGGAAGTTGTAGCTAGTAAATTACTGTCTCAAGGCGACGAGCAATGTTGCAGTATATACCATCCTAACTAACGCTACGTTTTGTGGACTGGCGTATCGGTTACTTCAAGTGAACGTCGCGCTCGTCTCCTCGCTTCGTTCAATGAAAAAAACAAATAGTGGATCTGAATAGGTTGGTAGTGATGAACTAATGATGTCTGTTTGCGTGCAGGTTGTCCGCCGG